>JAPDNY010000008.1:41240836-41592619 GCA_029375565.1 Gekko gecko | reverse complement strand
ATCCAGATAGTCAAATACTACCATAGTCTGGGTCCTTGCCAGGCTGTTGGTTATTAAGTTGGTACTGATTTTGGGGCCAGGGCCACAGTATTGGGAGGCAGCACCCTAACCAAAAGCCTGGTGGAAGAGCTCCGTTTTACAGGCCCTGCGGAACTGTAAAAGGTCCCGCAGGGCCCTGATGTCATCTGGGAGCTCATTCCACCAGTAACATGAATGGCCTCTCTACATCTATGTTTCTGAAATGCAGATCTGAAAATCTGCTACTGGGATAAAAATAAAGCCCCCTCCTGGCACTCAGTGTGCTCACTGCTAAGGAAGGGCTAGAGCAGTCCCTAGCTTCAAGGGCATTATAGTATATCAAGATCTATTATCAATTTATTCTTATTCAGTGGCTGCATCCTCAGGGGGATTTTCTCCTGCATGGGCAGCGAGATGCCCTTTAGTATTTGGGAGCACCCGGATGCCATTGTGACCAATCTGGGCATGACTTGTCTGGCTCCCATAAATTTTCCCTTTGGGCAAGATAAAAAAATAAGCCTACTTTCTTCCAGCTCAAACTATGGGATGGCTGTGGGTGGAACATCTGTTTGGATCTCTACCTGCAGTCACTACTGGAAAGGGATTGAGCTAAACCACCTACAGAATGGCGGAGGTATTTCCTCTGTCCAGTTTCAGCCCTTTAAAGGGTCTAGCATTACAGCACAGCTCAACAGGGAAATGAAGGGGGGGGGGGCTGAACCATGAGGTGTGTGTTTGTGTGTGCTGAAATTGCTATCACATCTGCGCTTTTGCATAGATGTGATGGAGAAAGGGGGCAGGAACAGGGGTGGGGGCAGTAGTGGAGCTGAATATGTGTGGGCACTACCCCTGGCTGTTCCTTGCTGCTGCTGCTGCTGCTGCTGCTGCTACTGTGGCGGCAGAGACACATTTTCATGCCGCCGTGGGGAAGAAGTCAATCATGGCTTAGCTTAAAAGTTTTCCAGATACTTAAATGAAAGAGAAGGAATGAACATTCTGTCTTGTGACATTGTGTTTGGCTGTGCTCTTTGTTGATTTCACTTCTCTGCAGCTGCATGAGCAATTGCAGCTGCTAATCTTTTGCGACTTTTTGGCTTTAAAAGACATTAATTTTGCTTTGGTTTCCAGCTGGCGAAACATCATTTGGTCAATCCGGGAAACAGCGTCAGAGAGGCGCACCGAGCAAAGTTGTGCTTCCAGATCTGTCAGGAACCACAGCAATGAGCTCATAGGAAGAGAGATTGGTTTCAAGAGACAAAAATAAGACAGCATCACTCAGCTACTCAGCTGCAGATTAAAGCCACTGCTAGGACTGCTGCATAAACTTGGCATTTGTCCAAGGCTGTGAACAGACAAAGAATCCAGGAATTCTGATGTATCAGCAGAAAATGCACCTATAATGTGTTAGCAAATGAAAGGATCATTTTTTTTCATCAGCAGGTTATTTTTTTTAACACTAAGAGTTTCAATTTGTAACAAAAATGCTGTTAAATTGCTCCCTACTTTCCCAAGGAGTGAGAAGCCCAGAAGCAGTGCTGCAGGGTTTAGTTTTCACTGGCCAAGAGAGTGAACTGGAGACTGAAATTGTAATATTGGTTTATTTACTGATATATAAATGAAGAGCAAACTGACAGAGAGGGCAGTCAGTGAATCTTTTCTTGTGGGTTTTTGTGGCTGACCTTAGTGCTGGCATTGTTTCTGCAATTTGACTGCAGGCATGCCTTCAGAGCTCCCTCATGGATCACTGCCTTGTCGTGGCGAGGGGGCTTGCGTGGTTCGATGAGGCTGTGGGCTATGCCGTGGAGGGCCACCCAGGACGGACAGGCCACAGCAGAGAACTCAGACCAAGCGTGATCTCCTGGAGAAGGAAATGGCAACCCACTCCAGTATCTTTGCCAAGAAAACCCCATGGACAGTAACAAAAGGCTAAAAGATATGACGCCAGAAGATGAGCCCCTCAGGTCGGAAGGTGTCCAATATGCTGTAAAGTACTGGGTTTCGGGCCTCATGACTCGGACGACGACATAAGAGAAGACGCGTTTATTCGTACTTCACATAAGACAAGAACACACAGTAACGGCCGGAGGCCAACTATATACAGTTAGGGGGGACGGCCCTATATTCCTATTGGCGGGTTTGAATCGCCCGCCAATGCTGCCATTGGTTTACTACTGGCGAGCTCAGGAACCTAGTCCCTATTGTTCTCAGAGAGCGAAGCTTGGCTGTATTTCGCCAGCTCTGCCTTCTGATCCCAGGACACAACACCCCTCCCCCATAGTTCGTCTCCTATCAGGTGACGTAGTCTTTTAAGTATGTTGGTGCCCTCCGTTCTCTTAGCGAACGTCGGGGGCCGGTACCGGACTGGCGGGGCCCCTATCGGGTGGTCCGCCAGCACAAGGAGCTTGGAGCTCTGGTAGTAGCCGAGGCGGTGACCGTGGCGGCTGTAACGGCGGCGGTAGCGGCGGCGGCGGTTCAGCTGTCACCGGGGCCCCCTCCGGATTCCGTGGACTTTCTGGCGCTGGCTCCGCTGTCGGTGCTTGCGGTCGATCAGATGATGGGGGCGGCGGCGGCATTTCCCGGTAACTGGATCTCTGTGTCGGGGTCTTGCCGCCTCCGGAGCTGGTCGATGTGTTTACGGAGGACCCGGTCCCCCTCTGTTAGGACTTCGTATGACACTGGCCCGGTGGGTTTTAGGATGCGCCCGGCCACCCACTGCGGCCCCGCCCCGTAGTTCCGGAAGTAGACAGGGTCTCCTGGTAGGAAGCTTCGGGGCGCCTCCCTGTTCTCGACCAGCTTTCTCTCTGGGGCTCGGTCCGGGTGGAGTCTGTCTAATAAAGTGGTAGGGCGGCGGCCCATTAATAGTTCTGCGGGGCAATGCCCGGAGATGGGGTTTGGGGTGGTGCGGTATGTGAGAAGGAAGCGGGCCAGCCCAGTCCCCCTCCGTTATGCGGCTCAGGGCCTCTTTGGCGGTGCGTACCGTCCTCTCCGCCTGTCCATTGGTTGCCGGGTGGAATGGCGCTGCTCGTATGTGCTTGATGAGGTTCCTTTCGAGGAACGCTTGAAACTCAGCAGATGTGAACGCTGCCCCGTTATCCGACACGATTGTGTCTGGTAACCCGTGCGTCGCGAATATTTTCCGCAGGGCCCTTATTGCCGCTTTGGCCGAGGTGGTAGACACTGGGCTTATTTCCACCCATTTCGAGTAGGAGTCTACCGTCACCATGAACTGGAGCCCCTGAAACGGCCCCGCAAAGTCTATGTGTAGGCGTGACCACGGCTTGTGGGTAGACTCCCAGCTTTGGGTTGGCGCTCTCGGGGGATTGGGGCGGACTTCCTGACACCGTGTGCACCCTCGGACCCAGGTTTCGATTTCGGCGTCCATCCCGGGCCACCACACGTAGCTCCTTGCCAGAGCTTTCATTCGTACAATGCCGGGGTGGGCCTCATGTAGCGTTTCTAGAACCCCTTTTCTCATGGGCCCCGGGATGACCACCCTGTCCCCCCATAACAAGCACCCTTTTAAGGCGGATAGCTCTTCCCGCCTGGCTTTGTATGCCGTGAACTCTGGCCCTGTCTGTTCCGCTGGCCATCCCCTCACCACCCAGTTTAGGACCCGGGAGAGAATGGGATCTCGGGACGTGCGGGCGGCCACGTCTGCAGCCTGGAGGGGGGGGTTTGGCAGCTCCTCCATTAACAACACTGCGGGAGCCGGGGCCGGATCTTCCCCTGTATGCGGCAGCGGCAGGCGGCTCAAGGCATCGGCATGACCCAGTGCCTTGCCCGGCCGATGCTCCAGCTGGTACTGGTAGCCCGCCAAAAACAAGGACCAGCGCAACACCCGGGGCGACAGTACCTGCGGCGTTTGTTTGTCCGCCGCAAACAGTCCCAAGAGCGGCTTATGATCTGTTACGAGCGTGAAGGGCCGCCCGTACACAAAGTTGTGAAACTTTTTACCCCCGCCACCAGTGCCAAGCCCTCCCGGTCGATTTGAGCATAGTTCCGCTCCGCGAGGGACAGCGTGCGGGAGTAGTAAGCCACCGGGACTTCCCTCCCATCCGGTAGCTTGTGGGCCAAGACTGCCCCGACCCCGTACGGTGATGCGTCGCACGCCAGGATTACCGGGAGCTTTTCATCAAAGTGGGCGAGCACCGCGTTAGAAATCAATAGTGCTTTAACCCCCGAAACGCCGCCGCCTCCCTCGCTCCCCATGCCCAAGGTGTCGCCTTATCCAGCAGCCTGTGCAGGGGTTCGGCCACGGCGGCCTTGTGGGGAAGAAAGGCGTGGTAAAAGTTCAGGAGGCCTAAGAACGCCTGGAGCTCGGCCTTGGACTTCGGGGCGGGGGCCTCCACGATGGCCTTCACCTTGTCCCTCGCCGGATGCAGGCCTGTTGCGTCTACCCGGTATCCCAAGAACTCCACCTCCGGCACCCCGAGGAGGCACTTTTCCCGCTTCACTTTCAGCCCCGCGGCTTGGAAGCGTTCCAGTACAGTTCGGAGGCGGGCGGCGAAGCTTTCCGGGGTGGTCGCGGCGATGAGGACGTCGTCGAAGAACGGCGTCACCCCAGGGATCCCTTTCAACAAATCGTCCATTAGATTTTGGAATATCCCTGGGGCCACACTGACCCCGAACTGCAGCCGCTTCACCCGGAAGGCCCCCCGGTGTGTCACTATTGTTTGTGCCTCGGCCGTGGCCTCATCTACCGGGAGTTGCTGGTACGCCTGCGCGAGATCCAGCTTCCCAAATATGCGCGCCCCCGCCAGTGTGGCTAAGACATGGCTGACCACGGGTACGGGGTATGCGTGCGCCTGAAGTGCCTGGTTAATGGTGCACTTATAATCCGCGCAGATGCGGATGTCCCCGTTTGGCTTGACGGGTGTCACAATCGGGGTCTCCCATCGGGCGTTCGGAACGGGCTCTAGGACTCCCTGGCCCACTAACCGGTCCAGTTCGGCCTCTATTTTCGGGCGGAGGGCCAGGGGCACGGTGCGGAAGCGCCGACGGACGGGCGTCACGGTGGGGTCTAAGTGAAGCAACACCGGGGGCCCTTTGTAACACCCCAGTTTCCCGTCAAAGACCTCCGGGAATTCATTACACACCGCCCCCCAGTCTCGCACCCCGCACTTATTCACTCCCCCAATCGTTATACCTAGGGCTTCGAACCACGCCCGCCCCAGGAGACTCACGAGATTTCCCTCTACCACCACCAAGTCCAAGTTTCCCTCAAAATCTCTGTACTGCACTCGGAAAGTGCCGACTCCCCGGATGGGGACAGGGTTCTTTTGAAAGTCCACCAAGCTTAGTGGCGATGGACGCAGAGGGGTCCCCCTAATGGGCAAAGTCTTTTTAAAGTGTCTAGGGAAATGATGGACGCCGCCGATCCCGAGTCCACTTCTATGCAACAGGGGGACCCCTCGATCCGCACGGTTACTTGGATCTTCGGGGCAGAGGAGAGGTTGGGGTTGGGGAGGCGAAGTACCTGCAGCGGCTGGTCGGTGAGGTGGTACAACTCGGCGACCTCTTCCGTCGTCTCGTGGGCAGTTGACGATGCGCGGTGCGGTGGAACCGACGATCTCGCATTTCTGGGGCCCTTGGACCGGCAGACCCGTGCGAGGTGTCCCTGCTTTCCGCACCCGTGACAAACGGCATCCCGGAACTTGCAGGATTTCCTTCCGTGGCCTTCCCCGCAGCTGGCACAGACGGTCCGGTTGCCGGAAGATTTGGTGGGCTCTCTGTTGGCCTGCAGGAACGGCGCCGGCCGGCGTTGTTGAGGTCTGAGGGCGAAGACCTCTTCCGTATCTGCATACCCAGGGCTTGGACTCCTTCCGACCACATGGGCGGCCGCGACCGGGCGATCCCCTTCCGCGGCCTCGTGGGCGGTTGCAGCGTCTAGGGCCTCGTCTAAGGAGAGCCTCCGGTGTCCCACCAACTTGCGCCGCAGCTTGGAGTCCGCCAGGCCCCACACGAACTGCGTCAGCAGGTTGTCCTCCACCTTCGGGAATCCGCAGTCCACCGCGAGCGCCCTTAGCGCGGCCAGGAAGTTGGCAATGGATTCCCCTTGGGCCTGGACTCGCCTCTGGAAATCCATCCTCTTGGCCAAGAAGGTCGGTCGGGGGCTGAAATAGGCATTGAGGACATCCAGGATCTCCCCAAACGAGCTCTCCAAGGCCGTGCGGGGCACCAAGAGGCTCTTGGCGAGGCGGACGGTTTGGGTGCCGCAGGCGTTCAGGAGGATCGCTCGTTTCTGGTCGGGGTGGCGGATTTCGTTGAGCTCCAAGTAGCTGATGAGCTGGTCGACCCATGCGTCCCAGGTTTCTGGCTGCGACGGGTCGAAGTGCTCCAGTGTTACATGGGAAGCGGCCATGGTTCTGTCTGGAACGGCGTGCGCCGGGGTGAGCGGTGCGGTGCTGCTCTCGGGGTCAGCGATGCGATGCTCGGCGAGCGGTGCGGTGCTGCTCTCGGGGTCAGCGATGCGGCGCTCGGCGGTGTCCTTTTCGTCGCTCATGGAGTCACGGAAGGCGTTGAAATCCCACCTTCGTCGCCACTGTAAAGTACTGGGTTTCGGGCCTCATGACTCGGACGACGACATAAGAGAAGACGCGTTTATTCGTACTTCACATAAGACAAGAACACACAGTAACGGCCGGAGGCCAACTATATACAGTTAGGGGGGACGGCCCTATATTCCTATTGGCGGGTTTGAATCGCCCGCCAATGCTGCCATTGGTTTACTACTGGCGAGCTCAGGAACCTAGTCCCTATTGTTCTCAGAGAGCGAAGCTTGGCTGTATTTCGCCAGCTCTGCCTTCTGATCCCAGGACACAACATATGCTACTGAGGAAGAGCAGAGGGCAAGTACGAGTAACCCCAGAAAGAGTGAAGCGGCTGGGCCAAAGCTGAAAGGACGCTCAGTTGTGGATGTGTCTGACGGTGAAAGGAAAGTTCGATGCTGCAAAGAACAATACTGCATAGGAACCTGGAATGTAAGATCTATGAATCAAGGTAAGCTTGACGTGGTCAAAAATGAGATGGCAAGAATGAACATCGACATCTTGGGAATCAGTGAACTAAAGTGGACAGGAATGGGCGAATTTAACTCAGTAGACCATTATATCTACTACTGTGGCCAGGAATCCCGTAGAAAAAATGGTGTGGCCTTTATAGTCAACAAGAGAGTGAGAAAGGCAGTATTGGGATACAATCTCAAAAATGACAGAATGATCTCGGTCCGAATCCAAGGCAAACTATTCAACATCACAGTAATCCAAGTCTATGCCCCAACCACTGCTGCAGAAGAGGCTGAAGTGGACCAGTTCTACGAAGACCTACAACAGCTCGTAGAACTAACACCAAAAAATGATGTCCTCATCATCATAGGGGACTGGAATGCTAAAGTAGGAAATCAAAAGGTAACCGGAATAACAGACAAGTTTGGCCTTGGAGAACAAAATGAAGCAGGGCAAAGGCTAACAGAGTTTTGTCAAGAGAACACGCTGGTCATAGCAAACACCCTTTTCCAACAACCTAAGAGGCGTCTCTACACATGGACATCACCAGATGGGCAACACCGAAATCAGATTGACTATATAATTTGCAGTCAAAGATATAGAAGCTCTATCCAGTCAATAAAAACAAGACCTGGAGCTGACTGTGGCTCAGATCATGAGCTACTCATTGCAAAATTCAGACTTAAATTGAAGAAAGTTGGGAAAACCACTCGGCCATTCAGATTTGACCTAGATCGCATCCCCGATGAATATACAGTAGAGGTGAAGAATAGGTTTAAGGGACTAGATTTGATAGACAGAGTGCCTGAAGAACTATGGACAGAGGTCCGTGACATTGTAAAGGAGGCAGCACTCACCGCCATCCCAAAGAAAAAGAAATGCAAAAAAGCAAAGTGGCTGTCTGATGAGGCTTTACACATAGCAGAGGAAAGAAGGAAAGCTAAAGGCAATGGGGAAAAGGAAAGATTTGCCCAACTGAATGCAGATTTCCAGAGAACAGCAAGGAGAGATAAGGAGGCTTTCCTGAATGAACAATGCAGAGTAATAGAGGAAAACAATAGATTGGGAAGGACTAGAGATCTCTTCAAGAAAATTGGAGAAATCAAGGGAACGTTCCATGCAAAGCTGGCCATGATAAAGGACAAAAACGGTAGGGATCTAACAGAAGCAGAAGAGATTAGGAAAAGATGGCAAGAATACACAGAAGAACTATACAAGAAGGACCTCGATGTCCTTGACAACCACGATGGTATAATCACTGACCTTGAGCCAGACATCCTGGAAAGCGAAGTTAAATGGGCCTTAGAAAGCATTACTAACAACAAAGCTAGTGGAGGTGATGGTATCCCAGCTGAGTTATTCAAAGTCTTAAAAGAAGATGCTGTTAAAGTGCTGCACGCAATTTGCCAACAAATTTGGAAAACACAACAGTGGCCACAGAATTGGAAAAGGTCAGTTTACATTCCAATCCCAAAGAAGGGCAACGTCAAGGAATGTTCAAACTATCGCACAATTGCACTCATTTCACACGCTAGCAAGGTCATGCTCAAAATCCTACAAGCTAGGCTCCAACAGTACGTGGATAGAGAACTGCCAGAAGTACAAGCTGGGTTTCGAAGAGGTAGAGGAACTAGAGATCAAATTGCCAACATTCGCTGGATTATGGAGAAAGCAAGAGAATACCAGAAAAACATCTACTTCTGCTTCATTGACTATGCTAAAGCCTTTGATTGTGTGGATCACAATAAATTATGGCAGGTTCTTAAAGAGATGGGAGTACCAGACCACCTCATATGTCTCCTGAGAAACCTGTATAAGGGTCAAGAAGCAACAGTTAGAACCGGATATGGAACAACTGATTGGTTTAGCATAGGAAAAGGAGTACGACAAGGATGTATACTGTCACCTTGCTTATTTAATTTATATGCAGAGTACATCATGCGAAATGCTGGCCTGGATGAATCACAAGCTGGAGTTAAGATTGCTGGGGAAAAGATCAATAACCTCAGATATGCAGACGATACCACTCTGATGGCAGAAAGTGAAGAGGATCTAAAGAGCCTCTTGCTCAGGGTGAAAGAGGAGAGTGCAAAAGTGGGCTTGAAGCTCAACATCAAAAAAACTAAGATCATGGCATCTGGCCCCATCACTCCTTGGCAAATAGAAGGGGAAGTCGTAGAAGTAGTGACAGACTTCACGTTCCTAGGATCCCAGATCACTGCAGATGGTGACTGCAGCCATGAAATTAAAAGACGCCTGCTCCTTGGGAGGAAAGCGATGGCAAACCTAAACAGCATGATAAAAAGCAGAGACATCACCTTGCCAACAAAAGTCCGCATGGTCAAAGCAATGGTATTCCCCGTAGTAATGTATGGCTGTGAGAGTTGGACTATAAGGAAGGCCGAGTGCCGAAGAATAGATTCTTTTGAACTATGGTGCTGGAGAAGACTGTTGAGAGTCCCTTGGACTGCAAGGAGATCAAATCAGTCAATCCTAAAAGAAATCAACCCTGACTGTTCCCTGGAAGGCCAGATCCTGAAGCTGAAGCTCAAATACTTTGGCCACCAAATGAGAAGGGAGCATTCATTGGAGAAGACCCTGATGCTGGGAAAGATTGAAGGTCAAAGAAGAAGGGGACGGCAAAGAATGAGATGGTTAGACAGTGTCATCGATGCAACGAACATGAAATGGAGCAAACTTCAGCGGATAGCGGAAGACAGGAGGGCCTGGCGTAATCTGGTCCATGGGGTCGCGAAGAGTCGGACTCGACTGTGCGACTGAACAACAACAACAACATGCCTTCAGAGACTGAAAATATAGAATAGGAAGGAAGAAAGGATATTAAATGAAATAATTAAAAAAACTGCATCAGGTTTCCAAAGAAAATACCTACATCCCAGGAATGCTTCAACCTGAGCCCATCCCTGGGAATGAGGGGGGATTACTTTGAGCCATCTATCTGAACCCAAATCCAGATTTGCAAATCTTTGTTGCCCTCCCTTCCCTGCAGGTAAAATTGCCCATTCAGGAAAACATCTGCAGTCATTAGCTCCCATTGAAACATCAATTGATCATTCCTGACTATTAGCACACATTCAGCTAAGCAGCCCTGTAACAATATGTTCTTTAAGTAAATAGGGATGGAACTCTAGGCAGCAGAGAGTAAATAACACATTAAAAATCTTATTAAAATGGAACTTTTATTTTCTTCAGCAAGGCACGATTTTCTTATCAAGATGACGCCTCTCATGCTGAGCCAGGAAGTCCAGAGGGACTAGCCACAATTAGCATGAGTATTGGCACATACCCCATGTGGCTTATGGGTGCCAGTCGCACTGATTTGTCACGGCTTCCTCTTGCAGAGCTTTCCATCTGGGAACACTCTGTGAAGTCCTGCTTCTCTGACATGCCTGATTCCTCTGTGTCAAGAAAATGTACAAATAAACAACAAAGCCCCCCTGTTAGCAGCCAGATCCCTCCTGCAGAAGGGCAGTTTGAAACCAGACACCCCACTTTAATTTCACCCCACAAATCATGTGTATACTGTACAGCCTGGCTTGGAAGTGGTAACAAAATGGAGCTGGAGCAAACAAAATGGACGCTGGCCAGAGACAAGCCTGGGAAATTATTTTGGATAGGTGACTCAGGGTAGCTGACTTGCTAATGGATCTCTCACCACCCTAAAAGGAGATACTTTATCTCAATAATGGGTTTCCTGAGAACCCCTCCCTGCAACTGGTCTTGGTTCTCTCTTAGCTTAATTAATGGGCTATTCATATAGTTCAATAGCCCCTCCCATCCTGAATTCAAGGGTCATCAGAGGAACATTAATTCTTTCAGTTTACAGCAAACTAGTTCATCGCGTACCTGTATCCTTAGCTACACTCATACAGACCATTATGAGTTTCTTCAGGTCTATTCACGGGAAAGCCATCAAGCCTCTCCAAACACATTTTTTATCCTGAAAAGCCAATCATGTTATTGTGTTGGAGGCACAAATGTCAGACCACCACAGGGTCAATTTTTCCTATAACTGGACACAGTCTGCCCAGTGCAATGTGTATGTGTTCCTCAGTGTCAAACATTACACCCCTACTTGCATGTAGGTCCTTTGTCCTTCGGTCATGGTGGCTCAAAGATTAAGATGCTGAGTTGCAGACCTGAAGATCAGCAGTTCAGCAGTTTGAGACCCTAGTGCTGCGTGATGGAGTGAGCTCTGGTTCTCTGGCCCCAGCTCCTGAGAACCTAGCAGTTCAAAAGAAAGAAACTGCAATTAGATAAATAGGTACCACTTTGGTGGGAAGGTAACAGTATTCTGTGCACCTCAGCATTTAGTCATGCTGGCCACATGACCAAAGAGAAGTCCTTGGACAATGCTGGCTCTTCGGCTTGGAAATGGAGATGAGCACCGCCCCCTAGAGTTCTTCCTTCTCTCCAGGAAATGCTGGTTGGTTCCCTCTCTGACTTTCATGGACCTCATCTTATTATTTATTTATTTAATTAATTTATACCCCGCCAAAGGCGGCTCAGGGTGGCTTACAGATCCACAAATATCATAAAAGTTTAAAAGGGTAAAATAAGATAAAATCTAAAACAGTTCATAAAATGTTACAGTTTTGATGGCAAATTAACTGTCCTTAATTGTCACCGTAGAAAATCTGATCAGCATTGGATGTCTGTGTCAGACCCCATATATACTGTGGGCATAGATGTTAAGCACCTAAACAGAAGCAGGCGGCCAAAGGTGTATTACTGGGCACTGTTTCCTCAGTCGATGTTGTGCTGATTAGATGTGGCACCTCAGTCAAATGCTTGGTGGAAGAGCTCCATCTTGCAGGCCCTTTGAAATTGTAATAGATCCTGCAGGGCCCTGATGTCCTCTGGAAGCTCATTCCACCAAAGTGGGGCCACTACCAAGAAAACTCTCGCCCTGGTTGTGGCCAGCCTGACATCTTTTGGGCCAGGGGGGACAAAGAGATTTTGTGACATAGGCCATAGTATTCTCTGGGAAATATATGGGGAAAGGCGGTCCCTCAGGTATGCAGGACCCTGGCCATATAGGGCTTTATAGTTAAGAACCAGCACCTTGAAGCAAATCCGGTGTGCTATAGGTAGACAGTGCAGTGCCTTCAGTGTAGGTTGCATGTGCTCCCTCAAGGGGAGACCCAATAGCAGCCTGGCTGCTGCATTCTGCAACAGCTGTAGCTTCCAGATTTGGGAGAAGGGCAGCCCCATGCAGAGAGCATTACAGTAGTCCAGTCTTGAGGTGACCAATGCATGTTGCCAGGTCACTGCATTTAAGGAACGGAATCAGCTGCCTAATCAGCCAAAGATAGTAAACAGCCGACTTGGCAGTGGCCTCCATTGTTAATGAAGCATCCAAGAGTACTCCCAAACTCCTAACCTCTGACGTTGGTACCAAAGGAGCCCCTAACCCTGGACCATCACCACTCAGACACAGGACCTCCATCTTCATCAGATTCAATTTCAGTCGGCTCAGCCTAAGCCATCCAGCCATAGATTGTAACACCAGGAGTCTGGAGTCTGACCAGCCTCCCAACAACAGATAGAGCTGGGTGTCATCCACATACTGGTGACATCCCAGCCTATGCCTCCGGGCAATCCGGACAAGGGGGCACATGTAGATGTTAAATAACATTGGGGAGAGACCAGCAGGCGCCTTTGGGACTTTGAAAGAAAGAAGAGAGCCATTGTAAAGCAGTCCCCTTTATCCCAGCATCGGCAAGGTGGTGGATCAGGAATTGATGGTCAACCATGTCGAACACTGCTGGTCTAACAATAGTTCTGCCAACCCGCCCCTATCCAGATGCCTCTGGAGGTCATCCGTGAGGGCAACCAGTGCTGCCTTCATCCCGTGACCTGGGTGAAAGCTGGATTGGACTGGACGTAACATGGCAGCGTCATCCAAGCTCTGCAACTGAATTGCCACCACCTCTCAATAATCTTGCCCAAATAAGGCAAGTTGGAGACTAGCCGACAATTAGCAAGTTCAGTTGGGTCCAGAGATGGCTTCTTTAGGAGGGGGTGAACCACTCCTTCCTTAAGTGCCACAGGGAAAGTCCCTTCAGAGAGTCTTCCCAGACTTGGTAAATATTGCCCTTCCCAAATCATTTTCCTACTACTCCCTTTTTATTTTCCTCTTAGTGCGTGTGTTTCCCCATGTGCTTTGTGTGTATGTTTTATTCTTTATTCTTTTTATAATAAAATACTTTTCCTATGGTTGCCAGGTCTGGGTTGGAAAATACCTGGAGACTTTGGGGGTGGATCTGGGAGAGGGCGGTGTTTGGGGAGGGGAGAGGCCTCAGCATGGTACAATCCCATAGAGTCCATCCTTCAAAGTGTTGGGGAAATGGGCAAAATAGTTAAATATTCAGAGATTGCCCTGGATCTTTGCTTCACTGGAGAGGAGGCATTTTCTTCTACAAAAAAATCTTTATTTCTGAAGGGAAGGGTTCACAGGAAATCTACAAAACAACAAAGACACCTAAGGCTACATCTTTACACTTTGACCACATGGTCTACAACAATGGAGATTCTTCTTCTTGACCCTAGAAGGAAATCACCTGAATACATTAACCAATGATTGTTAGTAAAAGGCTTCAGTTTCTCTGGCTTTGATTCCATTGTCTCTGTGCCAGGTTCCCTTCCAGGTCAGTCTAAACTATAGCACACAAGGTAAAGCACATTAACCCTATAATGACTGAATTTTAGACCTTGCAACACACATATTTTCAACACAAAGCAGCCATTTTCTCCAGGGGAGCTGATCTCTGTCAGCTGGAGATCAGTTGTAAAAGTGGGAGATTCCCAGACCCCACCTGGAGGCTGGCAGCCCTAACTTTTCTTGTTGTACAACAGTCTGGTTTATTTGAGAGTTCTCAGGGAACATCCCCATAAACATTGGCACAGATCCCCTAGTTACCCCCCTCACTAGTCTCCAATTATGCTAATTCCCCCAATTAATTTGGATACCCCCAAGTTGAGTAACAGCCCCCAATCAAATGAAATGAAATGCTCAGGCAGGATGAAATTTGAGGGTGCTGGCATGCTCTCCTGAGAATGGCATATGCTTTGTATCCAGGCCTCTCCCTAGGCTCAGCTATGTGATCTGTCTCCTGGTGGGGCTGAGAGAGCTCTGAGACAACTGATTTTGAGAGAATAGCTCTGAGAGAACTACGGCTGACCCACAGTCACCCAGATGGCTGCATGTGGAGGAGTAGGGAATCAAACCCAGTTCTCCAGATTGGAGCCTGCCACTTGTAACCACTACACCAAACTGGCTCTCCTGGCTACTCTACCTCCAACATTCCAATCTGACTGCAGTCCTGAGTATTTTCCTAAGTTTTCACACCAGCTTTGAATGGGGGGAATGGTGGCTGTGGGGGCTGAGACAAGGATAGTGGCACCAAACATGGGCAGGACCTGCAAAAATGCACTCCTACCCTTCCACACAAGGTGCTTTCATTGTCATCTTTCCAAAAAGATCCTACCGAACCAGGTTTGGCCAGATCGCAGGAGAGTGTGGGGGAGAGGGACAGAAGCAGGGCATCATTTCACATGGATGCCCCCCAAAACAGTGTTGCAAGGAAGCCAAAGCAAAGCATAGCATCTATGTGAAAGCCGCCTCGCTCATTGGTCCACTGTTACACCAGTATTTTAACACTCCTGATGATGGGTTTGTTTGCTTGCTTGTCTGAGAGCCCAGTGAACTGGCAGGCACAATTTAGGGTGGGCTGGGAGAAGAACTGAGCTGCAGAAGATCTCCTGCACTTACTGATGGCTGGCTATTCAGAGGTGTTGCTTTGTAATTACTGCCTTCTCCTAACCGCCTCCCGTCACATGCCCTGACATTATTAACTCATTCTGGATAATGGGAAGAAAGCTGCCTTTAGGTGCTCTGCCAGCGCCTCGTGCTGTCAGCCAACCCTAGGAGTATGGCTGCTATTTAAAGCCTTTTCTAGTGACAGATGTGTCTGGGGACTGTGCTGCATTAGAAGAAGGTGCAGTAGCCTGTAGAGTGTATTCCAGTACATCCCGGAGGGTTACATAAGGGCCGTCTCCAATCGGCAGGCTTAGGGCCACAGTACACGTGAGGCGGCTGGATCAGCTCGCCCACTCACATGCCTCCTTGTTGCTACTTAAAAAGCACCCCCAGGAGGGTTTTTCAATTAGTGGTATTTAATCCTCCCCCCCATGCTGTTTGCATGATCTGTACCAATCCCTGCTATTTGCCTCTCTGAGAAAACAGATGCGTGTCTCAGTAGGAATCCAGGGACCCAACCAAGCCCTGCTGTGCAGAGCTGTATTTCCTTTCTACTAATGGATGGCAGTGCCAGACAGTGGGCTGTCCAGAGCTAGCATTGGGGTAGGACATAGGCATGGATTTACTCTTTGCAGTCACTAGAGCTAACCTTGCAACTTCACACAATGTTGTTTTTCCCCACCGTTTTCCTCTTGCGGCCCCATTGAGTGCTGGTGGGAATGGAAGGTGCAGGTGGGGATTCCCCTACCTGCAGCAGGGAAATAGCAACCCTACCTGAGAGAGACAATTCCTTTTCAAGGTGCTTACCTTTAAAGCCCTATACAGCCAGGGGCCAACATACCTTCAAGACTACCTCTCCCCAAATGAGCCCCATAGGGCACTAGGGTCCACAAATCAGCACCTTCTGGCAGTCCCTGGCCCCAGGGACACCCAACTAGCCTTGACCAGGGCCAGGGCTTTCTTGGCCCTGGCCCCCACCTGGTGGAATGAGCTCCCATATGAGATCGGAGCCTTGTGGGATCTATTAGAGTTCTGCAGGGTCTGCAAGATGGAGCTCTTCCACTTCCTTTTCTTGTCCAGCCTCCCATCCAAATTGACATCAGGGCACCCACTGTTGTACTCAAATTAATCTGACATCTCCGACCAAACTGTTTTACATGGCATTTTATGATTTAATGGTTGTTTTAATGGTATTATACTAACGTGGTTTTTTTGGGGGGGCCCACCGAAGGGGATTTTTTTTTTAATTTGCATTTTCCTACACACTACAAACTATAACAGAAAAAAGGGAAAGGGAAACATCTATACTAAGGGAGAAAGAAAAGGTAACCACACTAACTAAAACCCCAAGAGATGGAGATCTTCTATAATGCTTTTATCCGAGTTAGTCCATAAAAAACTTTAAAAAGCATTGAGCATGATCTAAAAAAAAAGACCCAGCCCCCGGTCATACAGGCCAGAAAACGCGGGGGAGAGGCGTGGCAGTTTACCCTGGAGCTAAATAAGGCATGGTAACCAGATCACACGGGCCACTGGGTTACCACGCTCCAGCTCTGCACCCCGATCACACCGTGCTGCTGCAGCGCGGCAAAAAAGCAGCGCAGCAGACCACGCAAGTGCGAAGTGTTGCGAAGTGCACATGCGCCATTGGGGGGTGGGCCGCTGTCGGTGTCTTGTGTGTGCACATGCGCTGTTCAGCGTTGGTGCGCATCCCATGGAAACTTACAACATCTGGAAACCCCAGGGACATGGGCAGGTGTCGGAAGCTGCGGGATACTGGCGCTCCCACGGAGTTTTTTACTCCGCTTTTTCCACGGGAAGCCACAGGTTGGCCACAGGAGCACTACGCCTCCCAGATGTGCTCATATGATCGCACACGGAAACTCTGCAGGGCTCCCGTGCCTTCAGCGGGGCAAATGCTCAGTGTGAATGGGACCCCACTACTGTTTCAGCTGACTATTTTCCCAATTCAAGAGCCCTCCCCCAACCACCCCGTAATAAAAAGGCTTCATATGACTTTCAGAGTCTCAGTTCTTGTTTTGCTTCTCGTTATGACCTCTCAGTTGATAGCTTTGTTTGGGAGCAGCCGCCCCATTTTCTGCATCAGAGTCTTCATCGGAAGACACAGAGTCCAGCTCGCCTGTAGATTTGCTGTCTTCTTCTTCTTTCGTCTCCTGTTCTGGATCTCCCAGTTGCAGCCGCAAAAACTCTCGGGCTTTGAAAACAGAGTCAATTTTTTCTCTCCTTTCTTTTATTTTGAAAGTGACGCATTTGGGAATTAACCACCTGTATGCAATGCTATTTGTTTGCAAAAAGAGAATTAATTCCTTATACTTCTGTCTCTTTTTTCTTATCTCAAATGGAATGTCTTTTAAAATCCTTATATTGATTCCTTCAATTTTCAGGGGTGTATTTGTAGTCGGTTTTAAGATTAAATCTCTTATATGTCTCTTTGAGAATCTCACAACAATTTCCCCTGGCAGATTATTCTTTTTAATATACGCAGAGTAGGCTCTGTAAGCCACATCCATTTCGCTTAAGAGGTCTTTTACTTTTAAATCCATCATTGGGGCCAGTGTCTTGCTCAGTAATTTCTTTAGATTCTCATTGGGGGCTTCTGACACCCCTTGGAACCGGAGTACCATGTTTGCTCTTTCCATTTGTAGCTGTAATAATTGAGTTTCCGACTAAGCATGCTTCTTTTCTAGCACTTGCATCTTTTTCACTGCTTTTGTAGAGCTGGCATCAAGTTCCTTCACTTTTTCCACCACCTGCTCTGTTTTCTTTGTAGTTTCATCAAGTTGCAATTGCTGTGCTGCAAAATTCTGGTTCAAAGTTGTCAGCTGCTGGTTGACATTGGTCATCTGGTCTAGCAGGGGGCGAAGAGAGTCAGCTAACAGCCTGGAAAACTCTATGGTTTCTTCCAGCCTTGGACTCATGCTGCCTGGTGGTTTTGCTTTCTGTCCTTTATCCAGTCGCCTCCCCGCCATCTTTATGGATTGTTTACATTAACTGAAAGTTTATAAAGTCTCTGGAAGTCTCCGATATGCTTAAACTTTGATTGGTAAGGCTCTTAAAATTGGTTTCTATTCTTATTTTTCCGCTCCCCCCTTACTGAGCTGCTTTAAAGTCTCCGTGTGTGGGAGGGGTCCCTCCCTTGCTCGTTTCCCATGCTTCTGCCAAGGGGGGAATGCTTTCTTTTAAGCCGCCGATTCCACACTTTTTAAACACTCAAAGCTCTTTGCTCGTCTTATGACATCGCTTGCATTGTCGTTCACACGATCTCCGCCGCTTGTCTGGCCAGTGCCTCTAAGTCCATTCGGACACACAACGGCTGGACCACTGGGGTGAAGGAGTGCCTCGATTCTCCAGCATCGCGCTGGAGAAGAGGCCACCCCCTCAGAAGCCCCTTGGCTGGGAGCCTTTTCCCCAAGGCTCCCGGGGAGCAGCGATTACTCGCCTCCCTCCAAACCGCTGGTGCTCAGATCGTGTCCTGGGAACATCCCAGAGACACGTCTGATTTCAAGTCGCCATTAACCAGAAGTTGGTATTATACTAAGATTAATGTAAACTGCTCTGAGCTCTCACAGGGAGGGCAGTATATAAATGAAATAATAGATAGATAGATAGATAGATAGATAGATAGATAGATAGATAGATAGATAGATAGATAGATAGATAGATAGATAGATAGATAAAATACCAGTCAGAAATGTAGATTGCTTTCATCCCTGCATTTATATATGAGGTAATGAACAAATGATCTCTTATATAAATATCTGCCTAGTAAGAAGCCACATATATTCATCCAGCAAAGTACATCCATGAAAGCTTATGTTGGCATAAGAGAACTTTAGTCTTTAAGGTATCACTAGATATCTGCTTATTTTTGCTGCAACGGACTAACACGGTTATTCTGTGGTTAACCTGTTGGTTAGAAAAGCAAAGAGAAACAAACCCAACCTGAACAACAAGTTAGGTACTCAAAAGGTTGAGTATAATAAACATAAAAAATAACAAAAATGTTTAATATACAGTATCTATCAATTGACAATTAAAACATTATACATACATATGAAATTAAAATATCATATGCAGCAGCCTATTGGACTTGCATATCTAATAATCATAAGTCACACAAGTGAATATTTCATAAAAAGCCAGTAGACCAGAAAAGTTTCAAACTGTATCATGCACACACAAAACATAAAATAACATTTAAGGGCCAGGCGGGGTTGAAATAAGACAATATAGAGGAAGGCTCCAAACAAAGATTGAAAACCAGGCCTGTATATAATTGTGAGCCAGCCCATGAAAAAGATGATGTCTCTCACCAATTAATCTGTTTCTGGCCGAGTTTCTGTCATCTCAGTGTGTGCAAATGTGACTTATGATTACTAGACATGCAAGTCTGATAGGCTGCTGTATATGATATTTTAATTTAATATGTGTATATAATGTTTTTAATTGTCAATTGGTATACTGTGGATTACATATTTTGTTACTTTTTGTGAAAGAGGAGAGCACGAAAGTGGGCTTGAAGCTTAACATAAAAAAACTAAGATCATGGCATCCGGCCCCATTACTCCTTGGCAAATAGAAGGGGAAGTTGTGGAAGTAGTGACAGACTTAATGTTCCTGGGATCCCAGATCACTGCAGATGGTGACTGCAGCCATGAAATTAAAAGATACCTGCTCCTTGGGAGGAAAGCAATGGCAAACCTAAACAGCATGATAAAAAGCAGAGACATCACCCTTCCAACAAAAGTCCGCATGGTCAAAGCAATGGTATTCCCAGTAGTAATGTATGGTTGCGAGAGTTGGACTATAAGGAAGGCCGAGCGCTGAAGAATAGATTCTTTTGAACTATGGTGCTGGAGAATACTCTTGAGAGTCCCTTGGACTGCAAGGAGATCAAATCATTCAATCCTAAAAGAAATCAACCCTGACTGTTCCCTGGAAGGCTAGATCCTGAAGTTGAAGCTCAAATACTTTGGCCACCAAATGAGAAGGGAGCACTCACTGGAGAAGACCCTGATGCTGGGAAAGATTGAAGGTCAAAGAAGAAGGGGATGGCAAAGGATGAGATGGTTAGACAGTGTCATCGATGCAATGAACATGAAATGGAGCAAACTTCAGAGGACAGCGAAAGACAGGAGGGCCTGGTGTGATCTGGTCCATGGGGTCGCGAAGAGTCGGACTCAACTGTGCAACTGAACAACAACAAATGTTTGTTACACTAAACCTTTTGAGTACCTAACCTGTTGGTTAACCATGGAGCAATCATGTAAGTCTGTAGCAGCATGCTGTTGTGGTTAAGGAGTCTGACTGGGATCTGAGAGACTGAGGTTCAAATGCCCACTTAGCCATGGGTGCCAGCCAGCATCCCTGGGAGCTTTCTAGGTGGCACCTGGGCCAGAAATGATGTCCAGTGACATGTGATGCCACATTCGACTGAAAATCTGGATGTGGCATTAGCATATCAGGCAATGTTCTAGCTGTCCCCAAAAATGGGGGAAGGCTAGAGTGTTGTCTGATGCTCTAATATCACATCCTAGCTTTTGAATGGATGTGACATCAGAGTGGATATTACTTCTGGCCTGGGTCTTTTCTCCTGCCACTCAGAGGAAGAAGGACAGGAGGGAGGGCCCAGCCACCTGCAAGGCCTCCTGCTATAAGTGGGCAAGTGGTCTATTGCTGGCTGACTTCAGTTCAGACCCTCACAGCTTTATCCTGACCTGGGTAGTCCAGGGAAGCCCGATCCTGTCATATCTCGGAAGCTAAGCAGGGCCAGCCTTGGCTAGTATTTGGAAGGGTGACCTCCAAGGAATACTGGGGCTGTGACACAGAGGCAGGCAATGGCAAACCACCTCTGAAACATCTCTTGTCTTAAAAACAAGTTAGCTCACCATCTAGTGGTGCATAATGCTAAAAGAGCTAGAACTTCTGGCTGCCAGACAATCTTAGAATCTCCTGACTAGTCTACACACAATCAAGAACCACAAGGGTAAGAAAGAAGCCAAATAAAGGGCCAATATTAAAAACTAAGTTAAAACTTATAATATACAAAAATATATGTATTTATTAGAAACACAGGAGCTGCGGTGGTTCAAGTGGTTAAGATGCTGAACTGCAGGCTGCGGAAGGTCAGTAGTTCAGCAGTTTGAGACCCAAGAGTGCTGCATGACGAAGGGAGCTCCCGTCTCTAGTTCCAGCTCCTGCCAACCTTGCAGTTCGAAAGCAAGAAATTGCAAGTAGATAAATAGGTACCACTTTGATGGGAAGGTAACAGCGTTCCATGCGCCTTGGTGTTTAGACATGCCGGCCACATGACCACGGAAATGTCTTTGGACAGCGTTGGCTTTTCGGCTTTGAAATGGAGATGAGCACCACAACCCTAGAGTCGGATTTGACTGGCTTTCAAGCAAGGGAACCTTTACCTTTACCTATTAGAAGGACAGTTAAAAACATATAAGAGCCCAATGAAAGCCTTGTAAACAAGTTAAGGTGGCCTAAACACAAGGGCCAATACACATGACCTAACTTTCTGTCTAATGTGCCTCACAGGGTTCTTCTTGTGAGGATATGTGAAGATGGGGAGAACGATGTTATAAACCACTTTGGGTCCCCACTAAATTTAAGCGGTGACAAGAGAGGAAGTCCTCCGACTGATGGACAATTTAAAAACTAATAAATCACCAGGCCTGGATGGCATTCATCCGAGAGTTCTGAAAGAACTCAAATGTGAACTTGTGGATCTCCTGACAAAAATATGTAATCTTTCTTTAAAAGCTGCCTCCATTCCTGAGGACTGGAAAGTAGCTAATGTCACTCCCATCTTTAAAAAGGGCTCCAGGGGAGATCCAGGAAATTACAGGCCAGTCAGTCTGACATCAATACCGGGTAAGTTGGTGGAAACTGTTATTAAGGAGCGAATTAGTAGGCACGTTGATGAACAAAAACTATTGAGGCAGACTCAGCATGGGTTCTGTAAGGGAAGATCTTGTCTCACTAACCTGTTAGTGTTTTTTGAGGGAGTGAACAAACATGTGGACAAGGGGGACCCAATAGATATTATTTACCTTGACTTCCGGAAAGCTTTTGATACAGTTCCTCATCAAAGGCTCCTAAGTAAGCTCAATAATCATGGGATAAAAGGACAAATCCTCTTGTGGATCAAAAACTGGCTTATAAATAGAAAACAGAGAGTGAGTATAAATGGGAAACTTTCTCAGTGGAGGGTGGTAAGCAGTGGGGTACCACAGGGATCAGTACTCGGTCCGATGCTTTTTAACTTGTTTATTAATGATTTGGATTTGGGAATAAGCAGTGAAGTGGCTAAATTTGCAGATGACACGAAGTTGTTCCGGGTGGTGAAAACCAGGGAGGAGTGTGAGGCACTCCAAAGGGATCTGTCGAGGATGGGTGAGTGGGCGTCAAGGTGGCAAATGGGGTTCAATGTGGCCAAGTGCAAAGTGATGCACATTGGAGCCAAAAATCCTAAATATAAATACACGTTGATGGGGTCTGAACTGGCAGAGACGGACCAAGAGTCGTAGTGGATAACTCGATGAAAATGTCTAGACAGTGTGTAGCTGCAATAAAGAAGGCCAACGCTATGCTGGGGATTATTAGGAAGGGAATTGAAAACAAATCAGCCAGTATCATCATGCCCCTGTATAAATCATTGGTGCGACCTCATTTGGAATACTGTGTACAGTTCTGGTTACCACATCTCAAAAAGGATAATATAGCATTGGAAAAAGTGCAGAGAAGGGCAACTAGAATGATAAAAGGGTTGGAACACCTTCCCTATGAAGAAAGGTTAAAATGCTTGGGGCTCTTTAGCTTGGAGAAACGACGGCTGAGGGGTGACATGATTGAGGTTTATAAGATTATGAATGGGATTGAGCAGGCTGAGAAAGAAGTACTTTTCTCCCTTTCTCACAATACAAGAACTCGTGGGCACTCCATGAAATTGCTGAGCAGTCGGGTTAGAACAGATAAAAGGAAATACTTCTTCACCCAAAGAGTGATTAACATATGGAATTCACTGCCACAGGAGGTGGTGGCAGCTACAAGCATGGACAGTTTCAAGAGGGAATTAGATAAACATATGGAGCAGAAGTCCATCAGTGGCTATTAGCCACAGGGTATAGATGGGAACTCTCAGTCTGGGGCAGGTGATGCACTCTATTCTTGGTGCTGGAGGGGGCAGCAGTGGGAGGGCTTCTAGTGTCCTGGCCCCACTGCTGGACCTCCTGATGGCACCTGGTATATTTTGGCCGCTGTGTGACAGAGTGTTGGATTAGATGGGCCATTGGCCTGATTCAGCATTGGCTTCTCTTATGTTCTTATGTTCTCTTAAGCTCCCCCCCCCGCAATGTTTACATATGAGATACAGTTTGAAAAATGTGATGTTTTATCAGCTGCTCTAAATATTCATTTTAGATGGACTCAGAACTTTTCTGCCTTTTGACTTTTCCCCTCATTCTAGAACATGACCTGATACATGGGTGTAGATGTTTTTTGCCTGGCCCATACAGGGAACCAACAATGAACACTGATTACAGATTAGTAAACCACTCTGAAGGATGATGGCCA
The DNA here is from genome assembly GCA_029375565.1 of Gekko gecko. Lineage (NCBI taxonomy): Eukaryota > Metazoa > Chordata > Lepidosauria > Squamata > Gekkonidae > Gekko > Gekko gecko. The sequence continues at coordinate 41,569,210 of JAPDNY010000008.1, read as the reverse complement.
AGTGTTTATTATTAGCTCTGGCTATGCAAGCTGAAGAGTCCAGCATGAGGCATCTCAGCCATCTTAAACCCACTTTCCCTCAAAAGGCCATGGGGCACGTTCAGCCATTATTTTTAAAAACGCTGATGAAGACATTTGTTTGGGTGCTGACAACTTGGTGATTGAGTTTCGCTTTGGTGAGATCTGAAGCATTCCATCTATAAACACTGTAGAATATCGTAGCTCATAAGAGAAGCTCTGAGGAATTATTGCTGGCGTTCCTGTGACATTACGAAAGTACAGCCCAGGTACCACAGAGCAAATATTGCTTCTGCTTTTTGATCTCTGTCTTCCCTTTATACAAATGCTAACTAGAGAATGCTATGGCCATTTTTGCCCCCTGAAGCAAAAGCTCAGACTGTTACCTCCCTGCTGAAGACTGGAGCTCTTTTTTTTTTTTTTTTAATGACACTCAGGGATGGAAAAGGGAGACAAGACAATGGTCAAAAATCTGATCCAAATGCATTGACCATGCAGCATCAAGGTGTTACCACACCCGTCCTACTGATTTTATTGCTGCTTTACTGTTGAACCTGGGTTGGGATCCAGATTCCAGACTAAATTGGCACTTTCCATTGATTCTCCCTTCCCACTACAGAGCCTTTTTTTTTGTCATTCCTCAGGGTCCCCTCTGCCCTAGGATCAGCATTTCATGGAGATCAGTGGGAGGGAGGAGGCAGGAAAGTGCCACTCTGGCACTGGAAAATTTAGTCTGGATCCAGTCCATTATTTTATGGCTTTATGATGTAACTTCTGTGATAATGATACTATCTTTGATGCCTCAGTTAGTGTCTGTTGATTGCGACTGGAAACTACCTTGGGAACTCTGCGCTAAGGACCTGCTGGTATTTTGCTGTGTCATTGACCTATTGCGCATGCACAGCTTACCGTAGATTTTCATATTAGTCGAGTTGTGAAGCTTGGATTCGGATTCTGTGCTTGCATTTCACACCATTCTTTTTTCTCCTTTTATTTTGTTTTCTAAATTGTGGTATATTTGTTCTACAGCTAAAACAGAAAATGAGCTTTTCTTAATTGTGGTGGGGACGTCACTTTTTTTTGCTTGTGCAATCACTCTATCGCAGCTCCACAGTAGCGTCAAGTTACAACCTTCCATTTGAATTCCTGCAGTGTGGTGTTTGCACATGCGCTTTAGCATTAGTTTGCTGAGCTAAGCACAGCTGTGCTGTGATGCATAATTTAAAAGGTCACTGATTGGCCACTTTGGCTTTGAGCCTCTTTTTTTGAAAATAGGTTCACCATTTCTCCTTGAGATTCTCTCATTTGCACTTACTTGCTGGTCACCATCTTGGTAGTGCATTAAGGAATCTCCGTGTGTCGACTGCATCCCTTCCTCCAGATGGAGCCTGAGCAACTTCTGATCACAGCAATACATCTAATGCTCCCTTTGATTAGAAACTTTCAAAATCTGCTGTATATTTACATTAGTTGAATACAGGTGAGATGAAAAACATTATATGAAGCCACCCATATGGCCAGAACAAGAGTAAGACGGGCAGCACTTTTGGACAGCATGACTCGATGATCCTGTGTGGCATGGATGTACTGGTATGCTCTTGCTGGCATCTCTGTATCCTGTCATTTCTGTGAAATAACTCTCCTAAAAAGGAGAGAATTTTATTCTTTTTATAAGAAACGGGTAAGGTAGACAGGTGGGGAAAGAAAAAGAGCGGAGTGAGGTTTTTTCCTGTTAGTAAAGGTTAGTTTTAATTAATATTCAATCCAATATTTGGCATCCATCACGGTTAGAAGATCTTCTTTTTAACTTTCCAAAGTCCAAAACAACTCTGTTAATAAAGTTAGTAAAGTCCACTGGGGTTAATTATTACGGCTCCTTTCAGATGTTACTCGAACAATTTCTTTTTAAGTCTCTCCAATTACAAATTAAGTCCTTTTAACTTGATGTCTCCCGATCCGTCACCTCCTTCCCCTGGGCTGCCGTCATCTTCATTTATCCAAGTTTTGAGTGCTGCGTCTTCCATGCTGGCGTGTCTCTTCAGAAAATTCTGTATTTTAGTCCATCTTCTCTCTTTTCTTTGTTTTTCCTGTCATTTCTGGATGTACCCAAGAAGCAAGGACTGGTGGGAGAATTTCATACTGGAACAATGGGATGACAAATAATGGCTCCATAACTTCTGGATGATCCAGCCAACTTTTGCCCATATTGTGGAAGCTTTAAAAGGATGCCTGTGGTGGCAGAGGACCAGTGAACAAGTGTGTAGCAATTGCCAGATGGTATCTCACCAATGTCAATACATACAGAGAACTCAGGGAGCAGTTCGGCGTTGAATTTCCTTGTTGTTCAGTTGCACGGTCGAGTACAACTCTTCGTGACCCCATGGACCCTCCTGTCTTCTGCTGTCCTCCGGAGTTTGCTCAATTTCATGTTCATTGCATCGATAACACTGTCTAACCATCTCATCCTTTGCCGTCCCCTTCTTCTGTTACCTTCAGTCTTTCCCAGCATCAGGGTCTTATCTTCTTCGTGGTCTCTGTGCATCACACCCATGGGATTCAGTGCGCCTGCGCTGACCTGGTCGGTGTCTGTACAAAGCTCACAACGGGATTTTCGTGCCCTTCTTGTTGTACAATCCTAAGTAATGTTATACCTCTAGGGTTGGGGAATTCCTGGATTTTGGGAGGTGGAGCCTGGAGAGGGTGGGATTTGGGGAGGGAGGCCATAGAGTCCACCCCCCAAAACTGCTCTTTACTCCAAGGGAACTGATCTCTGTAGCTTGGAGGTCAGTTGTAATTCCAGGAGATCTCCAGGCCTCACCTGGAAGCTGGCAACCCTAACCTATGGTATTTTTTAAGCTGGAAGTGCTAGGGATTGAATTTGGAAACTTCCAAAGTACACAGCTCACCACTGAGGAACTTAAATCTTGCAATGTGTGTGCTTTTCCTCTTACCCACAGCTCTGCCAATGCTGGGTGCAAGTTGCCCCCCCAAACAATTCACCCACACCATCATATTAAAGGCTCAAAAAAGTACCGGTGCAATCAAAAATGTGAGCCCAGTACAGCAAGTGGGAATCATGCGGGGACCTGGAAAGCCTGCATTTCCACATGCGACAGGAACCTCCCCAACACCCCCCTGCCAAATTACAATGGGCCAAAGGAGGAAACAGGTGGTCACCATAAAAGCAAAGCTTGTAATGGTGGGAACAGTTCCCCCACCCCCCAAAAAAATTGCACTGCAAACAATGGGAACTGATCCACTATTAAAAGCCAGCCATGATCATGATAAGCTTGGTAGTGCTAAGGCTGCAAACCTTTCCCATTCAGCAAAAGGGAAAGTGGGTGGTCACCATAAAAGCATATGATTGGCAGAAGCACTGTCCCATCACCACTGTGCTGGCCTCCCACCCTGCCACAAATAATTCTCACAGCGAGAAGAGAAATTTGAACCATTATAACAAACCAAAGATAATGAACAGCACAAGTTCAGACATAGCTGGTGGCTGGATGGTGAAAAAGAATAGTACTTCTTTAATTAATTGTCAGCACTAAAGGGAATAGAGGGAAAACAGTAGACCTTTCATTTAAAGACCATTGATACATACCTGCATTTATAGGTGAACAATGTGTTTCTTTGGCTGCATCTGCACACTGGTTCTAGTTTGCCTTCTGTATATTGATTGGTTCCATTTCCCCTCTGCCACGTTTATTTAAAGGATCCATTTCTGATTGGTTGTTTGGTTTGTTAAAATTCTGTCACCTGTGCGGCAGTGACATTCTTTGTTTTGCACATTGCCAAGCAGCCATTTTATGCCTAAACAGAGAATCTCGCTTCACTCTCCACTTCTGCAGATCAAGAAAGCCATGAGGTGTTAATGGTGGCAGTGTATCTTCTCACCCTTTGCATGAGAAACTCCCTTGCTGTATGCTTTGTTTATCTGTGTCACATGTAGTGGAATCAAAGAGCACTGTCAGTGAACATAGTAATGCAAAGATGGAGAGCTGAGCAACACAGCACCCGACCATTCGCCCACCTGTATTGGGTATGTCCAAGCTGACATGCCTGGATTTTGTGCGGCACTTCACCACTGAGCTCTTGTGCCCCCTCAATGCCATCTCTGCAGCAATGTGTTTGAAAATGTCCGTGTTTCTGTGGGAAGACCCTAGTCCTTCCTGCACCTTCTACTTATTCCAGATGGAAATGAGATCCAGTGTCTCCCACTCTCACCAGGAGAATCCATTTCTGCTACTTGCTTTGCTAATCATTGCCATATTGTTCATCATAAGCCAGCCAGCACCAAACAACAGATGAGTTTCTTATGAATCAAATGGAGCTGCAAGACTGTAAGGGACATGTGCGATGCACCCCTTCCACATTACCGCCCTCAGCTGGAGTTACTTCTCTTGGTTACTTGAACCACAAGAACCGTGGAGAACTTAGCCCCCAACATTAGGCCAGGATCCAGCAGCACCCCCTAGCTATGAACATGCTCATGCAGGGGGAGTAACCCCCCTCTCAAGTTGGCTGATTCCGCCGTCTGCCATATGTTGTCAGAATCTTGGGGTGCCAGCGCTGGGTTGGGAAGTTCCTGTAGATTTGGGGTGGAGCCTGAGGAAGGCAGGGTTTGGGGAGGGGAGGAAGCTCAGCAGTGGGGATGTGATTCCATGGAGTCCACAGTCCAAAACAGCTGTTTTATTGTGTGGAACTGATCTCTGTAGTCTACAGATCAATTGCAGTTTTGGGAGATCTCCAGGCCCCACCTGGATGTTGGCAACCCTTTCAGAATCTGTACAGCTTGTGGACTTCCTTGCTATGCAATTTTAGTTACCCAGTTGCTTTTTTTGTAAAAGAAGAAGAAGAAGAAGAAGAAGAAGAAGAAGAAGAAGAAGAAGAAGCAGCAGCAGCAGCAGCAGCAGCAGCAGCAGCAGCAGCACAGAGTATGGCAGCAGCCTTCCACCATTCCATATTTCCAGTGTATTGCCCAACAAGTCATCAATGCTTTTCTCTACTTAAAATGGCAGGATTCGTCAGCAGGGGTCTGCACCACCATAATGGTTTGCCTGAGGAGGGAGCTGTTTGCTCTCTATGGGTTTTTGGGCTAATCACTGCAGGTGGCCACAGTGTGGTCATGCAGCTCCTCGTTCACCCAGAGCCATGTGACTCAAGAGGCTGACAGGGATATTGCATCAAGCTGCTGACTCTTTCCTGGCTCTTCATTCTGAGTCACTTGTTGCTCAGGAGTAATCTCTATCCAGTAATATACGCTTTCCTGTTTATCTATCTAAGATCCCCTTTAATAGTTACTACTTGTGATGACAATAGTTCCATGTTCATAATATCTACTTCGGTAAACAGGTTTGCCGTTGATCCAAACCAAAAAACAAATGTAATATTTGATTACTTTTCTTGTACAGGTGGGTAAGGAACAAAGGCTTCTGTTCCTCTCATTTGCATAGATGTATCTCAGGTTTCTCGGTGTGTGACATTGTAGAGCGTGCCTTTCACTTTCAGCGATGGGATGGAGGAGGAGCACTCTGATTTTCTGCAGCTCTGCACAGAATGTCTAAATGTACAGTACTCAAACTAACATTTAACAAGAGCCAGAGGGTACAGAGAGAAGTCAGCAGTCCTAGCTTCTATTAAAGATCCATTTCAACACCCTATTCTCTGTGGCATGAAGCATGCCAGAATCCACTTGGAAGAATGCCACGGTTCTTTTGTCAGAAACAAAAAGGGAAGACACCCCCCCATACCCGGAGCATCATCATTTGAACAAACAGCAGCAAAAATAGCCAGACAAGACTGATCTTCAAATGTAACTTGCTGTCTCCCAAAGGGGGTCACACAAGGACATCCCAGGGATGGGGCATAGCAAAATGTGTGGAATTTACTGCTGCAGGATGTAGCTATGGCCACTAGCTTAAACTTAGAGCATGCACAAATGCATATTCAAGAGGGGGCAATTTGCAGTGGAGAAACTGGGGAGGGGTGCATGGCCCTCCACCTGTTTCCTGCCGCAGAGTTTAGACCTGAGAGCCAAAACAGACCGGACAGAGATCACAGACCTCCAACAATCCTAGGTTGGGGTCATGGGGGCAAGGGAAGAAAGGATTTAACCCTTCCACACTCCCACTTTGTTACGTATTGAGCCTGAACTGTACTTGCAAAAAGGGCTTAGCTTAGGATGCATAACAATGGTTTGCTAGGATCCTAGAATGGACCAGTAGGGAGACAGGGATCCTAGAGAAAACCAATTGGGAGAGAATGGAGTGTAAATAGCCTATCATTGGGAGTTGGGTGTGTTTTGGGTGTAACCTTTTCCAGGCATAAATACCAGGCTTTGGGGCCAGGGATTTCAGTCTTCTTTCTCTTGCTGAATCACTAATAAACTATGAGCTGATCACTAGAATGCATCTGAACCCAGTATATTGCACATTTGCTTCCATTAACTGAAGCCAGCCTCCCCATGGTTTAAGGGGGGAAAGACAGTCTCTTAATTTTTCTTGTAAAACACACATGCATACTAATATCACAGGGATCCCAGTTTCAATTAATGAAATCAAGGGTTTTTTTTTTTTGAGGGGTCAGATCCTTTCATCCCTTCCTGCATGGTCAGAATACAGATTGCAGTTGTATGTGCAATTTACCTGTCACAGATTAATGGGCCTCCACTATATCTGTCTTGGGCCTGAATTTACTTCACTAAAATGGGTCTGGATCTGGAAACTGGTGGTGGTGGTGGTGGTAGGGAACAGCCTGAGGTAGGCACATCCGGCAAAAATGGGCAGTAGCTACCCCTCCCATCTCAGATGTGCCCTCCCAGAATAAGTGCCCTCCTCTCAAAGGCAAATTACAAAACACAGTTAGCTGGTGGGTTAATGATACCCACTGATATTCAGTTGGGCCCTTAGGTGGATTGTAATTCATGTGTAATCGTTATCTTTCACTTTGCATTTTTTAAAAAAGAAAAGCAGCTAACAAAAGAAATATGAAATAAAAATGAATTTAAGCTACAGAAAGCCTGGTCACGGGTGGAGTCTGAGAAGGGGCCAGCTTGGTCAGACAGGCCAGGGGAAAGAGCCTCACACGCTCACCACCATCCATTGCCAAGCTGCATTTTGCAGGTTGATGCTGATGTCTTGGAAGGAAAGATTAGGAGCATTTAAAAAATATTAAGTGAAGTTACCTAGCTAGCCAGTGAGCTAATTGAATGAAAAGTATTCTATAAATTTCTGGAAGGTAACTCCATTCATGATAGCTCTTTTCACAAGTGCATGCATGTAAAATCCAGATGTATGCATGTACAGGCAGAATGTATGTGTACTCACTGTAATATGTGAAAAGGACTAGAATGACAGTTAAATGGAACCTGCATGTTCAGAGGCAGTATATCTCAAAATATGCAAATGCTACAGACATACAACAGCAGAGGGCTCCGGCTTTTGTGCCAAGCTTATAAGCTTCCCAGAAGTATCTGTTGGAAATAGAATGCTGGACTAGATGAGGATTTGGCTCTTTATCTGAGAACTGTCTAATCATGCAATATGTTGAGTCTCCTGGCCTCAGCAATCGGAAGGGAGCATTTGCAGTATGCGGCAGTCAACTGAAGTCAGCTCTATCAAGGATGAAATTTTTAGATCTTACTCAGTTTTGTCATTAGAGCTACTGTATGTTCTTTTCACTTTATTTGAGCCTTTTTATCTACACCCGTTTAAGCACACAAACTTGTCCAAACCCCAGAAAAGAAACAAATGGTTCAATTCTGAGTGCAAAACTATGAAAAGAAGGATCCAGCAACTACATAGGGAATTTAAAAGAAACCATACCCTATATATTTTAAGGGAATTATTGGACCTCAAAAAAAGATATAAAAATTAATTCAAAATAAAAAGAAAGAAGAAAAGTACAAGGGTTGGTGCCTCCTTATTACATTTCTTAACAGCAATGATTTATCAAGTTTTTGGAAAGCTGTCTCTGTGGCCATGAATATGAGATCCAACTTTACATCATGTATCTCTGCTTCCAGGAGAGATTTTAAGGAGCTGTTTTGCTCTGGTTTCTTTTGCAGCTCCCGGGTAGAGGACAGAATGCTGGATGACGTCCCTAATTGGACCCCTGTACTAGAGAAGATCCAGCAAATGTGTGACTGAACAACAACAAAAAGTTCCCCAGCCCAGATAAGGTCCCGACTGAGCTTGTCAAACTAAATCCTTTGAAGTGGGGAAGAATTCTAGCACCTATTTTCTCTAAGATGGGAGAAATCCCTCCAATTTGGAAGCACTCTATAATTGTTCCATTTTCTTTAAAGGGCAATAGGCTTGATCTGGCCAACTATTGGCCAATTAGCCTCCTGACATCTGTTGGGAAATTGTGTTCTTCCCTTCTGTATCAAAGATTAGTGGAATGGATCAAGACCAGTAAGATCCTGGGCTGGGAACAAACTGACTTTAGGAGAGGCTTTTCCACCATTGATCATTGTTTAACTTTCTTTCATCTAGCAGAAAATACACAGCTAGCCCTGATGGGAAGCGTTATGTAGACTTTATGGACCTTAAGGGAGCATTCGATTCAGTTAGCCAAAGCAAGCCATGGGAGAAATTGGCAGACCTATGCATTGGTAAAAGACTATTATGGCTATGAGGTAAGGTCTGCTCGCTCCTCTCCTCTTTAATTTATATCTAAATGACATGATGTTGCATCTTTCTTCTCCAGAGTTTCATGCCCCTGGATTAGCTGTTGCATGCAGATGATTCAGACTCTCCTGAACCAATATTGGTCTGGAGAGGTGTCTGAGATGCTTTTTAAACTATTGCCTAGATGAAAGAGCTGCAAATGAACGATAACAAATCTAAAATCTTGATTTTCTTTAAAAGTGGCAACCTGGGTCTTTCCAAATGGACTGTAACAAACTCAGACATTGAACAAGTCAGGAATTTCTGCTACCTGGAGACTGTTTTTTCTTCAAACCTCTCCTGGTCACAACAGCATAAGTTTGCTTTGAATAAGACTAAGCCTGCTTCCAGAGCAATATCTTGCTTCTTCTTTACACAAGGAGGAAGATATGTCCCCAGTGTAATCCAGGTTTTCAACTCCAAAATAATACCCGAGTTACTGTATGGTGCTGCTACTTGGATTTCTGCAGTCTCAGAATCTTTGGATCATCCCCTATGTCAGTTCATACATAGGATACTGGGAGTCCCCCACTGGGTCTCAGATATGTCCCCCAGAGCTGAACTCAGCCAAGAGTCACTGGAAGCCAGAGCACGGCCTTTAAGTTTAGGCAAAGGATTGTTTTTGCTTTGGAAGTTGAAGGCTCTTTCTTAAACAAGACACTTACCATTCTTGATGAATGAAGATCGTAGATGCTACATTAAAGCACCTAGGGCTTATAAGTGAAGATTTCTTCTGGCTAGGCATGGCAAAGACCCTTCCGCTTCTCCAGCCGGATTCGCACAACATGGTGATTTGGTCTTGCAGAGTCTGCTTGAGTCAGTTTTTTGGTATTTTACCTCCTTGGACTCTGTCATTATACATGGGGCACCTAACAGCCCCCCCACCTCATTAAGACATTTGCTTTAGCCCACCTTGATGCCATCCCCTTCAAAGTATTACAGGGCCAATTCTGTCATATTCCATATTCAGATTATCTCTGCTCTTGTGGTCAGGGTAAAATCGACACTCTGCCTCACAAAATATAGGAATGCTGGGGGTGGGGGGTTTACCACTTTAAAAACCATTGGATCTCACTGCTTTTAATATGTTCCTTGTCTAATAGACTTCAAGGGGATAATATACCCTACCCATTGCTACACAGTGACCCAAACGCAACCTACTTGGTTGCTAAATTCCTGCCTAGTGTGTTTTCCTTTAGGAAATAATATATCATTCTTTGTAGTCATTGCTCAAGATCATTCAGTCATAGGAGCTCTGAAAAGGAAAGAAAGTGAGTTAGGAAAAGTTCAAGTTGGGAAAAATTAATGCACAGCTCATAATAGGGTTGCCAGCCTCCAGGAGATCTCCCACTTTTACAACTGATCTCCAGCTGACAGAGATCAGCTCCCCTGGAGAAGATGGCTGCTTTGAAGGGTGGACTCTATGGCATTGTACCATTGGGGAGGCCCCTCCCCTCCCCAAACCCCGCCCTCTCCTGGACCCACCCCCAAAGTCTCCAGGTATTTTCCAACCCAGACCTGGCAACCCTAGCTCATAAGAACATGCAAGGTCCCCCAGTGTGGCAAATAGAAGCTCCTTCGGACCATTTCAAATCAGGAAAATGACATGGGGGGGGGAGTTTTAAGATCCCATTCCCTTTGTGATATGGTCTTGATCTGAATTGGGGTGCTGTGCACTTGGAATTAAGTAGGGCTGCCAACCTCCAGGTGGTGACTGGAGATCTCCAGGCAGTACAATTTATCTCCAGGTGACAACAATCAGTTCGCCCTGAGAAAATGGCCATTTTGGAAGGTGGACTCTATGGCATTATACCCCACTGATGTTCCTCTCCTCCCCAAACCCCGCCCTCCTCAGGTTCCACCCCCCCAATCTCCAGGTACCCCACACACCAGAACAGAATGGGGTTGCTGAGTGCAAGAATTACTCTATGATGGACATGGCCAGGTGCATGCTAATTGTTTCAGGCTTTCCCTACAGGTACTGGGGAGAAGCTGCAATGACAACAGTTTACCTGCAAAACAGATAGCCAACCAAAGCCACAGAGAAAACTCATTATGAGTTATGGCATAACAGAAAGCCAAAGAAAAGAGAGCCAAACTAGAACCCAGAGCCGAAGAAGGCATCTTCGTAGGATATTCTCCAGAGAGCAAGGGATACAGAATTCTAAACGCAAACTCTAACCAAATTACTACAAGCAGAGTGGTGCAGTTCAGTGAGTGACCAGGGAAAAACCAGACTGCTGCAACAGAGGACTGTCCAGAAGGAGATGGCAACAGCAGAGCCAATGGATGCAGTCACTATGCAGGCACAAACAGATGCTCAACCAGAAGAGTAGGTGAAGGTGGAAGTTCCTGAACCAGCAGGTGAGCCAGAGGAGCTAGAGACCACTGTGGAGGCAGATGAGACCCTGGACCTCACATATTAAGGATTATTAGGAAGGGGGTTGAGAAGAAAACAGCCATAAGACAGACCCCTGCATCTCCCCAACTGTCTGGCAAATTTTTCCTGCCAAAACTTCAGTTCCCCTCAGTGCCTGAGTCACCTTACAGGAGCGTGTATATCTTCTCTTTCCCTTTTATATAAACTTGAAACTCTCCCACCCTTTGTTTAGATATTGGTTTAGGCTTTAGACCCAGTACAGGAACTTGAGGGAAAGATAGGCACTGTCCTGTTTTATAAACCCTTGTGAAATGGCTCTTGAAGCAAATTAACTTTCAAAAACAGAATAAAGATTTTATTAAGCAGGCAGGGAATATATGTATTAAAGGAATAGTCAAGGTTTTGAGATTGCTGAGGTAAACTTTCTAATATATATACAGAGTTGAATTCTGAGAACATTAAAGAGTGTATTTGTAGTTTTGTTTCAAGGTTTTCTAGTTCTTTCTTTGAGAGGAACTTTGTTTAGTATATTTCAGCACTAACACAGTTCTTATAGATGTCTCTTCTGGTGGACAGTGTTTGCTTAAAGTTTCTAGATTTCTTCCTTCAGAGTTCTAAGTTTTCCTGTAGATATTACAGCTTTTCACTAACTCTTGAGGTGTCTAATCTTCCCTCCCTTATCACAGACCAGGGTTCTCTTCCCAGTTCCTTTCACTGGCAGGAAGTTATTCTCCTTGTCCTTAAGAAGCAATAACTCCTTTTATTATCTGGCTTGTCTGGGAGTTCTCTCTAACTTCCCAGACCTTCTGCCAAATCCTTCTCCAGTATCCTTTGTTGGTATAAGGTTGTTCTGTAGCTTTCATGACTGAGAATCTAAATTCTCCCTCAGAGCAGTTTTAATATATTTAAGGCAATGGGGTTCTCTTCTTCTCTCTTCTCTTTGTCTTCTTCTTCCCTATGAAGAAAGGCTGAAGAGTCTGGGACTTTTCAGTTTAGAAAAGGGAGGACATGATAGAGGCTTATAAAATTATGCACAGGGTGGAAAGAACTAACAAAGCAGAATTTCTCTCCAAAATACTAGAACTCGAGGGCATCCAATGAAGCTGATGGGCAGTAGGTTCAGGATGGACAAAAGGAAATACTGCTTTACACAGAGGGTGATCAAAATGTGGAATTCACTGCTAGAGGATGTAGTGATGGCCACAGGAATAAACAGCTTTAAAAGGGGATTAGGTAGATTCATGGAGGATAAGTCTATCAATGGCCACTAGCCATGGTGACTGACGGGAATCTCCATATTCAGAGGCACTAGTCCTCTGAATCCCAGAGCCAGGAGGCAACATCAGCTGGCCATTTGTGACAGGGAAAATACTCTTTAGATTAGACTTCTTTGTCTTCTTTTAACTGCAACCTGAATGTGAATTGGATCTACTTGAATAAATGTAAGTTCACTTTGTTTGCAATATACTTTTTGGGAGATTTATTTACTGCACTCAGTATCATGCTTCTATGACTGGGCAAAACTCTGCTGTATTAACCAAATATCCCAATAGGCTGCACACCCAAATCTCCAGAAAGTTCCTGACCCAGAGTTAGCAACCCTAGTTCACTACTCAGATTTTGACACTGCTGTTTCCATATTTAATAAGTTAACGATCAATTGCATCAACAGACCCTGCATTATACAAACCAACTTTGATTTTATTTTTAGCTTAATATCATTTCCTCTGTCTGTCGCCAAGGCCAGAGGAAGTGCATGTTGCTCTAAACCGGTTCTTAGTTTCTCCACATGACTATATCTAGAACCACTTCTTTGTGCAGATTTTTTTCCTGCCATCCAAGTTTCTATCAAGATAGTGTCTATCAAATCTCAGGTCAACATGAGATCAATGGATGTCTTTGGGCCAGTCATTCTGTCTCAGCCTAACCTGCCTCTCAAGGTTTCTGTGTGTTGCCAGTGTAAATAAGGCCCATTTTCCAATCCAAGCACAAATCCACTCTATCTTGAGCATAAAGAAGAAAAGTCTCCTTAACACTGCCTCTCATTCCTACCCTAAAGAATCTGCTGGCTTAGGTTCTAGATCCAGGTTAAAGTTCCCCTGGAGAAAATGGCTGCTTTGGATGGGTGGACTCTATGACATTACAGTCTACTGAGATCCTCGACCTCCCCAAACCCCCACCCAAAAGTTGGGATTTCTCAACCCTAATAAGCAATGGAAGGATTTTTAGAATGCTTTTAAAATGAAATGACATGCCCTTCTAGTAAAGACAGAACAAAAATTGCACCATGATGTCAAACACTATGTAAACATTCTGTGAAGTTTAATATGATTTTCAGTGCTGAATTAAATTAATGTAGCTCATAAACGGTTCATTCCGCTGCCCAGAATAGAAAATGTTAAGTGGGTTGGAAGAGCACAAAGAAGCTGTGAGGTTAAGAATAAAACTTAAAAACAAAAGATTATGTTTTCTCTTTGGCATCCACTGTAGGAAGTGAAGGGCGTAACTTCTTTGCAGCTTGGTTAAAAAATTAGTGAAGGAGACATTGTGGAATGTCCTTGGAAATACTTTACAGAGGAAAAGTTATAAAGTTACAGAAGAAGTTGAAACAAGTTTGCAGTGGAAGAACATGTCCTGCTTTAATGTATCAGGCATGGATCCTTTTAAAAATGTCTAAAATACATGTTTAAGGGATAGTCAAAATATGCACTATGTTATACATAAAGGGAATGTAAGCAATTATTAGTCAGGAAACAGAACTGCCCAGAAATGGGTGGTGTGCGGAAAACAAAAACCGCAGGAAAGTCGCATACGGGCACACTAGAAATCTTTAGAGTTCAGCCCTCCCACTTTCTGAAAAGAAATATTGAAGTAGTGGAAGACAGATGCATATTGATGCACTTATATGTAAGTGCATGCACATGTATACGACTTCCTTTCCAAACCATCCATAGGCTGCGGTCATACGGAGGGGGGAAGAGGCGGGCAGGAAGTGAGACTGTTTGCCCTGCCTGCAATGACGCGCATTTGCGCGATCAAACTTCCCGCCGCGCATCCGCAGTTCCCCATACTACTGAGTTATCGGCAGTAGCTTTTTTCCACGCTACTGCCGCGCGCAACAATGCCCCACCGACGACTCCGGGACGCCAAACAGATGTGTCTTGTCTCATCGTGTCCCTTTAATCCGCGGGGAAATCGCATGGCTGCCGTTGCTTCCGGTACGTATGATCACACCCATAGCCAACTTTTCAGACAGCAGAATGTGTTCGATTTGCAATTTTTCTATAATTAGTGCAACCCAATCTATGTGAGATTAAATGTTTTCAGAACATTGTTATGGTCACTTGCTGCATTTTACAGAGACAGAGTCAAGGAATAATTCTTCATATGAGGAGAGGTGTTGCAAATACTCAGGTCCTTATTTTTATCTGTGAAATATTGAAAAGTACAGTACGGTGCAGGGAACATGATTGCCACTCAAATCTCCTACAGAGCAGAAACTGAAGATTTCTGTGGTCATCTACTCAAATGGCATTTGTTGATGAAGATGGGAGTTCTGCGTGATGGAAAGGGAATGCTGTGTGTGTGTGTGTGTTTGTGTGCGCGTGCATGTGCATGTGCACGTGCATGCACACGCACGCACACATGGGATGGGGTCACAGAGCAGGTTGTTGAAATTCTGGCAGGTAGGCAGAGCCAGGTGAATCGTCCAGTTCTTCCTGCCACTGGGCCTGGGCAGTTTAAAACAGACTGGATTATACACAATGAAACACTGTGCATTCTTATCCAGAAAGGCCAATATTTTATTATAATGATCCTGTTGACCAGGCTGATGGGTGTTCTAAACTTCATTGATATGATTAATCACTGAGGTCTTTGTTATGGTTGCCAACATCCAGGTGGGACTTGGAGATCTCCTGCTATTACAGCTGATCTCCAGACAGCAGATAACCGTTCCCCTGGAGACAATGGCAGCTTTGAAGGGTGGACTCTATGGCACTGGACCCTGCTGAGGTCCCTCCCCTCCCCAAGTCCCACCCTCCCCAGGTTCCACCCCTCAAATCTCCAGGTATTTCCCCAGCCAGAGCTGGCCACCCTAGTCTTTGTACCACTAGCCAGTTTCCCTCAGTGTTGCACAAGGTGTTTTTTGTTTTTTTTAGGCCCCCCCTTTGAGATCTTTAATAGGTATGCGACAGGCTCAAATCCAGAAAATGTTCCAGGAAGAAGATAAACCTGCTGAATTTCTGCCTGCCATATTAAAGGCAAAGAACCTGTAGCCAAAAAACTACCCCCCCCCCATTGGAGGCAAAGATGGTTCAAGATTCAGCAAGAACTCAAGAACATTTGTTGGGATTAAACTGGATTTACTTGTTCATGATGGACATATGAGGATGGGTGTTTTTTTAAAAAAACCATGTGTTAGTTGGCTAATTTTCTGACATTTGCCTCTTAACATCTTAAGAACTGATGGCAATACTCGTCAAGTTTCTCTTAATGACAGAACAGCCCTGAATGCTTAGTATTATGTGGAAACCTGGAGCCAAGTAGGACACCACCCAGCTCTTTAACCGACTTAAAATTCTTTCAGAGCAGGGCATAATTATAGAAAGATACAACCAGATGGCTTAAAGAAGTATGTCGTGTTCCACGCCCCACAGCAAGGCAAAAATCCCTCACCATCACTACACAATCTGACAAACTGTGCCAGGCCACAAAACATTTATATAATAATAATGGGTTCCAGCATTTACTTGGAACTGTTTGTTAAGCTTAGCAGAAGAAGATAAGTTTTGGTCGGGCATGAGCTGCCCACAAATCTTTTGCTGGAACATGGAAAAATACAGCCTCTCTGACAAGCCTTTCCCATCCTAATAAGGCAGAGTTCTTTCAGCCGGCAACATAGTCTGAATGCCTTCTTTATGAAATAATGCAAATCACCGAGACAACTGCAGCCACGTGGTGGAGTAGCTGTATCAGCTTTTCCGTCTGTAACGGAGCAGGGATCGTCTTTAAAGAATGACTCATTCGGAGCCACAAACTTTTTAAAAAAACTCCTTTTTGCTAGTCCAATGTAAAATGGGTAATTAAAGAGAGCAAGCATCACTCGCATCCATTTGTTGCCAGAGATTATAAGAACCATCTTCAACCGCCCCAAAATTCCAAAACAAGTGATATGGCAGAACCCACTTGCAAACTATCGCTAAAGTGCATCGAAAGTGTATCATTCAGCATGCATGGAAGCACAGATTAGTCCCTTATGACTGCTTTCACTTGTCTTTGGCATGATCCTTGACATCAGTTAACAGCCAATAATGGCTGGGATCTACAAGTGCACGCCCACCTACACAAGCAGGAATCTCTTATTGTCAGAGAGCAATGCTTTTTTTTTTTTTTTAAGCTTATGGCCCAGATCTAACTACTATTGTGTTTGGAGGCACACTGCAGCCCCAGAGAGGAACGTGCTGTGCATATGTTTTCCCAAAGCTAACAAAAGTGCTCTTTTGGGTGTGTGTGTGTGCACCTGGAAGTCATGGCGACCTTTGATGACTGACCCCTACTGGGGGCCTGGAGCATATTCAGAGAGGTGGCTGAATAAAGCCTGCCCCTGCTCCTGGCTCTGGTATTTCAAGGAGGCCTCCCTTCCAAGTACTTGCCAGGGTTGACCCTGCTTAGCTTCCAAGATCTGATGAGATCGGGCTTGCCTGCGCTGTCCAGGTCAGGGGGCTAACAAAAGTGCCCTTGATTTTGCCAGAGGGAGATAAAGGAGCTTAACAATCTTTTAAAGAGGTACCTGTCTTTGATTATTGATATACTCATAAGATTCTATGGAACTATGTCAAAGGCTTTTGAAGTAGCAAATAAAAAGCACTAGTTGAAGGGTGGGGTGGGTAGGTAAGAGTCTAAGTGGGGTTTGTATGGGTCATTTGGGGAAAAGATGCCAAATCAAAAGGGAATCTGTAAAAGCATCCAGCAGCTTTTGAGTTCATTGCCATGGCCTAGCAAATGTGTGTGTGTTTTAAATAATTATGACTGTGTTGTTCAAGTGCAGGACTTTGGCTCAGATCTAAACACTACTGTGGGATTCTTGAGTGGTGCTGAAGTAAGTCACTGTTGTTGGCTTCAGTCTGTAAACATTAAGACTGGGTTATTCAACAAAGGAAATCAATATTGCCTGAAAACCATTTTTGGACATTAAAGACCTATTGCTTGCCTTATTAAAAATAAAACCCTGCAAATGTTTTTTTAGAGTTATAAAACTGTTCAGGGGACTGGAAGGCAAGCTGTACTTGCAGGGACACAAGTGCTAGCCAATAGGTGCCCTTTACAGCTGACTTTGCCCCCAGTTCGAACTGTATGACACTTAAAACTTGTCCCATAATGGGGAAACTTTTTTTTTTTGGTAAATGCAATGAGGGCATTGTAAAACTGTTCCTCATGGCTTTTGAAACATTACATATGCCTTTACCTTCAGGAGATATATGCCATTTTCTGTATTCTTTCATTTTCTGTACAACACCCATTTTTATGGTTATGTTTCTCAATGGCCACTCTGTCATATTTGGGACTTCTCTGAATTTTGGCATGGGAAAAATTATTCTGGGGCAACTTTAACTGTAGATTATTTTTCCTAGGTCTTTATGACAATGCTCTGAAAAATCCATAGTCAGTTCCTATTATTGTTATGCTTATTTTAGCATCAGTTGAAAGTCTTATTGATCCAAGGGTGCCAAGTCTTCTTTGGCAGAAAAAAATACACTGGAAAATAAGGCCCTCCTTTATTCTTCAATGGTGTGTCTGTGTTTTAAAAGGATCTGAGCAAGCACTAAACAGAACAGCCTGTTTCCTCTCCTTTTCTTCTTCTTCTTCGGTTTTCCTCAGAAACACAAGCATACTTTCCCCAGTGGGTCTTAACTTACATTCACCAGTACTGAACATTAGATTTCTGAAGAATGAATGGCTTCACTTGGCGGCCAGGTAATCTGGGTGAGTAGGAGAGGGATTCTTGGAATTTTAATCCAAGATGGAGAAAAACTCTCAAGTCATAATGCTCACCTTGGTTTGGGACTGGAAATGAACATTTTCTGTTGCCAGAAGAGTTGTGTGACATGTAAAAACTGTACACCTTGATTGTGGCATAAGCTTTATCAGTGTGAATGCTCTTCGTCAGATGCATGAAGTGCTACGCTCAGCAGACAGAACAACAGTACAAGGAGAAAAAAGCTAGGTGTGGTAGGGGTTCAGTTTTTCTACACATAGACACAAGAAAGCTTAACAAGAAGCCAAGACATGGACGTGTTACAAGTTACAACAGCGCCTTTCCCATTGTTTTCATGCTCCTTTCCTCTCCTCTTTCCCTTCCTCTTTCCTTGTAGACACTAGTTGGTGGGATACATTTTAATCCAAGATGGAGAAAAACTCTCAGGTCATAATGCTTACCTTGGTTTGGGACTGGAAATGAACATTTTCTGTTGCCAGAATTTGACAGCATCACAAAAATCAATACACAGCTTATGTCTCCCATCTTTCAGTTCTTAGATAGAAATGCAGTAGAGGGTGCAATTTTGAGTGGACAAGCGATTGAGAAGGAAAGGGTCAACCTGTCCCTTTCCATCCCCACTCCCACCCTTCTCTTCCACTCAGCTCTAACCAGGGCTGGTTCAAGACATTTTGTTCTCCCAAACAGCCCTGTGAGATTCCACAGGCAGCGGGGGGGGGGAGCCAACAACACAATAAGGATTAGGATCTCTACTAGCTTCCCATTACTTTCTGGATACTTTCAAGGTCCTGATTTTGACCTGTAAAGCCTTTAGTGCTTTGGGTCTTCTACCTCAGAGACCGCTTTCTTCTGCTCATCCCTCTGGAAGCCTTGACTTACCAAGCTTAAAAAACAATGGTATCAAGAGTGACTGCCATTCTAGGGCCAAGGTCCACTGAAGTCCTTCCAGGTTTTGGAAAGGGGACCTATGAGGCTGCCTTATACCAAATAAGGCCATTGGTCCATATAACAGACCCCTATCTATTATGCTATGCACAGAAATACCACTACAGGTCTCTTAGCAGGAGATGCCAGGAGCTGACTCTGTGCCCTTCCTTCTGCATGCAAGGTATGGGCTCCGTTACTGATCCAGTCATGCTCCTGACTTTAGTTTGGAGTTGTCTTTTTTTAATGTTTGGAGTTGTCTTTGAACAACTGGAGATAAACAACTGCATGGTAACATCAACATTTTATAAACATATGTATTTGAAAGTTTTCTATCCTACCTGGATAGGTTAAACGTCCAGAAATTTTGAAACCACACTAGGACATTCATTCTTAAACATAAGTCAGGGTCCCAAAGGTGCATGCTTAAAGAGATCTTATGAGAACAGGTCTTCTGAGTACTGAGTTGAACGGACCAATGGCCTAAGGCAGCATCATGCTTTAAAAACCTACAGGTCGGGATTTGGTGGACCTTGGCGTTGGAATGGCAGCCACTGAGGACAGCTTTCTACATGCTGACATACCTCTACATCCCTGCAGCCTGGACCCAATGCTGTCTGATGGCAACCTACCTGAGGGGCCAGTGCCCTGGACATGCTGGGCTGGAGGAGGGCGAGGAGACCTTGGAGTGGGCCCGCGGATCCACCGGCCAGCAGGAGAGGGGGTGTGGCTTCCAGCCCCTGCAGAGGAGGCAGAATGGCAAGGCATTGCCCAAGCACAGGCAACGCTGCAAGAGGCAGCAGGAGCATGGGTGTTGCTCGTGTGTGTGTGTGTGTGTGTATGACTTCATGCCCAAGGCAGGCCCGGACAAGCTACAAAAAGGGCATCTGAGGAAAGCTGGGCCAGGCCTGGAGAAGGGCAGAGGATAAAATTGAACAGGGGGTCAGCAGGAGGGAAGTGGTTGGAAGAATGCAAAGAAGGGGGGGCAAGGACTGTGGGAGGAAAAGAGGAAGCAGAAAAGAGGCAAATAAACAGTGGGAGGCAGAGAAGGGAAGGAAACAGCAGCCTAAGGAAGAAGAAGGGCCCTTCAGAGGACAGCTGATCACAGCTATCTCAATCAGGGGACAGCTCTGAAGCAGGCAAGAACAGCAGGTGGAGTACCTGGGCACAGCCAACCGTGGGCCAACATGTTGTACTTGCCTAAAATAAAAGGTACCAAGCAGAGAATCCAGGCTGGTGACTGATTTGTTCAGCAATGGAAGGAGTGTGCAACCTACCTCTTGCCCCCTGCGTGGGGTGGCAATTCACTTACTTTCATAAGAGGGTTGAGAGAAGATACTGACAACAATAATAACACCACTGCTTTATCACTCCCTGTCCCCCCCCCAAAAAAAAAACAATTTAAAAAATAATGAATGGCACGAATGCAGATTAGTCAACATACTGATGCAATAGTCACATTCTCATTTTCTAAGTCGTTTTACAATATGTCACTTCGCTGAAAGTTTACAAATAGCGGCAGAAAGTGACAGGTTGCATCAGACACTTATAGTAATATAAATGATGTCAGGGGTATTTGTTTCTATTCTCAAGGCTAGCAAGAAATTGCTGCATATCAGAATTGGACACTTGAGGCACCTCTCAGATCCAAAGGAAGCCAAATATGACAGATGGGTTTCTCAGGCCCTAAATTCCAGCACCCCTTACCTGTGCATCGTCTCATATATTTCTAAAGCCTTATGTAAGTGGCATCTTATTCTCAGTGATGGCTTGTGAAAAAACGAATTCACTACCCCAAAATTGCCTGCTCAAGGCCAGTGTTTCATAAATCCCAGAGCCCTTTTTAGACACCCAAACCTTAGATACACATGGAATGTTTCTTTGGTTTAGGTCACCCCCTTCAGCTCATTGCACGTTTAGTAATTCACGCCAGTTCTGCAGCATATCACCTGGTTATATTTCTGTCCACAGAGCAAGGTGTTGGATCTCTCCTGAGCACTTGATAACGGTTCCTTTCAGGCTTCTCTAGATCCGTGTTTTCTGGGAAAACCTTATGGGTTTGGTTTTTTTTACCACAATATCCTAGATATGTCTGGAGAAAAACAACAACCCAGTTAACACAAAGGCTGAGTTCAGACTGACAATTTGCCCCGGTAGAGCCACATTTCAGCCACGTTTCCCAAGCAGAGTAAAGGGGGCGTTCACACAGGCACATCTGCCTGGCATTCCCCACCCATAGGCAGCCTGTGCTGTTCTGCTTCACTCCCGGGATTAAAAGATACCTGTTGAAAGTGGTACCAAATCCCGGAGAGTGCCTTTATCCCGCTGCATTCTGCTTCCCGGTAGTGTGAATGCTCAGACAAAAATCCAGGAGCAACCTGCGTTGCGCATAAGGCAGCAGTGATATGATTGGCTGTGCTCCACTCTACCGCCCAATGCGGTGCCGGTGGAACAGGATCCTCCCCAAATCGGTTGGATGCCTATGTGTGTATGAGCGCATGAGCGCTCATACACACATAGGCATCCAGCCGATTTACCAGGAAAAAGCCGTTTACAGCCGTGCCTCCGGGCCAGCGTCTGAACGCTCCTGCATGCCTCCTCCCGGTATGTGCTCGCATCAGTCGGCCTCGTGTGACGCCGGAACAGTTTGTCCTGGGGCTTCTTTGCCACGGCTGGCTCCTGCTTCAAACTGCCAGTCTGAACTCAGCCAAAAGCAGTTGATTTTTGTGTGGTGCTGTTTTATGTCTTAGGTGTTGTTTCTTTCTTTTAAGAGAAGAAAACTGTAAGGGAGCATTGTTTAATAACATGGTGACAACGTCCTAAAAGGAAGATGTTGTAGAGCTACTTCTGTGTATATTCTCCCCTTCCCAAGTAGAACTAAGGAATTCTATCCTAGAAAACTGGCCAAGCACACTGCACTTATGTCAGCTTCATGTATGCATCATTAGAAGGTGGAACACTAGCTACTCCTCTGGGCTGGATGTAACAAAAATGCAAAACCTGGACTTCTAAAAGCTGTCTGTATAGCATTCCCGACTTTCTCCTGCTCTTTGGAGCTAGCCAAACTAATCATGGTGCAATTGGAGCTAGCCAAACTGATCATGGTGCAATGGCTTTGTGAGAAAATGGTACACAGGAGTCATCCACAGCTGCAGGGAACTCTTGCTTCCCAGAGTCACAAGTGCAATTTGACTAGTGTCATCTAACTTGGCTTCTGTCTGCTGCAGCAATGGAGCATCCCATCAACTGTTCAACGAGTGAAGGAGCTGAAAGTGACGAGACAGACCAATTCCAGGAGAAGAAGAAGAAGACGAGGAGGAGGAGGAGGAGGAGATTGGATTTATACCCTGCCCTTCACTACCCAAAGGAGTCTCAGAGCGGCTTACAAACTCCTTTCCCTTTCCCTCCCCACAACAGACACCCTGTGAGGCAGGTGGGGCTGAGAGAACTCTAGCACAAACAGCTCTTTTTCAAGAACAACTTGTGACTGACCCAAGGTCGCATCAGCAGGTGCAAGTGGAGGAGTGAGGAATCAAACCTGGTTCTCCCAGATCAGAGTCTGTGCACTTAACCGCTACACCAAACTGGCAAAGAAAAGTTGTTAACAGCCATATTGACCCACACAAAATCCAGGGGGAAACCCCTGGAATCCATGAATTTTACTTTTATTATTCTTGCTTTATTAGGTCCAACCAAATTCACACAAAACATTGTGGAAGGGTTTGAGCTCACCAGAACAATTTATGAGGCCAGATGATACAAAATTAAACAAAAAAAATCCTCTAAGGAGCCAGTTTTCCAGGTCAAGATCTTAAGACCTGGTCTTGTCAGCATTTGGTGTTAGATGCTGACATGTATTTGATTATTGTTAAGTGGCCTTGAACTATGAGGAAAGGCAGGGTATCAATGTTTCAGTAAAATGAATGAATAAACATAGCTCTTGCACTCCAGGAAGAAACAAACATTGGGGAGCCCTCTTATTTCCCGAAGCCCAGGAAGGATTTTAATGGAGCAGTAGCCTATGGCCATGCAATACAGTCCCAAACCAGAGGACCTCAAAGGCCAGTTCTTTGTGCAGGTAGAGATTCTAAAGTCACTTGAGGAATGAGCCATGGGCTAGACTTGCAGTATACAGTTGAACCATAGAAATAGGAGTGTTTATTTTACTTTATAAAAGGCAATTGGTTCAACAGTCTTCAGTTTGCACCCTCAGCACTTGAGGTTTATTTTGAACTCCTGCTTTTAAAACTCTTGACAGAGGATTCTCTGGCTTTCCCACATACCAAAAGCCAAGCTTCAGAGAAGGCATATGCAGGGGCAGAAGAAAGGCACAGCTGCCACTTTGTCTGCTGTTTTCTCTGCTGCTGTGTTCCCCATGGCTGAACAGAAGACACGCTAATACTAGAGAATCCTGGTCCAAGTCCTTGAGAAATGGTCTGTGGCCAGAAGAGTCAATAGATGGTTTTGTGCTACCTTTGTATTTCCTCCTAGGGAACCATCAGAAGCAAGAGAGGGGAAAACACAAGAAGGTTTCTTTCACAGTCTGTTGAGAGGACATTTATGCCCATGTTTGCTCTGGCACAAAGCTCTGATGTCAGAAGCAGCCAGGAGATATTTGAGGTATCCTTCCCCAGGGGAAACATTTGATCTTTAATTGCATTATTTAGGACTGTTTGTGTTCTTTTGCCAGGTCTCTGCTGAACTGATCTGCCAATAGGTCATTTTTCCATGCTAAAAATAAATGCCCCAATCAAAAAGATGGTGGTTACTCTACACAAGACGCCACAGTAAGTGCCGCTTTGTTTATTAATGGAGTCATAAAAACTAGAGAGAGTTATTAGGTAATCATCACCAATGCACACTCAACATTCCTTAGCTATTTCATATTGTTTCTTACTGTTCTCCATTCATTCTCTTATGATTTATGTATTTACTTCATTTATACCCCACCTTCATCCCCCAATAGGGACCCAAAGTGGTTGGCATCATTCTCCTCACCACCATCTTATCCCCACAACCCTGTGAGGTAGGTTAGTCAGAGAGTGTGTGACTGAGCTAAGGTCACCCAGTGAACTTCCATTGGCAAAGAAGGGTTTTGAACCTGGGACGCCCAGATCCTAGTCTGGTACTCAAACACTACACCACACTGGCTCACCCCATCGCCCATCTCTTTGCTATTTCTTAGTATTTATTGCCTCCTCCTTCCCTTACTGATTGTGAGGTTTTCTCTACACTACATAGTTTAAATGTCACAAACTTTCTCAAAGAGAATCCTGGGAAACACAGATTGATAACACTGTTGAGAACTCTGTTAGAACTTTGGCTTCCTCACAGTCGCTGTCCCCAAAGTTCGCCAGTAAGACAGAATAACTCTTAAACCTGTTTTAAGTCTGCAGTATAGACATGCTCTCAGTCCCCTTCCCTGAAGAGTTCAGTTCACTGGAGAGCAATATTAAGACTTCTTTCTCATGCTTGCAAAACAAATTGTTATCTGAACCCAGATTATGAAATCTGAAGGTAGAGTGTATACTTATCTAAAGTTCTTTATAAGACTATGCAAATAGGCGCGTTCATCTTCTATTCCACTGATCATCCAGATATCCTGGTTGCCCCAAGGAAATCAAGACAAAGATGTAAGGCCATGTTTTTTAATTAGCAAAACGTTTTGTCCTCTTGCTTTGCACCCTCCCTTCAAAACATTCCTAAATGTATCTTGATTTGCCTCCCTCTTCCCAGTTACTGACTTCTCATCTTTTAAAGTTCATTTCAGCCAGTTACTTGTTCTATCAAGTGCAAAATCAGATGTTTAACTGTCCTATTGAAATCCATGGGACTTTCAAGTAATAACTACACAGTCATGCAGCAATGTAAGATGGGGATGCTCAAGTTTTCCCCTGCCCTCAGCATCTTTGCTGTGAATCAACCTACCTGCCCCCACAAATTCATACTGTATGTTGGCCATTGCTTGGAGCTGCACAACAGTGAACAGCTGAGCCACTTGGGCATGGAAGCTGCAGGCAGGGAAAGGGCTTACCTGCACCCTCCTCACACCCCATTGCCTCACCACTCCTCTGGCTGCACGCATGCGCGTGTGCTCACACACATACGACAATCCTGGGCTTTTGTACATAATCTGTAGTTTTCCACTACCTTTAGCTGCCTGGTTTCCCTAGTGTAGTAATCTAAGGGTTAATCTACTCTACAGGTGATATACCAGACTGTTGGGTCTGGGGTTCAGCTTGGGTCCTACCAGAGGACTGTCTGGCCTCTGTTCCAAACCCTGGCTGCAAACTAGGCCCACCTATGTGGGTAGTCAGATCTGAATCTAGACTAAGCATGTGGGAAGCTGCAGGGTCTGGAAGCAGGAGCCAGAAGTATACTAGGCAAGAGCAAAGAGTCAGACATTTATTATCAGGCTTGGACAACCCAGAAACTCCATATTGCTTATCAGATGCCAGGAACAGTTTGTTTGTTGCTGTTGTGTGTGTGTGTATGTGTGTTTGTATGCCTCAAAGTCATGGTTGACATCTGGTGACCCCTAGTGGAACTAGGATATTTCAGAGAGGTGCCTTGATATAATTTGCCTCTGTGTCCCAGCCCTGGTATTCCTCGGTGGTCTCCCATTCAAATACTAGCCAGGGCTGGCTCTGCTTAGCTTCCGAGATCTGACGAGATCGGGCTTGCCTGGGCTATCCAGGTCAGGGCTCCAGGAACAGTGTTGACAATCCTGTTCCTTCTTTACCTAGTGGGGACTCAGAAGCGTCTTCCCTCGGCAACAACTTTCTGTGTTGCTGTTATCACCACTGCAAATGCAGAAGCACGCATGCTGGCAATGGGGAGCCCACGTGGGAAGTTTCTGCCCACTGTCCTCCTAAAAAAAAAATTCCCTTCTGCATGTGCTCTGCAGCAACTCTACATTGGGTCCTGGGAATATGGTTATCGCAGCCACTGTCACCTATCTCTCTCTCTCTCTCTCTCTCACACACACACACACACACACACACTAATGCAACACAAAGCATCCCTCCAGCTGTCTTGCAGCTTCCCCTCCCCATTCTTTTCCATCCCTGACCTGGATAGCCTTTGCTAGCCTGATCCCGTCATATATTGGAAGCTAAGCAGGGTTGGCCTTGGCGACTACTTGGAAGGGTGACCTCCAAGGAATACCAGGGCTCTGATTCAGAGACAGGCAATGGCAAGCCACCTCTGAATTGTCTCTTGCCTAAAAACCAAGTCCAGCCTGCCACCTAGTGGTACATAACGCTAAAGAGCTGGAATTTCTGGCTGCCAGACAATCTTAGGATCTCCTATCTATACCACACAATGCCATATGACAATTATTATTTTCCAGGCCATTGGGACGGAAACTGTCCATAACTTTCTCCCTCATATTTCTGCATAAAAGAGGGTTAGAGGCTTCATTTTTAAAAATGAAACTTGGAAACACAGGAAAACTAAAATTTGAAATGAAGTTCAATGTGGTGATGGAGTGGCACAGTAGAAATAAAAGTTGGTGAAATGACACCTGCAAAGGCCTGATGGCAAGAAAATGGCACTAATGAGGGTGGCAACTTTGCAGCAGGCATATGCACACCAGTGTTCCTTCTAAGCTGAGTTAGTGTGAGCTAGCTCATCGTTTTTTAGCTCAGGAAGGATGGCTCCAACCTAATTTATGCAGTAACCACATCGCTCACTCAAAACTTTAATGCCAGTAGCTCACAAAGTAGAATTTTTGCTCATAAGACTCCACAGCTTAGAGGGAGCATTGATGCACACCATTCCTTTCACATAATGTGTTTGGGCTGCATTCTTTCCAAAAAGATCAAGGTAAAGCCAGGCTGAGAAACTGTGTGCTGGGATGGGGGAAAAGTAAAAACCTGCAAAAAAAAAAAAAAAAAAAGACTACTAGAGCAAAATGTTGAGATGCTCCAAAACAGCCAAACTGTGAGAAAGCAGCCACCGAGGCCACTGTTGGGGTTGTTTTTTTGCACATACTAGTTTCCTGTCTCTCCAAATCGTATAGTCTTTATTTTTCAGAGTGTAATCCACGTTGGGCAGGGTTCTATTTAGTTTATCCTTTTCTGCTGTGAAAGAAGAATGATTGGAACAGTTTTAGCTCTACAGGTGGCTTTGCTGTGTGCAACAGCTCTGTGTGTTCATTCCCCCCCCCCGGCATGGAATTTTCCCTTTGATGGAAAAAGTGACTTAATCATTCAGTTCTGACTTAAACAAAAATGCGCTGGCATCCTGCAATGCAAATTCCTCATTCTCGTGGCAAGATTCCAGCAACTTCATTTGTAAACGAGCCTTCTGCATTCATAATTCATAAAAAGGTTGGCATGTGTCCCATTAAAATAAGGGAAGAAGAGAAAATATTCTTACATTCGAAAACACTTCCCCAGCTTTCCAGAGCTATTTAGACAAAGGGGCTCTCATTTCCTCTATTAAAATGTGTAACTATGTTTTATTTAGAGATATATGGAAAAGTAAAGATTAACGGAGCTTTTTAAAAGAAAAATGTGGCAGTTATTTGCAACCATCACACATTTTTTGAATGTTTAATTATCATTCACCGCAAGCTAAGAAGGAACAGGGAAAGGCTCTTGCATGTAACAAAGACGGGGCCTACACATTTTCCATGTTTAATAATAGGTCCCTTACCTAGCAGCAGGGCATTTGCTAGCTATATTTGAGCTCATGAAACATAGCAATGTGCCTCTTGCATTAATTTTGGCAGAGAAAATAGACTGGATAGAGTACTGGAGTATTTCAAGGAAACAGTGGATGTGCAGTTACTCAGTGTTGTAAATAAACCAGCCATGTTGATAGATACTAGGGAAACTGTGTAGTGTACATCGGATGACGTTGAGCCAAGAAAGCAGTAGGGCAAATAAGGAAGAGTATCCACAATGGCCTGCAGGAGTATATTGCAGTGAGTGTTTATTTTTTCACTGCTTGTACATGGGTTGGGCAGAAAAACAATCATCTGTGAAGTGGACCTAAATCCCCTGTTCTGGGAGAAAACATTTTCAAGTTCTTTCATAGGCATGTTCTTATTTTTTGATGCTGCAGCGAATGACACGAAAGCATGGGTATGTAATCTGGGCTACACTTGCAGCAAGTTTTTCACAAAAATCTATTTCTAGTATTTGTGGGAAGCAGCATATGTCCTATCGTACCCTATGGACAGTTTTTGTTTGTGCCCCTTGTTTCTCCCCTGATCAAACAGTTGCTGCAGCTCTGATGCATCGCTGGTCCAGAAGTGTTGTGTGTGCTCTCTGTTCCTGGCTTTAGCTCCACTCTCTATTTCCTTTCTCCTCTAAACTTAAGCCGCGACATCTCTAGTGTCTCTACCCTTATAGACCTGGATACTTTGTTAAGTTGGTTTGCTAACAGAAGTTGTAAAGCAGAATCAACCCCTTCACAGAACTTAATGGAAAACCTAATTGTTAAACAAATGGAGATCCTAAGCAGCTTCTGCCAATACACAAAGCACTTCTGTGGTCTGTGCACTGATCTTCCATTCTGGTTGCAGTTCTTCACATCATACCTCTCCGAAGGATTCCCCCAAACAGTTCCAGGAGGAAGTTTGTAGACTTATTATGTCAGAATACCAAGATACGGGTGAAAATAAACAGAAATTAAATGTGACAAGAGCTGTTGGATTGCCCGACATTCAAGTCAACTGAATTCTATTCATGGCTTTATGATTGTTGCAAAGCTTTGTTACAGTGCTGATATGACATAACACAGACCCAGAAAACATATCCACTCAAATGAGACAAATTTCCAGATAGACGAGAGAATTCTTTTTATAGCACAAAATAAATTATATAGAAAACAAAACCGCAACAAGATGCCCCGTATTGTATGCTGAACAACAGATGTTACAACATGAATATATTTATTGCTTTCAGGAAGGAGCAGTTCAGTGCTAACAAGCAGAGTCATTATACAACTTGCCCAACTCGATTTTCTTGGGTTTTATCCAACTGGGTTAGAAGCATATTGCAGCATATGGTCCATATAAGGTTTCCTTCAGCAACTACCAATGGTGCCTCTGGACATCCTTGATATTAGCACTGAACAGAGTTCAAAGCACAGTCATGGTATTCATTTAAAATAAATTAGAAGTACAACATATTTAACTGGCAGGTAAATGGCCACTCACTTGATTGCCTCTGACGAGTATGAATCTCTGCTAGGCGACCACAAAAGAACAAACTGGAGGACACTTTGTTCTTTCTCCCCTTCTTTATGCCACCCATGTACTACAAATTAATAAAACAGGCCAGTGTGAGTGGGTAGACTAGTACATATTTCGGTGGTCTAGCACACTTTGCAGACTTGCTTTCAGGAATGTTTATTATACTTCAGTGAACTATTTATACCATTTTCATGATACTATGAAGCTTACTGGTAGGCCTTGCCTTTTAATAAAAAGTTGAAAATGCATGTACTAGCCCCAAAGTAAACTCAATATCTGTACCCCACCTTAGATTGTATGTAAGTCCAGTTAGCAATTATGTTACGTTAGCCACTACAGTAAGAGGCTTCCGCTATTTCCAGGGAAAGCATATGTGTCTGAGGGCTGAAACTCAGCTCAAAGAAAACAATTTGAGATCAAATGCAATACAAGATTTTAAACAGCTTTGGTATAATTCACTGCCAATGGAATATATGGACACACAAAGATTAACGATAGGTGCCGGACATCAGACAAGATGTCTGATGTTGAGTCAGAGAAGATGGGAACTACTGAAAAGATGGTGCATATTCATATAGAAATATGGAAGTCAGGAACATTATCGGAATGTGACCATTTGATTGAGTTCTGGTGCATTTCTGCTGAGTACTTAGTTGCTAACGTCTGCTTCAAATAGAAAAATGAAAAGGAACTAGATTCAGCACCTGCACAAATCCCTGTGAGTCGTTCTAATCTCAGATGCTGCTCCCCCCCCCCAAGTCTTTAAAGAGCTCTGCAGAAAACACCTCTTTGTATTAGTCATTCATGAATTGCAGTTGAAACCTTGTGTGTTCCAACAGCAGTTTCCTAGGGAACAGATTTTCAAAAACGCTGTACCAGGTATACCATCCTTCCTTGCTCTGGGGAAAATATGTATTCGAATTTTCTTTTGAGGGGGTTTTCATTTTACTTACATCTACTACTAACTGGATATAAGAATAAACTATGTTTTATAATCGTGGTTGTTGAGCATCCAGTATCTCACTTGTTCAACCAGTAAAAGTTTCTTCTGTTAGTCAAGCCGCAAACCTCCATACTACAGAGATCATTTCCCCCAGAGAAAATGGCAGCAGACTCTATCATCACATACTATGAAGTTTAGGAGAAAGAGGCCCTAGAATGACATCATATCGCTGTGAAGTTCCCTGTCCTACTCAAACTCCACCCCTCCCTGCTCTACCTCCTGGCCCCAATGCTCCAGGGATTTCCCAAATGTCCACTCCTCAATACTGAAATCTGCGCTGAAGATTTTATTGTCTTATTGAGCAGGCATTACACAATTCAATTAACTGCAGAGTCTGCCAGGCTCTACCCGTACCTCTCCACCTCCTGCTGAGATTGCTGCTTTTGCTCCTTTAAGTCCATCCTGGTTCCTTCCCTTTCTTGCCAGAACCCTCCAGGTTCCCCTGCCCAGCCACCAGATCCTGCCTTCCCTCAGTCTACCCTGACTCTGTCTCCTGGCCTCTACCCAAAGGGTCGGTGTTACAAAAAATAAAGTTGGCAACCTGATTATTAGTTGCAAAATGGAAAATATGTACTCACTGACACATCAAGCTGGAATGTGACCTTCACAATGAAATCAGATTTTTTTTTAATAACACAACAGCAACAATAAACTAGGAATGTTGCAGAGCAGGAGGATAATATCAAAGATGAAAAAAGCACCATTACATAGTGTGCCTTCAGGTAGATTTAATGAGAGAGACTGTGGCGTACTCAAAACACACTTGGCGAAGTCTAGATAGATATAAAAATGCATTTAGCCCAGTTGTAACCATTCAGCTATGTACAGAAGAAACATGCCACCAATCCAAAGAAAATCCATTTGAGCACAAAACTTTTTTTAAAAAAATGTAGGTGATCCCATAAGCAGCAGCATTTTTGATCAAAAAACAAACACCTAGGTAACAAGACAGATTCAATATTTACAAGTGCATTTCCTTTACAAAAATACATATATTCTTAATAAGTAGGTCAGATTAAGTCATTAAACAAATGACCTGGTAAGATTTATTTTTTTCACTTCAATTTGAATGATCCATAAGCTGAACTTTACAACCAGAAAAAGGTTTGTTATATGATGTTTCCACTTTTGACAAAAAAACCTCAAAACATTCCATATGTTACAAAAGAAAATCAGCAACAACATATGATGTGTTAAGATATTGCAAGAGCGGTTATGGTAACGCACTCATAACCATCAAACCAGACATAAGGAAGTATAGAAGCATTACTGCTCCTGTCAGCCAGCTCCCTCTTGTCATTACTTGGATCACTACCTTACATAAGGACACTTACAGCCCAAGCCTATGCATATTTTCTCAGAATCAAGTCACTTGGAACTCAGGGATGCTTACTCCCAACTAAGTAGGCATAGGAATTCAACCCTTGCCTTTCTCCTCCACCATGTAGCCTGGAATATCTCTGTGTGTGTGTGTATAATAAAAATGCAGCATAGTATCTCTCTGTAGTGGCCAACTGTGTAATGGGGGCAGTTTATGCTTTGTTTGCAACCTAGAAAATGACAGCATAGATCTACTGCTAGTTTGAGGCAGATTTTAACATTCAACATTTTCAGACATCTTTTAACGTTAGGAACTGCCCTGGAAAAGATTCATCAAATGCACTGCTTTGTACATGAATACTGTACCACACAGTATTGCTTTACTGGGCAGACATTATTGAAAGCAGTGCATTTTTGCCTTTTAAAATTGCCCTGAACAACAAATTCTGTAAAAATGGGTGCGAAGACGGCCTTGCTTTGACTCTTCAAGATTGTATTTTCAGGCTTCAAAAGATAATGTAATTAAACCCTGCTGCTATTTTGTAAAAGTCTGAAATTCATTTGTTCAGTACGATGTGCTTTACAGATTTTGAAAGATTGACAGCATACTGAATTTTTGCTTCACAGGCCAGATTTAGCTGAGCACTGAAAACAAAAGCTGAGCACTGGCAATAAAGGCCTTTGTACTTTTCTGTAAATTGTCATTAATGAGACCCTCATTATTATGGTGCTCACTGATTGGGAGGCAACCAAAATGACTTTTTTTAATTTTAAACCATGTAAACCTTTCCGTGTTTTCTTTTAAAAACCTAAAAAGTTTGCAGGACTAATTCAAAAGCAGCAGAAAACTCTTCAGGCACGATCCAGCATCCACAATGATAGTCAACTGTGACAAAGTACACTGTTCCAGGAGAAAAAATTCAATTCCTAGAAACCCCTCCACCCCAAAACCTACTTCTCTGGCAAGCAACTTCATGTAATTAAAAAAAAAAACAGAACACCACTGGGCAACTAAAACAATATTTCCTGTTTGGGGACCCTCATTCTCAAATTACTAATCTTGTCCATCACCCATGCCTTGAAGAAATATGCACAAACGGTTTATGCTCTCCTCCTCTCCTGCCTCAGATATATTTTATTCTTGTCACATACTCTGCATGCCTGGAACCATACATAAAAGATGCTGCTAGAAAAAGCACAGTGGAAGATTATGTCACCCTGCAAATTCAGTCCAATACCTTTTCTTTGGCGAGAATCACAATAGGCATGGAACTATTTTTCGTCTCACTGTCCTGAGGCAGCACAAACTTCAGTTCCAAAAGATAACCCTTCTGAAACATTTTTTTGGGAGTACTTTTTGTATAAATAATTTGAATAAATGGGTTTGTACTAGGAATGGGCTTTTTACAGTTAAATGTTTCAGCACTATAAAAATATCGGTAACCTAACAGAACTGCACTATATAGGCATTTGAGACTGGACACCATCCAAAAAGTAAGCAAATCATTTGGCACAAGACCTGTGCTGAATGAGTATTACTAGTCTAGATTCTGTTAGTGGAAGCAAAAACTGGCACTGCCCTTGTGTTTGAATAAGAGAGATAAATTTTAACATTGTAGCATCTAAGTAAAAGGTAGTTGCATCAATCCAGGAAACAAAATTTGCACATGTAACCCGATACCTTATTCTATATGGGTTCCTGTGTGCCCTAAACTTTTGCACTAGGCAGTATTTGGTTGCAGGCCAAGATAGAGGATCTAGAGTTTGTTATCTGTGATAAGTCTTCACTAGAAACTATTGAGCATTTCTTCTTTTTCTGTGTAGTTTATCCAGATCAAAGAAGAAAATTTCTGGAGCCTCAGCTGAATATGAATCCAACATTAAAGGTAAAGGTTTCCCTTGCTCGAAAGCCAGTCGAATCCAACTCTAGGGGGCGGTGCTCATCTCCATTTCCAAGCCAAAGACCCAGTGCTGTCCAAAGACTTTTCCGTGGTCATGTGGCCGGCATGACTAAATGCTGAGGCGCATGGAACGCTATTAACGAAGCAGTACCTATTTATCTACTTGCGATTTCTTGGTTTTGAACTGCTAGGTTGGCAGGAGCTGGGACCAGAGACGGGAGCTCACTCCGTCACACAGCATTAGGGTCTCAAACTGCCGAACTACAGACCTCCCGGTCTGCAGCTCAGCATCTTAACCTCTGAGCCACCGTGGCTCTAATATAATGTTAGATGTGCATAAATATACAGCTGCTGCAATTGAATATCATTTGTTTTTAATGAATATTGAGCATCAATAACTTTTTTGTTATATTTCTGTCTTTTTCTGATCGAAAAGCCTATTGGCTTTAAGACCTAGATGGGAATCTTATTTGCTTGCAGGCACAGCAACCTTGCAGCTCTCTGGACCCAACTTGCAGTGGTTTCAATGGCCATGTTGAGATGAGTTACCGTGAGCCAAAACACAAGCGACAGAACCTACAGGTCCATCCTGTGGCTGGCCACAGAGGTCATTTTAAAAACACTGGTCATTATTTAGAAATTGTTGCGAGGCCCTGGTCCAGACTGGATTCCCTGTGGCCCTAGGAGCTCTTGTTCCCCCCTACCTTTTGAGCGGCAGAAACAGCCCACAATGGCTGCTTCCACACTTGGAAAGGCACAGGGGAGAGGGGAAAACTCCTGGGACCACTGTGCCATATACCTCATCTGGACCAGGGTCTCGCAGCAATTTCTAAATAATGACCAGTGTTTTTAAAATGGTGTCAGCAGCCACAGGATGAACTCATGGCCTCTGTCATTTGAATTCTGGCCATGTATGGGAAAGACCCGTACATGCATGGAATAATAATCTTTCAAAGAAAGGAAAGGGAAACCTAGCACATGCAAGTCCTCACAGGAAGTGAGTCATAGCAGAAAGTATTGTCAGATCTGGTATTTTTGTCCCCAACTGTACTTTTTTAAATGCTTGCTGTGGAAATTTCCATATATACTCAGCAGTTTGGATTCATATATTTAGTTATATAATCTTTGGCACAAAAAGAAGAGTTGGTTTTATAGCCCACCCTTCACTACTCAAAGGAGTCTCGGAGTAGCTTACAATCACCTTCCCTTCCTCTCCCCACAATAGATACCCTGTGAAGTAGGTGGGGCTGAGAGAGCTCTGAGTGAACTGTAACTGACACAAGGTCACCCAGCTGGCTTTATGGGGAAGAGTGGGGATTCAAACCTGGTTCTCCAGATTAGAGTCCACCGCTCTTAACCACTACACTAAACTGGCTCTCAAAAGCTTGTGTGGAGGTTCTAATAATCCCTAATCAATCTTAAATTTATTCTGGGTACACATGCATCGGTTCTTAGGAGAGATCAAAGTATACATGGGTAGAATGCATCACTAAAGTACTAAGAAGTTCCGTAGAAGATATCTGTAGCTGGCTGACCCTTTGGACAATTATCTAGCCAAAGGTATAGAGGTACTATGCAACTGTATCAGTAACGACAAGGCGTTGACTACATGAGCAAGGAAAATTTAGAGCAAGGAAAATTTAAAGGCTCCGAGTTTCACACGTAACATGGTTGTCTTGAATTTCTATGATTCACGTGGAAAGATATTTGCTCTCATAAATCTAGGTTACAAAAATAAAGTATTACAAAATTAAATCAGCATTAGTTCTCAGCCTGAAAAAATTGTGCGCTTACTGAGCTTGCGCAGAAAGTCTTTGTATCCAGACCCCAAATGTTTGCATTTATGTACAGCAAACAACAAAATTTCTTGTAATGTAAGAGGAAACATGAGCCTTCTTATTTCTAGACTTAAAAATACTTTGACTGATTTCATACAAGAGCTGCGCCACCGTCAGGCCTCCCTTTGCCCTGTTTCTATTGGTCAATTTCCCAGTCGAAGCTGCGCGGCCGCATTTTGACCCGCAGCTTCACCCAATTTCCCCCGTGGTTTCACGATCCTGTTTTTTGAGGATCACGAAATCACGGGGAAAATTGGGCAAATCCGCAGATCAAAATGCAGCTGCGCGGCTTCGAGTGGAAAATTGACCAATAAAAACGGGGCAAATGATGGCGGCACAGTTCTTGTGTGAAATCAGTCCTTGTCCAAATCCTCAAAAGCAAACATACCACAAAAATAAATATACAAATCTGAGAATGCATTTTGGTCAATCGGCATGAAGTTTTGAAACAGTGTCTCATGAGCCAACAAAGAAAACCTGAATATAGTTCAGACATAACAGTGGAAGTGACACAGACTTCATTTGAACAAAATTCAGAATGCGTTTATGCCTGTTTAAGTATCAACAACTCTTAAAGTGGCAGAGCACTGGTAAAAGAACATAAATTATTGATATTTGCTCCTAGTAAATGAGCATTCATAATCAGTACAGAAGCTAGTCCCAGGATTAACAAGCAGATGGTACATGACACAGACCTTTGGGGCTGGCACCATTTTTATTAGAAGTCAATGGTCAAGACTTCAGTAATGCCTAGGGTTGCCAGACACAGCCAGACAACCAGTGAGAGACTGGGCGAAGGGGCATGTCAGTGATAGTGTGATATGACTTCCATTTCCCTTCCTGTGGAGGTGATGTCCTGCCTCTCTAGGAAGCGTCAAAGGAAAATTCTTATAGATGACTGATGTTGTTTCTGAAGGAAACCAGAAGTGACATCACACTGTCAGCTTAATGGCCTTTTTATTTCTCTCTCGCCAACGAAGTGGCAGCAGGGACTGAGAGCCAAGGGCGAGGGATTCTCTAAGCCTGTGGGTGGGGGGTAGCAACCTTGGAAATGAAAGTCATGTATTATTAATTTGTAATTACAACTTTCTTAGAGCAAGTTTGCAAACTAGTGGCTTTTCCTTTCCTTTCCATGCTTCTGGTAACCTCTAACCTTACATATTTTTCCCATGGTAAGATGCCCAAATTCTAGATATGCACTGAGTTCGGGCATCTCTACCTCCTACCCTATCACAAAAAGATATGAAAGATGCTTCTTGAGAGGCAGAACTATAGAAAGAGACACATATCATTGTAAACCCCATTTTAGGCCCTTCAGTTAATGTCTGAAATCATCCTATGACCAATTAGGTCTAATGCCAGATGCATCTATCTAGGAATCATATAACTAATTCCATGAGCTCAAAGGTGCTTTAAACTTATTCTTCTTGAACAACGGTAGCTCATGTGCAGTATAACAAACTGATTTTAAAATGAAGCAAATTTCAAGCAATTTTTGATATGGTATTGGAGCAGGAAAAGGGTCAGAAAAACTAAAACTTTCAATGAACAGTTCCCTCCTGAACCCAAGGAGCTACTTAGATCTAATCAACTGCATAACAGATGCAGGGGTGAGAAGAATGCAGGTGGATACAGGTGTGATACTCCTGCAGTGTGCCAACAAGATCTAACATGAAATCAGTACTACTGACAGCACCAGTCACTACAGACACCCCTTATCATGATCTCATAGAGGGGCACAAGGATGGCCAGGGGGGCCTACTGTGGTCTGCTGGATACTTGATCCCTTTTGTTGAAGCCTCTGTCTCTTTTATGTGGGTTCTGAGAAGCAAGTCTGGATTTGGTCTTGGGGCAGGTACGCAATACTGCTCTAGAAGTAATGGCCTAAAACTGCTCATTGTATAATCTTTTCTGTGCTTAACAAACCAGATTTTCAGTATTATTCTATCACTGCTTCCTAAAGTGAATTATTCCATTATTACTCATAGCATTTAACTTACGCTGCAAGTACTTGTGTTTATTAAAAGTTATACAAATAATTAAATGGTTTTATTATTTGGCTTTTCACTGTGCAAAGGTAATGGAAGACAGGAAACAACCTATGATATATTACAATCTCTGTAATGATGTCCAAACCCACACCACAACATTACAAATGAAAAGAATGTATGTGTGATACCTAAGGCAATCCTGAATGTTTTAACATTATCCACCACTCCCCTAAATAGCCAATAATTTTGGTCAGATAGATTTAGCTACTCCACTTTCAGATCTGGCAACCAACTGTCCAACAGTTTTCATATTCCAGATAACCAAAGAATGTGGATATCTACATATGATTATGTCTTTTATGGAGTAAGTTGACACAGGATTACATAAGCACAGTGGTCCCAATTCGTTTAACCCTGATGATTTCAGTCTTCCTTTGTGTTGGATTGTTACTAAGAGGAAAAAAAGAAATTTCAGAGGGAAGCTTGCAAGGGCAACCGTTTCAAAGACACCCAGCACATACTTCTTAGAGTAAGTTTACATGACAGTTCCCATTTATCCCTAAGGCATATATTTAAAAAAAAATTTTTTTGTTATGCACTGGATTTTTTTAAAAAGACAAATTACCTTACCTGCTGCATGTGCATCATTTGCTACTCCTCATATTGAAAACTCTAGGTAAGTTCTACCCTCTAGCGAAAGGAGGCTATGAGAAATTATGTGAGTGCCCATACACACAATTTCAGTTCGGTAATGATTGTGTTTCACTTCTCTGAAAAGTCTAATTTTTAGATGCTTCAAAAAGACTGCTGCATACTAATTAGCGAGCTATAACTGGACCTATGAGAAACTGAACAAGAAACAAAAAAGTAGTGGCACAATAACCACATCTTTAAACATATATTATATACAAAATATTTCCAAAGGTATAGCCTAGAACCTTTCATACAGTACTTCTTTTAAACAACATTATTCAGTAAAATAGTAAATGTGAAAAAACTGCGACACCACATGTGAAGGAACGCATGGCCTTCTCTATTAATGTAATCAACATTATGGACCAGGGAAAATTTCTAACAGGCAGAGCAAACTATTCCAGAGATTCTGACTCTTAACTATACATTGAACAATTTGCCTATGACTTTGCAGACTTAGATACCACAGATATCTTATGGATATTTCAGTAGCAGAATGGCACTTGACTTGCTCTAATTGGGGTGGGGAGGGGGAACAGAAAGATACGGTTGAATAAGAAGTCCATATTTACATGCTGAAATTCTGGTTGTGTCCCCCCAGTCCAGGCACATCCATTCATTGTGCAATCTGTCGATGGGTAAACATAGTGCAGGATTAATCTCAGTGGGATCTGGCCCTTTGGTCTAACCGAAGTCAATTCTGGGTCGATACTGCAGTACCATGGGGTAAGACTAAAACCACAATGAAAAAATAAAACAAATAAAAACAATGACTGTGTATAGACAGAAATATACATAGTAGTAAAACTATTAGAAGATATAGCAACAGGTTGGTAACACAAACTCATCTCAAAGGAATGTGTACTCTGTGTTAAGGGAATCAGATAATCACATTGAAGTTCAAAGTAAAGGCTCAAAACAGAAAAGCCAACCTCTGACTTTTATGTGTCAGGCAAGGTTGCATCTGAGATAACCTGGTAGCTGCACATAGAACTTATGACTCCTTCATCCATGGAAAGCAAAAGAGTAGAGTTACCCAGTGTGCACAATAGGCATATCCCCCCCCCACGAATGATGTCACAACCTGGGACAGCCCTGCTGTACAAGATTAGTCTGTTTGACATGCACAGAGAGGTCTCCAACTGGAGCTAAGCTATGGTTTCAGGGAGGCAATTCAGGGGTGAGAGTTGGAAAGTCCAGGGACACTGCAGCGCCAGACCATGTCTCAGCAACAGAAAAACTGAAAGGTCATGGAATATGGGGCATAAATTCTCTAAATAAATGAATGTAGTTCCTGGAATGAGCACCAAGGGACTACACATTCTAAAAAATGTTGTATGCCATAGCTGGTCCAGATAGCAATTTACAATACTCCTCAGAATGACACTTGATTCCAAAACATATTGGGCATCATACTGCTAAACTCAGCACTTTTAAGTTCTATTTATTTCATGGGGTAATTACATGCTCCAACTGTTCCCGCTGAACTCATTTGGTTTTGGAAAAAGCTTAACATGACACCTGTTGTATGCTCAGGCTCTCTGGGCAAAACCTCCTTGCTCCACACACACCCCTCCAAATACACAAAGCAAAGCTGCAACCTCATGAAATTTCAAAGCAAGGAATGACAGCTGCAGTTATCCAGCGGCTGCAGACATTAGGTCAACACTGCATGGAAATGTCGTTGTCCAGCTGCCATGTTTCAGGAATCTGACTTCATGCCCCGAGACATATTTTTTCAGCCAAGAAACAACTGCGGATTTTGGCCTACTACTTTGGTTCCTATTTTACAAATGACAGGAAGCTGGACAATCAGCTTCCCCCATTATTAAATATATATACACTAGGAATAAGGCCCGTTGTGGAAATAAACAACGGGCTCTAGAACGAGGCTCTGGGAGAGTGCCCCGGCTTTGGGCACTCAGTGACAATTTGCTGTGGCAATGTCAGCAGGGTATAATGACAGAGTCCACCATTTTCTCCAGAGGAACTGATCTTTGCTACCTGAAGAGCAGTAGTAATTTTGAGTGATCTCCAGCCCACCCCCAAGATTGGTAACAGTGGTTCCCCAGGAGGGAGTGGCTGGTTTGGAGGGTGGAGTCTATGGCATTGTACCTGTCTGAGGTCCCACCCCTCCTCAACACTCACCCTCTCCAGGTTTGACCCCTCAAATCTCCAGGAATTTCCCAACCTGGAGTTGACAACCCTATCTCCCTCCGAGCCAACCATCAACCTGCCTTTAGTTTTCCATCTCCTCCCCCATCCCTCCTAGAGAGCAGTTGTAATTTTGAGTGATCTCCAGCCCCCACCTAGAGATTGGCAACAATGGTTCACCATCAGGGAATGGCTGGATCGGAGGGTGGAGTCTATGGCATCGTACCTGTCTGAGGTGCCACCCCTCCTCAAATCTCACCCTCTCCAGGCTCCATCCCTCAAATCTCCAGGAATTGCCCACCTGGAGTTGGCAACCTGATCAGGACTGGGCCCAATGAGTTTTCTCCCAAAGGCCAATATAGGTGTGGAAAGGGCCTTTTACTGACAGAGGAGAAAGTACAGATGCTAACTTTGATTAGGGAAATACCTGGAGATTTGGGGAGGTGGATCCTGTGGAGGGCAGCATTTGGGGTGTGTGTGGAAGGACTCAGCAGGGTATAATGCCATAGAGTCTACCCTCCAATGCAACCATTTTCTCCCAGGGAACTGATCTCTGTCATCTGGAGGACAATTGTAACAGTAGGAGATCTCCAGGTCCCACCTGGAGACTGGCAGCCCTA
This sequence comes from Gekko gecko, assembly GCA_029375565.1. NCBI lineage: Eukaryota > Metazoa > Chordata > Lepidosauria > Squamata > Gekkonidae > Gekko > Gekko gecko. The sequence goes on along the minus strand of JAPDNY010000008.1, from coordinate 41,528,492 downwards.
GGGGAAAGTCAGCCGCACAGCGGGGAGTTGAAGAAAATGGTCTGATGGTCGCTGGCCCACCTCATTAGCCAGCGAGCCATGCTGAAGCTAAGCAGGAGAAAGAGCCTTTTTCCATTTATTCTGACAGGAAAGTGGCCATTGGGGAGGGGGTTATGGGCGGGGGAGGGGGTTATACTGAAAGTCCTTTGTTTTTTTACTCACAGAACCAAGTTTGGCTGCCTACCAACAGCCACTGAGGGGACAGTCCCTCACAGGAGTCAAGAGAACTGTCTTCCTCAGGAGAGAGAGCTGTCTGCCAGGGGGAGTGGGTGGGGAAGAGGAGCAGACCCAGCACCCGGCCAATGGCACACGAGTACTCTTGAATGGCGGCTGATGGGCCAATGGCTGAGGGAGGGCATTTTACAGCCAATGGGAGCGCATGGAATCTTGCGAAACCAAAAGATAATTATTTATAAGGAGAGATTAGTTCTTTATCCAGGTGATTCACCAGCTGGCTTCTTTCAAGATATCCACCTCCATGTATCGTAACCCTTTATGTATTTTAAATTGTAAGAACCATAACTAGCCAGTAACAAAGTGATTGGCCGTGGGTGCCCTGTCCTAGCCATTCTTGCTGCTGACACTGGAAACATGAATTGCCACAGGAGAGACAGGGGTGAAGAATAGCCTTCCACTTTCCATTTCTACTACGGCTACTCAACATCAGTTGCTAACAGCAGAAGGAAGGACAACTTCTCAGTTTTTAGTTGGTTGTTATGACAGTCACCCTAAGATCCGCTCTTGTTTAGTACCAATTTTGTGAAAGTTTTTAATGCATTTTTGTTAGCTGGGCCTTCAGCATACTCATGGAAATGCAGAATCTAATGTTGATACAAATATTGAATGAATACTATATTCCCAAGTTCTTTTACTCCTTAGATAACATTAAAAAAACACTTTCAGGCTCTGACCTTCAAGGCTAGCAGATGGAAGATCTTTGTAATGTGGAACTTCAGGACACCCGCCTCCCATCAGGCCTAATACAGGATGTGCTGATGTGATATTAATGACTGTAATTGTACAGTCGGGAGTGCCTCTTACCTGATAAAAAGAGCCATCCTGTGAGCAGACTTGCGAAGATGAGCAGTTCTGACACCGAAACTGCGAAGGAGATGATTTTCTGATCAGATAAGAGGCATCCACAACTGGACATTGATTATCAGTCATTTACTCCCCCTCCCCACATGTGAGGCTTTTGCACTCAATACAGGTACTACATTGATCTCAGAGTTAATAGGCAAATGTGTTAAACTTCTACTGGACCAGTTTCTATTGGAGATATATGCTCTTTCTAAAGTTACATAAACACTTTTTTCCTGTAAAATAAGAATAGTAACAGGAATTTAATATGCATAGGTTAGCACCAAGGATCCCACTGTGTGTGTAGAAGGCATTTCCACTCACATACAGGGTGTGTGTGTACACACATCTAAATCTCCCTCCCCCTCAAAAAGAAAACTGGTTCCAGAGGAAAGAGGCCTCTCTAAAGAGACCCTAATTTCTCTGGAGTCAGCTTCCAAGAGGTGCAGGAGAGGGTGCAGACCTGGGGGAGATTTGCAACCCATGCACAAGAGGGGTTGTGAGTAGAAGTACTATCTTCATTGACAGAGGAATCTATAGATCCAAGACATGGAGAACATCATGTAGGTATAAGTGAGTAAAAACTTGTACCGCAAATAGACTCATTGTCAGAAAAAAATTGCATTTATGCAGGAAACATAAACACAAAATTTAATTTTCAGTATTACAGCCAACAGAAGCATTGTCTCAGGGTTAAGCCTGGCCATACTATTTTTAAAAAGCTGATAGTAATCTAGAGGACTATTTTTAGTGAAGTATTACAAAATGTGCTAAAAAAAGAACATGAACAGACATAACATATATTTAAATGCCTTTCTGAAGTAATAATACTTGATGCTGATTATATATCATAATAAGAACACAGATCTCTTCTTTTAGAGAAAGGTGCAATCCTAGTCAAAGACAACTATGTTCAATTTCAACTGATTTCAGTTTAAGAGTAAGCATTCTTACTGTACTTTGGCTAACTAGATCTATTGTCTATTTTTAGAACTGTGCAGCTTCCCTTTTACTCTGATAAATCGTGTAAGTCACTTTGAGCATTTGAAGAGGCAGGGTAAAAACATAAATATGTTACTAAACACACAGTAATGTACTGAAGAAATATTATTAGCTACACCCCAATGCTAATAATAGAATATGGAAGCATTTAATGAGCACAGAACATTCTAGCTGTTCTGTACAAAAACTTAGTTTTGCATTATTACAGAACTATTCCCATATTGACTTTGGAAATTACTGGTTTGCCAAACTGTAAGAAGTTGGGGGCCTAATATTCTCTCCTGCAACTATGGCTAAAGTTTAACACAAAATGTATGGACTGGTAATTTCCATTTTATTGTATCTGAAGAAATGTGTGTGTCTTGAATAAAACTTTGTTGGTTTTAAAGGTGCCACTGGACTCAAACTTTGTTCATAATGCTAATGGTCAAACATTGCCACCTAGATTAGCCAACCACATATCCTGACTGATGGTGTTCAGCAAATCACAAAGTATAAACAAAATCCTGTTACCCAATTGTTTCCAACCTGCCTAGATCATTCCATGGCAAAATGGCAGCACTTTTGTCAGAAACATCTTTTTGATAATGTATACTGATAAGGATGCTCCTTCCTTTAAACATTCAGTTATGGAATGCCCTTCTCATAGCTTCCCAACAGGTACCTAGCCTGCAGAGATTTAGGTGTCACACGCTGGGCTGATCCTGATTAGATTTTTCTTGATTAGATACTGTACTATTATAAATTTTACAAATGTTTTCCTGTTTTTTCTATAAACTGTTTTAACTCAAGTTATATATTTAGTAATCCTGTAAATTTTAGAATGAGAGATGGGGTATAAAATCCCACAAATCCAAATAAAACTACTGTCTTTTTGTACCAAAGGCTCCAAACCACCACTGCTCCTGTCTTTCTTTTTTTACTTTTAGATAAAACTGTAAGATTCATGGCATACTATTTACATTCTAACTTTGGGCACCTGTTTAAATCAAGGCCTTCTGGTCTGTCCTGAACACCAACATTGGATATATATTTTTAAATGTGGAAAATGTAAGAAATGGAATGACTCCCTGCACTAGATTTTATAAAGGTATGGAAACAAACACAGTAAAATGTTATAAATTCACAAAATAACTACTTAAAATAAAAATATATCTTTATTTACATTTTCGCCTCGTAGTCTCCATCTTGTCATGTAGATGAATTCCATAGTGTGATCCTTACCCATGATTTCTCCATTGCATAGTACATCCAACTGAAAAAAGAGAGGGGAAAACAAGTACAATAAACCGTAGAATCATCCTGAGTCATAAACAGCTTCCGGAAGAGGTCAGGGCCCTGCAGGACCTTTCACAGTTCCGCAGGGCCACAAAAACAGAGCTCTTCCGCCAGGCATTTAGGTAAGGAGCTGCATTTCATCATCTATGCCCTCTGCCAATATTATTTCCAGCCTGAGCCTGCCAATAGTGGAACTTACCACTGAATGTATGTTTTCATATGCACTTTACCACAGCTGTACCACTATCGCTATGTAAATTGTTTTTAATAACTATGTTGTGTGTTTTATATTGATATTTATATTGTTGTTTCATTTTCTGCTATCTTGTGTAAGCTGCCCTGAGCCTGCCTCGGTGAGGAGGGTGGGGTAAAAATAAATAAATACATAAATAAATTCCTGGCAGGTTCTGCAACATTTTAAAGAAATGAATTACCACTATTTAAGAGGAAGAGGAAACAGGGGAAAGCATACCAGTGCCTGCGTACAACTTACCAATGAGATAACAATCACTGTATAGTTGAACAAAAATAAAAACAAAATGGGTCTCATCTGGTCAACTTTACATGCTCTCAAATACTTTTCTCTTTCATTCCTGACTGTAGATCCAAACACACCTTTCTAAAGGAATTTTAAAAGTAGTTTGGGATGTGAGCTATGGCAAACATATGGATCAAACACAGCAAATGCAGAGTTAAGTCAGAATTAAGAGTCAGGGAAGCAATTTACTAGCATCTCTACTACTCTGTAACGCACATACATTTTTTTCTTCTGTGATGAGCTCCGGGAAATAAATACTTCTGTGAAATTCTGGAGTACTTCATCTGGATGAAAAGACAACTGCAAAAGACTACTGGCAGATGTTTATGACATCATCAATGGTGTCCATTCAAATCCCCTGGAAAGGTTTTTCAGCCTTTTAAATAGCATTCCTATAAGTTTGCCACCATAATTCAACCCAAAGAACTATAAAAAATAATTAAAATTTCTTCCCTCAACCAACAGCTCTTCTTATGCCGTGTTTTGCTGCAACTGAGAGGTTGATTGTTCTGTGGTGTTTCAAATCTGCTCCCTCACTCTTCCACTTTCTCATTTTAATTTGAAAGGTCCCAATTAAAGTGAAGGGGGTAGATGGAGAGACGGATATTAGGGAAGTAGTGCCATTCTAAATGTTGGAGCTGCAATGCAATGCACAGTTTCATTTAGGAACACAGTATGTATTTTATGTGGTTACAACAGAAGATATTAACCATCGAGAATCTCTTTTCAGACCTCCAGGCGATTTTGAGACTATGGTGGAAGTGCATCAAGTAAGTTTCAAAGGCCTATGAGACACCCTTGAAAGTAATACTGGGGGTTGTTACAGAGCCAAGGCATCATGCATAAATGACTTGTGTTGCATATATATAGTTTTAGCAATAGTCTTAACCCAGTTCCATATTTAGGTTTTTGTTTTGAAATTAGTTTTTCCTTTTAATTAAATACCTAATTTATAATTTATAGTTCTAGAAGATTTACTTTCAATTATGACACTGGAGCTGGAATCCTATGCACACTTATGGTGGCAAGCAAGTCCTCACATCACTGACTTCTGAGTAAATATGCATAGGATTTGACAGTTAATCCCATATTCCATCTTCAGCATTAGAGGCCAACAACTACTTGTACAGCTGAACCTTTACATTCAAAACCATTACACAGAGGAGTCTACAACCTTTGTGTTGTTCTCTTCATACCTCATAAGAACTCGGAAGCTTTAATTTTAAGCTTAGAAACTTCTTGATAGTTCCTACAGTCACTCGTGTAGAACACCGGATGAATTTCTTCATCAGTCCCTAACAAAAAAGAAACAAATACTGTAAACTCAGATACATATTTTAAACATAAGGTCTCATTTGGCCGGGCCCCAAAACTTTGTACTGAAAAACAAACTCACGTTGTTTGATATCATTTGTGAGACGAGAACATGTGGCCATAGCTCAATGATGGAGCACATGTATTGCATGTGGAAGGTCCCAGATTCAATCTGTGGCATCTCTGGCTAAAGGATTTCAAGTAACAGAACTAAGAAATGCCATTGCTGGAGACCTCACAGAGTTGCTTCCAGTCAGGGTGGACAACATGTAAAATGGATTAAGTAAGAACTTGGAAACTTTGGGGCAGTTTCTTATGTCCATATGATGAGACTTCAGTGTTTATGAAAATACTGCAAATTCGACTCTACCAAGCAGTTAGATGCGTGTTAGACTTTACAGACAGGCTGATTCACAGGTGAGCCATTTAACGGAAGGCAACCCTAACAATGTAATTCATGGAACAAATATCCAAACTATGCATTCAATGGTAGACTCATAGTTTAAAATGAAGAGTTGCTGAAGAATTGTAGAATGTGGGGCAAATTCAAATAAATAAGTGGAGAGGTTAACTTTGCTTAATATTTCTCCTGCCCCCAGACATTTTTCTCTAAGCCAGGTTCTGAGAGTGGAAATGAGTCAGGAAGGGAGGGACCTGGGAAAGAGAGGCTGCAAGGAGAAAACAAGAGAAAGGTGAAAGAGGTGAGCAGCAGTCTCTTGCCCACTGCTTTTCTGCATGAAATACCACCCCTACTGTGCCTCCACTCAGCATAAACCATTTTTAAGACACAGATCCACTGCTGTAACACAGAGGCCCCCAAACTTGTTAAGTCTGTAAGCATATTTGAATTCTGAGAAAGGGCAGTGGGTGCCACCATGAAATGGTTCCCACAGGGGGTGGGTAGAGATAATAAAACACTGGGAGTCTCCCAACATTTTGTGGAAGTTTCAAGCCAAGAATGCTCCCATGATGTAGACTGCTGCTTCCAGACTGGCACATGTTACAGATATAAAGTTAGTATCTCCTGGCTCTTCTGATGCCTTCCATCACCATAGAGAGGGAGGAATGCTGGGACTGGCTGTTTGCTTCAGGGAAGTAATAGCGTTCGGTCTCAGTTTCAAAAAAGGGTAAATTTGCTTCTCGTCCAACCACAGAGAGAGGCTAGTTCAAAAGAAAGTCTGTGTTTATTGCTAGTTGAAGGCTCATAGGGTGCCTGGGATGAACTCAGTGCACTGCTAATCAGCTGATACGGAGTGACCCAAACCCTCCCTGTTTTTATCTGTTTCATTCAAAAACCTTTAGATTTTATCCTCAAGATTCAAAAAGCCTTTGCTGCTGTGATGTCAAATTTGGTCCTAGACTGCCTATGGTTTTCGAGGAGCATAAAGATACAGAAAATTAGAATAGCCAACAGTAACATACCTAGAGAGTTTATATCATAAACCTTAAAAAAAAATTAAAATGCTGCATTGTCCAAACTCACTTTTACTACATTATCTCCAGATTGTCCATTGTTACGTAAGCAATCCAAACAGATAGCAATCTGAGGGTCACTCCTGTGATAGTCTTTATCTTCTTGATTTTCATCTCCATCTTCCTCATCTTTGGGATTTTCAGATTTTAGATTCCCTTCTGGAAAAAGAATGTTTTAAAACATTTATCCACACACCACACATTTTAACCTATGTACCAATATCTCAGTTGTCAGCATACTCAATTGAATCAGTGAGACAGAAATAGCAAATAATGAGGGTTTATAATAGCACAGCTTTCATAACCAGCTTCAAAGCCTACTACACAATCCTGGAACCTGGGGAACCAGGGTAGCTCCAGTTAACAGCTGTGCTGATGCATTCTTTAACTGCTATGCTATGGTTAGAAGACAGAATTTGCTCTAGGAACTAGAAGAAGCACCAGATTCTGTACTACCATCCTCTATTTCTTAACTACAGTAGAAGAGAAGAAGAAGAGACTGGATTTTTATCCCGCCCTTCACTCGGAGTCTCAGAGTGGCTTACAATCTCCTTTCCCTTCCCCTCCTCACAACAGACACTCTGTAAGGAAGGCGGGGCTCAGAGAGCTCCTTCATGGACTGCTCTTTCAAGAACAGCTCTGACAGAACTATGGCTTGCCCAAGGTCATCCAGCAACTTCAAGTGGAGGAGTGGGAAATCAAACCCGGTTCTCCCAGATTAGAGTCCACACACGTAACCATTACGCCAAACAGCTCCAGCATCATAGCTGCAATGGTTCTGAATCACCAACCAATGCATATATATTAAACTAACATGTTTCTGAAAAGCAGGGATTTCTTAGTAAATGTCCAATGTATGTGTTTAGGGGACCTGAAATCATTGCTCAAACCCCCCAAACAGAATATTTTTGAAAGTGCCAGGGTTCCACCACATTTATTATGTGTAGATAGCTTGTAAGAAAAGGAAATGTTCTTGTCTATTTAGGATGCTCAGCAATGCATAATTTCTACATATAAACTACCTAAATGTAGTTTTACAAAAGCTAACTGTTAGAAGCAACCTTTGATAATGAAATATCCTGCATGTCATTAAAGTTATAAGCAAACTTCCAGTACATAAGAACATAACTTTTCAGGAATATCCATGGATAATTCCAGCATTTTTCAATTATACTAACAGCTCTAAGCAAATGAATGAAATAAGTTTCTGAAACTATGTCCTTTGTTGAGATAGTCACAAGGATGAATACAATCACAACTCTTAAAAATATCAAAATGGATAAAAAGATCACAGATCCAAAATGAAGAGTACAACTTCGAGACAGAGTGTCAAAAATGCATCTCCACTGTAATGACACACAGAAGGTAAATACATTTCCTCAGGTGAACAGATTACTGAGACAACTGGCTGAGAAATGGTTATTCTCAAATTGTCCAGTAAGAAATTGGTCTTCTTAATTTCTATTTCCTGCACAAGTCTAAAATCTTTTGGACTGCTTAACTTCCACTTCTGTTACACGATCCTAATTTGCTAACATATTATCTTAACATATATTGCAGATTTAAACTTCCAAGTGCATGGTAACCTGTCAGCAACAAAGAGACCTGTGTGCTGTAAGAGGGTACTTTGTGGAAGTTTTGTAAACTAGGGCCAATCTATACAAACAATCTAAAGTAGCTATCTAATTGTGTAACACTTTGAAAATCATTGCCTAACATACAAGAATACTTCAGATATAAATAGAAGATTCTGCCTGAAAACCTGTTTATGGGGGGTGGGGGTGGCCTCTAATGACAGGTATACTGTGAACTACCAAGTTTTGCACTATATCTTTTTGTTTAGGATTTTAGCCTATACTTTTCAAAGGCATAGGATGAATAGTGCAGTCCAGCATGTAATTTACACTTTGCCTTCAGATAACTATGCACATCCCAACTCCCATGGGAATAGAACTATTCTTACAGCTGCCACTGAAATAACTGGTGCTCAAGTGGGACTGTGTTACAAGAATGGTATAAAGTGCTCTCACATTCACTTGCAAAGAGGTAATGAGGCGGGAGGAGAAGGAGTGGACGTTGAGGAAGGAAGTGGTAAATTATTTGCACTGCTGAAACTGTCTAACAGAAGCTGAGATAGCCACTAAAATATTACTGTTATCAAACAAGGTTTCTCATGCCAGGCACAAATATGGAAATATGGAGCACCTGTCTGCATTTTTAAACATACAATGCTCACTGATTTCAGAGAACATCACTGGTAAGGTACATAAGAACATAAGAGAAGCCAATGTTGGATCAGGCCAATGGCCCATCCTGTCCAACACTCTGTGTCACACAGTGGCCAAAAATACCAGGTGCCATCAGGAGGTCCACCAGTGGGGCCAGGACACTAGAAGCCCTCCCACTGTTGCCCTGCCCCCAAGCACCAAGACTACAGAGCATCACTTGCCCCAGAGTCCCTATCGATACCTTGTGGCTAATAACCACTGATGGGCCTCTGCTCCATATGCTTATCTAATTCCCTCTTGAAGCCAACCATGCTTGTAGCCACCGTCATCTCTTGTGGCAGTGAATTCCATGTGTTAATCACTCTTGGGTGTCATCAAACCACCAACAGCAGAAATTAAGGGCTCACTAGATGCAGTGGGTATCGTTTTGATCACAGGGATGCCTTGGCCTTTTGAAAGTGATTTAAAAACGCTGTGAAGGCCTGAATCAAGCCCTTGTGCCCCCCCCCACAACTTTTCAAGTGCCAAAACAGCCTTGGGGGCTGTGTGTGGCCATTTCAGCACTTGGGGGAGAAACAAGAGCATCTCAGCCTGCCACACTGTGGGCCCAATTAGGACTGGGCCCTTGCAACATTTTTAGATCACTATAAAATGGTGGTGGCATCCCCATGGTGGACACAAGGATGCCATCATATCTATTTTTGCTCTAAGACCAGAACAACTGAAGAACAGGAAGAATAGCTGAGTGTATCATATTTACAGTTCTTTTAAAGGCTAATCCAGTCCTATGTTAATATCTGCCTGGAAAGATTCTAGCAAAAAATAGTACATGCAGAAGATACCAGAAATGGAAATGCACAGGTATTTTTCAGACAGCTGCAGAACCAGTGAGTAGGTATTACATTATTTCCTGCTTGTATTCATGAGATTGTCTCCCCTAAACTCTACACAGGTGATAAAATCCAACAAAATGTTATATGTATGTACCCTGTGCAAAATATTCCCAGTCAACTACTTGGACCCTAGACAATATAACTGAACAAAACATTAACAGCAGCATAAGGTATTTACAATATTCACTGGGGATTTCTTGCAAGCAGGAGAGCTCTGTATATATCCTGCCGTACATAGGAGCCAAAGAAACTTCTAGATTAGATAACAACCCAAAGTCATTTTGCATCCTACTGTATAATATATATTAACAAACAGCCAAGTACTATAAAGTTATGTAACAAACTGCAAGGGCTAACTTCAACAAATACTGCTGCACATGAAGACACAATTTTGTATACATTTACAATAAATATATGTATCCATTCTGCCATGCAAATATACTGAATATTATCAAAATGTTGTTATTTAATAAAAAAATATGTAGCTACCTTCTCCATTTTCTTGAGGCTTGTTTTTCCTCCAGAAGTCAGCCTCATGCTGTAGTTCTTCTAGTTAGCAAAATAAAAAGGGTGATATTTCAAATCAATAATGCTGAACTACCAACAAAATTGCAAGGGGAAAAAATGGTAAATCTAGTTAAGGAAGACTTTTTAAAAACTTACGTTCTCGAAGTCCTGGTACCAACTTAAATATAATTTCCTCTAATGTATTATCCAGCCTTTAAAAGAGAAGATATTATTTTAAGAAGTCAAAAAGTTGACTATTAAAAATATGGTAGAATTTAAAAGAAACACTTCAAAAGATTATTTTTGGACTGCTGTTCTTAATGCTTATTTCAAATATCTTACTATATGGGATGGAAGTTAGTTTGAGACTGCTTTTGAACCAAGAGGAAAGGTAGGTTATACACATTTTACCGAATAAATAAAACAGAATCCCATAAATATGCTAAGCAGCACAACTTTTTATGCTTACTTATAAATTAGTCTTGTTTTATTGTTAAAGCAGCAACCTAAGTTTAGGTTTGGTAGGAAAGTAGTTACTATATTTCAAGAACAGGAAAGACACATTTTCCCATGTCTTAAAAATTTTACAAACATTTTACATTTTTATCCTCACCTGCTCGTGAATACATAGAGGAACACTTCTTGCACGAGTGGGGGTCATCTCTATCAATTATGACTTCCTGCTGCCGCCCCTGTACCATATCCCATTCTATTCCTGGGAGTACATGAACACTCAGGAGTGCCTTTTCAGAATGAACTGGGGGGCTGCAGCAGGAGATGGGAAAGCCAGTATCTGTGAGCAGTGCTCTATCCATGGTTCACTGGATCTAAGCCAAAAATCTACTGCCTGTCCTGTCAGCTTACATGTATGGAGCTAGTATACTAGCTTCATCCTAAGGTACTGCCCAAACACAGAGAACACACCAGCGATGAGTCACTTCAGCTCCCAATGATATTAATTGTATTAGATAGTATTCATGGCCAGCTGGTAATGCTACCTACAAATGTGTTGACATACAGGTGAAGCAGAGAATTTGGCTTTTGTTTCATTTTTTTTTTGTTCTATATCTGATCTAATGAGGGAACAGTATTACCCATTTAAGGATATTTAAGGATGACATTAGATCACAACATAAAAAGAGCATTCACACTGTACGCTCCAACTATTTTGCTTGAGAAGGAAGCAGCACAACTTCAAGTTATTGCCATATGGTCCTTTACAAATACCACAAGTGATAAATGGACTGAAATCTTTCACAAAAAAGTTTCACTTGGACAGCCATTCCTAGAACAAGCTGCTAATTTTCTTATGCCAGAAAAGAAAGAAAACAATGGAGGAATAAAATTGACAATTTGAACTAGCATTAATTGCAAAACTGGCTCAACATTATAGTCCTCTTCATATGTTATCACTGTATATGCACCGCTTTCCAGAGTGGTGAGAAGTTTCAGGAGCCAGAGTCACCTGGGTTGGTTCCCTTTGGAAGAGAGAACAGTAGAGACACAGAGTGTCTGTCTACAAAGTTTTGTTGTTATTTCATTTATAATTCTAAATTAATGCCACCATGTATGAAGAAAAGTGCTGTAAACCTTAAACTTTGTACTTAACTGACCCTTAGCAAGAGAAGTTCCCTTTACATCTCCAGAAATCTTTTTATTGACTTGTAATATCCCTAAGGTCATAGCGTATGCTCCAGTTAAGGTCAGTCTTGAGTACATCCCATTGAAACCAATAGAAAATTGTGTGTGTGTGTTAAGTGCCATCAAGTCACTTCCGACTTACATAAAAAAAACCCTAATTACTTACTTAATCAATTAACATTTTAGCCTGTCTACTCTATGGGAGTATTTGGTCACCATTAGTAGGCAGCATATTTTAAAAGTTAGGAAAGTTTGCTATCATCTTTTTGACTCCCTAACAATGAGTTTCACTGCAGGCAACAATCCTGGTTTACAGAGTGGAAAGGGAGGAGGAAGAAGAAAAAAGAATCCTCCTAAAGAAACATGTCTTCAAGTGCTTTTGAATGGAAGTGTGTTTGTTTCAGTCACAACCAACATTACCAGGATTCCGACAACAACATTTTCATAAAATAACAAACAACTTCTTTAAATTCTTCAGACTTCAGTTATCTAAAGTTCTGGTAATCTTGTAAAAATATCTATTCATTTTCAAAGCTAAGATACTCTATGTAGTTTCATAATCTTATCATTACAGTAAATTGGGATGAACTGTGTTCTGTTTAAACAATTTATAACCAGTATCTCCTTACCGTAACATTTCTAAAGGATTCGTCTCATGCACTTGATTGCCACATCTAGGACAGTCATTGCTGTCTTCAAAGTGCTGCACAATACAACTCTTACAAACTATAAAACAAGAAATGCGTATTAGTAAAATGGAAAATAAAGGAATGAGTGCCAAATACTGGCATTAAAAAAAAAAATCTAGTGACCTAAGGTCTGTCACGGGTCCATCCAAAATTGCCTCCATTCCCTATATTCAGCTGGAACCCTTGTTACTCAGGTTGTTTTTCCAGCAATCCACCATCTGCACTATAGTAGTGCATCATTTGCACTAACTTCAGATTAGACTACTGTAATGCCATCTACGTTGGCCTACCCTTGAGACTGACTCAGAAATTACAACTGGTCCAGAATGTGGCAGCCCAGGTCCTTACCAGGACCCCTTTGACAGCACATATTGAACCAGTGCTTCACCAGCAGCACTGGTTCCAGGTTGAATACCAGGTCAAGGTTTAAGGTTCTGATATTATCCTTTAAGGCCTTAAACTGTCTGGGGCCAACGTATCTTCGGGGCCACCTCTCCTGGCATATCCTCCAAAAGGCATTATGCTCTGGGGAGCAAAATCTCCAGGTGATCCCTGGCCCGGTGGAACTCTCTGCCTAGTGACATCCGTGTCCTGCAGGACTTGGTACAGTTACACAGGGCTTGTAAGATTTAGATGTTCCACCAGGCCTATGGTTGAGGACAGCAACAGTTTACCATCGAGCCTGGCCTCTGTCACTCTCTGTCACACAATTGGTATCAAATGCCACCTGGCTTTACTGTATGTATTGCATCATTCTAATTGTTCAATTGTTTAGACTAAATTTAATTATTGATTGATATGCATTTGTTGGATGTTGTGTTCTGCCCTGAGCCCTTCAGGGGAGGGCATTCTATAAATTAAATAATAATAATAGTAAACTGATGTTATTAATTTACTTGTGTTGAGCTGCCCCTGAATTTAAAGCCAGTGGGGAAGCCAACTTACAGGAGGAGTCCATGCATACATCAGAGCATGCATGTAGATATGGACTAGATATTTTCATGCTAATACAAGTTAAGGTTTCATTCTTTTCAAGGCATTGGTATTACAAAGATGGGAAGACATGTGTAGTTTAATAAAACCAATTTAAGTATCATGATGCACAAATTCTGAATTCAGGTAAGATATAAGTTTACACTGCAGGTGAGCTTGTGAATGTATGTATGTCTTGTGTAGCAGACACTGTAAAGCACAAAAGTGTGTATATTACAATTATACCTTATACTTCCTTTAAAGAGCTCAGAAAGTTTTTCTTTTTTCCCCAAGCAGTCTCCTGCCTAGGTACCTTACAGGACAATCCTTCATCACTTCAGCAGTGTAAGTGGTATTGTCCGTTTTTACCACTTTATTTTACTTTTTTTAGCATGATACAGACAGATTCAAGAAGAATTCACTAAAAATAAAGAGTATTGTGTAGTGATATTCCCTGGCTACAAACCTCTGGCCTTTCTTACCATCCAGCATGCGTAATTGTTAATTCTGTTGATTTATGACAGGACATACACCTACCCATTTTACATCAACTTGTCCCTTTCACCCCTTACATTGAGATTTACACTTGAAAGTTTCACGGCGGAATTCACGCCAATCCTTGGCTCCTCCCCCACAACCTTCTCCATAAAATCTTCCAGTAGGATTTTCTTCACATATCTGTTTTACAAAATGTCCTGTGACTCATGGTTAGTATTTAAAGTGCCACTGGAATTTTATTTTATTTTGCTACAAGTACAGCCAAACTAGGAGCTGCAGTGGCTCAAGTGGTTAAGATGCTGAACTGGAGGCTGTGGAAGGTCAGTAGTTTAGCAGTTCGAGACCCGGGTGCCACATGACGGAGTGAGCTCCCGTCTCTAGTTCCAGCTCCTGCAGTTCGAAAGCAAGAAATTGCAAGTAGATAAATAGGTACCACTTTGGTGGGAAGGTAACAGCGTTCCATGCACCTTGGTGTTTAGTCATGCCACCCACATGACCACGGAAACATCTCTGGACAGCGCTGGCTCTTCGGCTTTGAAACGGAGATGAGCACTGCAACCCTAGAGTCGGATTCGACTGGCTTTCGAGCAAGGGAACCTTTACCTTACAGCCAAACTAGTTAAACTAGTATTCAACTTTTCTCCTGGGTACACTGTGGATAAACTGTTATTATGAAGATTATAATCCAAATCATTAATTTTTTAAAAAACCCCAAACTTATTAACCTCTACTTGCATGGACTAACAGAAAGACACCCCCCCCCATACACATGAAGATACCACACAAAACCCCTACTTACAAAAATTACTTACAAGTATGGAGGCACTCAGTTACTGTCGTTGGTTTGATAAGATATCCTTTGCAGATACAACAGGTGATATAGGGGTTGAAATCTTTCACAAAATGCTTCCTCTGGGTAGCCATTCGTGGCACAAGCTGCAGCGGAGGAAAATGTTTTGGGCCCAAGCTGTGAAATGTGCAAAGCAAAAGAGGGCAGTATCACAGGAGCTGGTGAGCTGCTCTATGCAGCTGGACTTCTCCAGGCATTGGAAGATTGGGATCCAGGGCTTCTCAAAGGGGGATGGTGACTCTCAAGTTACCTCTCCTTCTTTTTAGAGTTAGACATCTTCCAGCCCTGTCAGGCACAGAAAAGCAAAAATAAGTAATGAACACCTGAGCAGAGTGATTAGCCACAGCAAATACAACTAGGACAGAGGAACGGGGGGAGGGGGGAATTACTTGTCACTCAGCAGTCTAGGCAGTAAAGCAGAGAAGAAGGCAACATGCCAAGAGTTTGCGCTGGAAGGATAATATGGGGCCAAGCCCACGGGCGGTGCATCGCCTGCGTGGGGGACACAGCTCACTTCTCAGTTTAAGAGGGAAGCCCTTTCCTACGAGCAATGCCTCTATCCCCAGCGGCAGCAACCTGCAAAAAGAGACACGACGGGACGCTGGCGGCAGGGAGGGCGTTTTCGAAACCCTCGTCTTCCCAGTCCTCCCCTTGCCCTCTCCTCTCCGAGCCACTGGCTGTTCCTGCTCCCTCGGCCGGCCGGCCGGCCGGCGTCTCCGGGCTGCCGCCGGCACTTTCCCGCTCCCTCCCGCTCAGGCGCTCCCGCCCTCGCCCGCCTTGGCCTGCGTGTCCTTCCCCGCCAAGTCGCCTGCCTGATACCTGACGGCGTTCGCCGGCCTCAGCCCGGCCGACGAAAGAGAAAGGGAAAGAGCAAGCGCGGCCTCCCACCCGCTTCTCTCCGGCGTGCCAATGCCGCGCCGCGCCGCCCCCCTCCCGCCAACCCCGTTCCGGCTCAGGCCGACGGGACAGCCCCGAAGCTGCGCCACAGCCTTCGGGGGCGGCTTCATGGCCTCTCCTTCTGTCTCACACTACGTCTTGAGGCAGGCTTCACTTGGATTTCTCCTCGGAACCTCTTTTCCACTGCAACGCTCACCCTTGCTGTAGTTATGAAGGACAGTGTGTCTGAGCATGTACAGAATATCTGTTTTCTCCCGCACTGTTCAACCACGGTCTGGACCACGGGTGGCAGAAAATAAGTTTTCCAGCAGGAAGGTTTTCTGGCAGTCTTGGACAGGAGAAAGAGAGGACCCACTGACGCCAGCTTCTGCCCTACGGCCTGCTCAGACCCCGCGGCAAAAACATATACGGACACACAGGGCAGGAAACGTGTGTATCCTAGGACACATTGACACAGTTGCATACTGTGGACTTGGCTTTCATCGCATCTATCAAAAAGACTGGCCAGCACTGGTACATACTCAATATCTGGTTGGGATGAAACAAGACTTTAAAGAGGTTTTTAAAACTTGGTACTGGATGGTTTCCCAGCAACCTTAAGGTAGCCAGGCACCTGGAGAGCCCTCAGAATTACAACTCACCTCCAGATTACAGAGTTCAGTTTCCCTGGTGAAAAGGCCTACTTTGGAGGGTGAACTCGGTGGCATTATACCCTAGGGATGCCCCTCCTCTCCCCAAACAACACCTTCTACAGCCGCCACCCCCAGATCTCCAGGAACTTCCCAAGCATCATTTGGCAACCTTAGCCCTTGAGCCCTAACAGCTTTTTAAAAGAAACTAAGCATATTATCTTTCCCTGCCACATCTGTTTATTTGCACCATTTTAACCTACCTTTCTCAAACAGAAGACTCGAGGCAGTTATATAAAATACAATAAAAACTCCAACAGCAAACAGAATAGACAGCATAACTCAAATATCAACATAAGACTAGGCCCAGAGAGGTCTAGGCCCAGGGTCCTACTCAGGGGTCTTTTTTTGGGGGGGGGGAGCACACCAGAGCAGCTGGGAGCTCAGGAGCCAAGCCCCGCCCCCAGCCAGCGTCCCGGAGAGTCTTTCAGGCAGCCGAATGTAAATTTCAGCTCCATTATATCCTATGGGCCATTGAAGTCAATGGTGAAAACATAGGGTATAGTCTGGGGGCTGGAGGGGAGGGGGTTTGAGGGAGAGGCTCCAAACTCACAGGGTAGCTCATGGAGCCTCTGCCCAAGATACCCACCAAGTTTCAAGAAACCATATGCTAATAAGCTCCTGCAGCTGTTTTTCTACGAAAAGACCCCGGTCCTACTGAAATAATTCAGCCTCACTATTGACTCTGGAAAATGATCATGGTACAAGGATTGATTGGCTGAGCAGAACAACTTCATTGCAGTGTATCAGGATAAATGGTCCAGTAGATGTGTGGGGACCCTACTGTGAAGGCCATCTAACAAATATTATAACTGTCCTGTGTCATACAGGCAGTGTGCACCTATAGAACTGGAGCTAGAGTACTAGTGGCTTGGAGAAAAGTTATTTTCTAAGGAAAAGGTATATGTGTGGATAGTGACTGCCAATTAAAACACAGGTCTGCGTGCTGCAGCAGATAACAGACAGGGAAGTGGGATCTCCTCTGCTTCACCATCTATTAGATCTAACTACAGGTTACATATGTAGGAGTGTAACCGAACCCCAGTGATCCTTTTTTCTAGGAACAGCCACATTGGGAGAAGGTGCCTGGAACAGAGAAGGAACTGCACTGTTTTCCCTGTGAGTTCTTCACCACAAATCAGCCCCTAATGAAATGGCTTTTCTTAAGAAAGAAAAGAGGGGGATTAGACTTTAGTTACATGCATTTGCATGTATCGTGTAGTTAGGTTCTCAGCCTTACATGTTATTACAAAAGAGTTATTTATTTATTTCATTTCTAGACCGCCCGTAGCTGAAAGTCTCTGGGGAGTTTACCATGGATATAAAACAATAAAATACAATAAATAAAACATTAAGGATTAAAATTAATTTAAGATAACATGAAAAAATTTAGAAACAATAGACCAGACCCAAAAAGACCTAACCCAAAGTGAAGGGAAAGTATCTGTCTAATCATATCAGGCCCCTGCATGACCAAGGAGGTCTTTAAAGCCCTCCGAAAAGACAACAAATTTGGTGCATGGTGCACTAGAAATAATTGATAAACTACAGTTTGTTAGCACGTACTAAGTACTAGGTACTACTGGTACCTGGACATACATTTAAGATTTAGCCCTTGAACCTTTACGAGCACAAAATTTATTTTTAAAATTCATTTATACCCCACCTTTCTCATCAACGGGGAATCAAAGTGGCTGACACAAATCTCCTCGCCTCCATTTTATCCTCACAACAACCCTTTGAGGTAGGTAAGGATGAGAGAGTATGACTGGCCCAAGGTCACCTGGTAAACTTCCACGGCATAAATCAGCATTCGAATATGAGACTCCCAGATACTAGTCCAACACACTTAACCACCACACCACACTGGCTCTCAATTAAGGTAAAGTTCTGAAAGTGTTGGAATTTGGGAGGAGTATATGTGTGGCAGTAAGATGATGACTGAAAAAATTCATTACAAGCTGAGGCCTCGCTGCCACTAGTGTGAACCCTCTTCACAACTTAGAAAGGTGTACCTTTGGTCAAATGTTGGAGGGTGTATAACTCCAATAAACACTTCAAAATATTACAGTTACTGTTTTCATTAAACATACCAGACCCTTCCTACATTATCCCTTTTAAATTTTGAACCTGTCGTCGTATTCCTGGAATAAAAAACTCCCTCCCCCTCCAGCCCTCTGGCTTCTCTGTAATTGGTTCAATCACAGTTTCTCATATATTCCGAGGTCTTAGTTCATTTTTTTTTTCTTGGTAAGTTCATTGCCTCCAGCTGCTCAAAATGTTGATGGTATGTGGTGCTGAAATGTCAGCTTCAAAATACATAGCTTTCTGCATTGGATGCCCCTATACTTAACATTATCTAAAAGTAATTATTTTTTTTAAAAAATCTCCAGGAATTTCACAGAGGACCTTCACACAGTGATTCAAGTACAAGGAAGCCTTCACTAAATAACCAGTCCCTTGGCTTCAAATTGCTGCTCCAAAATTTACATATTTAATACAAACAGTGATAGAATACTACACTTATTAAACTACACTTTAGAGTAGGATGGTGTTAGATGAAACAAGCCTATTCCTCAATATATTTCAAAGTAAAGCCAGTAGTTGCTAATATAACAGTTTAGGGTTGCAGCCCCAAAATTCTTTTGTTGTGCCAGACTACAACTCAAATAGACAGCAAAAATAAAAAATGCTAATTGCTGTCAGAGGTGTGGCTGAAATTATACACATGCTTTGTCTAAACCAACGAACACCTATTATAGGGTTGTAACAAATGCATTTGGTCTTCCACCTGAAGAATTTGAGGCAGAACAGCCACAGTAATGGAAGAATCTGAAGTGGTATAATCTATTGTGTATTTTCCAGGATGCTTCCATTCTTTTCACACAGTTCCCCATTAGTCACGCAAGTCTGCAGTTCATTTGCTGCATTTCCAAGTTCAAGGCAACTCACAGAAAAGACAGTAATATAACATTGAGACAGCTAGTAAAAACAAAAAAGCAGCAACAGCTGTAAAAATCATAATACTGTTTCTAAAGTTCTTTATGACATGGAAAGTTTCTCTCCAGTGACACATTGGTGCAAAAACTCTCCATACCTGGTAGAAGAACTGTAAAATCAGCCATGCTGCATGTTTTAATGTCAGTGTGGAGCAGCCTACACAAGGGGAACCTCTCCAGCACTTACTGCATGATGGAAATCATATGTAGTTTGATTCTAAGCTTCAAGAAAAGACGGGGGAATGTGGAAAGAGAAGCACTAGGCATCTTTTCCCTGCATTTTGCATCAGAGCCATAATGCAAACCATTTCAAATCTCATTCAGTTTCGACAATGCTTTTAATGCTATCTAACATAAAATTGTGGAGCTGTGGTGGCTCAAGGGGTTACGACGCTGAACTGCAGGCTGTGGAAGGCCAGTAGTTCAGCAGTTCGAGACCCAAGTGGCCGCATGACGGAGTGAGCTCCCGTCTCTAGTTCCAGCTCCTGCCAACCTAGCAGTTCGAAAGCAAGAAATTGCAAGTAGATGAATAGGTACCACTTTGGTGGAAAGGTAACAGCATTCCATGCGCCTTGGTGTTTAGTCATGCCAGCCACATGACCACGGAAATGTCATCGGACAGCACTGGCTCTTCGGCTTTGAAACGGAGATGAGCACTGCGACCCTAGAGTCAGATTCAACTGGCTTTTGAGCAAGGGAACCTTTACCTTTACCTAACATAAAATTATTTGAGATAATTTTATAGCTGAAATATAAGGCGAAGAAGAAGAAGAAGAAGAAGAAGAAGAAGAAGAAGAAGAAGAAGAAGAAGAAGAAGAAGAAGAAGAGAATTGGATTTATACCCCGCCCTTCACTACACAAAGGAGTCTCAGAGCGGCTTACATACTCCTTTCCCTTCCCTTCCCCTCCCCACAACAGACACCCTGTGAGGTAGGTGGGGCTGAGAGAACTCTGACAGAACAGCTTGAGAGAACAGGTGTTCTTGAGAGAACAGCTGTGCCACAGCTTGTGACTGACCCAAGTTCACATCAGCAGGTGCAAGTGGAGGAGTGGGGAATCAAACCCGGTTCTCCCAGATTAGAGTCTGCGCACTTAACCACTACACCAAACTGGCTGAAAGTTTTATCCATATGAGTCAGTATCAAAATATTCAGCCAGGTTTCCCCTGACGTACAGGTGCCTGTGTCGCTGTCCAAAGCACCACTAAGGCACACCTTTCACTGAAATCCATGAGAATGAGTTCTCAGTAGATTCATTTAGGATTGGGTGTGTTACTATAATTATGGCCTGAACTTGCAAAACAAGCAAATGTTTATATAGTACTGGTTATTTCTAAATAACTGATGCTCTAGTTCTAAATATACAGATGAGCTGCATTTGTTCAGCAAATGGGCTATGGAACTGGCTTGGTCACATTTTTACATAACTTTCAAACATTAGGTCCTACTGTTACTTCTGCATTATTTTGTTGAGTGCTCCCTTCTCATTTGGTAGCCAAAGTATTTGAGCTTCAGCTTCAGTATCTGGCCTTCCAGGAAACAGTCAGGGTTGATTTCCTTCAGGATTGACTGATCTGATCTCCTTGCAGTCCAGGGGACTCTCAAGAGTCTTCTCCAGCACCATAATTCAAAAGCATCTATTCTTCAGCGCTCGGCCTTCCTTATAGTCCAACCCTCGCAGCCATACATTACTACTGGGAATACCATTGCTTTGACCATACAGACTTTTGTTGGCAGGGTGATGTCTCTACTTTTCATTATGCTGTCTAAGTTTGCCATAGCTTTCCTCCCAAGGAGCAGGCGTCTTTTAATTTTGTGGCTGTAGTCACCGTCTGTAATGATCTTGGATACCAGTTTATTCCAGATAACCATGAATCTATTTGGTGAATTTTAAATTACAAGATGAGGTATCTTAAATGTTGCTTTTCTTGCTAAAAAAAATTTCCCTGCTTAAACACAAGCAAATCAATCCGCTTTCCTCACAAGTTATCTTTCAAATCACAATGCCTATGGCCCCTTTTATGCTATTTCAAGGGACTGTATATCTTCATCAGTGAATTCCATGGCATCCAGTCACAAAAATAAAATGTAAAGCTATGGACCACTATGAGCCACTATTCATAGCAGGATTTTTAAATATATACATAATTTTAAAAGTCACCAAATTAGTAGGGTTACCAACCTCCAGGTGGTGGCTGGAGATCTCCTGGGATTACAACTGATCTCCAAGCAGCAGAGATCAGTTCACCTGGAGAAAATGGCAGCTTTGGAAGGTGGACTCTATGGCCGATGTCGCAGGAGGGGGGTGTTTGGGGTGGGGCTTCTCCTGCAGGCCAGCTGGCTAGTGGTGGATTGGGGCCCCCCAAATGAGGGGAACCCCCACCCTGACTAGGGGTCTGGCAACCCTACCTATGCCCATTGGCTTCAAGGGGCTTAGAAATGTGTAACTCTGCTTAGGACTGTTTGTCTTTTGACTTTGTCTTCAGTTACTTAGCATGTAGAAAGTTTGTCACACCCTCTGAAGTGGAAAAACAAGGAAACTTTAAGAAGTTGATATCTTCCTTGAGATGTAAAGAATGGATACTACAGGCCTTTATTTGTCACTGGATTTCTGCTGAGAAAGTGGGTTTGTGAATACTTAAAATGTACTTTGATAATATTATTTTAAGATTACACATACTATCACGCATAGCTATAAATCTTAGCTTGCCTAAGCTAACTATAAATCTTTGGCATTTGCTTCATTTCAGAAGCTGAAATAGCATGCATTTCTAACTGAAAATAACTTAGACAGTTGTTTAGTATTTTAACTCCAAATACTGAAAATACTCAAGAAATATCTATAATTTAGTCATTTTTCACCTAACTTTAAAGAATGTCCTTTTCGAATTATGTTCCAGTGGATCATAAATGCAGAATACTTTTAAACCAGGATCTCTCCAATTATGTCATTGAAAAGGTTTTAAGTGGAGGGAGACATTATAAGATTATCCTCATCCTCTTGCCCAACAAACCACATTATTACTATGAAGGTATGAATGGGGGCTGAATCAAAGGCAGTTTAAACAGTCAGATGGAATGCATTGTTTGGGAGTGGGACAGCGTGACATCCCAGGTTTTGGCCCAGTCTGGGCACACAGAACTGGGGAGGGTCCTCCAAGGAATCAAGAGGGTTCTTCAGATCTGCTGGCGTGGCCTCCTATGATCAAAAAAGAGATAGAATCATTGATTGGTAGGCTCAAGAAGGGAAAGGCACCGGGCGCAGACTTAATACCTTCAGATCTACTGAAGGATAATGCAAACTGGTGGGCCACCCTCTTGGCCCCGGTATTTACTTACATAGATGCAATGGGCAATATTCCAAGAGCTTGGAGACAAGCCATCATTATAACTATTTTTAAAGCGGGGCGGAGGGAGGATCCAGCCAATTACCGGCCTATTAGCCTTTTGAGTATTTTAGGTAAACTCTATGTCAGCCATTTACTAGAGAAAATACTAACCTGGATGACTCAAGAAAATATATTAATGGATGAACTAGCAGGCTTCAGGGAAGGGCGATCTACTTTGGGTCATGACTTGATTTTATCCCATCTGATTGATAAATACGCATCTAATAAAATAGTATCCCTTTATGCAGCATTTATAGACCTGAAGTCAGCTTTTGACTGCATCTCTTGAGAAAAACTTTGGAAGAAGCTGGAGATGACCTCAATTGACCTTCTGATACAGGCACTATACTCAGATACTGAAATTAGGGTTAGATGCAGTAAGCAGGGCCTTCTCTCTAACTTTATTCCATCTAATAAAGGGGTCAAACAAGGCTGTGTACTGGCCTCTTCCCTTTTTGCCATATACACTAATGATTTAATTGGCTATCTGGGATTGGTAGATACCCACCCGCCCACTTTAACTGATCGACATCTGCTAGCTTTACTGTATGCAGATGATACGGTCCTACTATCCAGGATGCCAGTCAGATTGTAAAGGGCACTAAATCAGTTTGCCCTGTATTGTGATTTAAATCATTTGGAGATCAATTTTAACAAAACCAAAATAATGGCCTTTGGCTCTAAACCTAAGATCAGAGAGTGGAGCATAAATGGATATAAGCTACAACAGGTAGCAGCTTATAAATACCTTGGAGTTATGATTCAATCTTCAGGGGCAAAAAAGGCCCACCAGGAATATGCTGCAAATTCTGGTCACAAATCTATGCAGGGTATTGTCAGATTTTTCTATACGAAAGGGGGGCAATATGTTCCAGTGGCCCTTAAATTGTATCTTACCAAGATTGTGCCTCAACTGTTGTATGGGACGATGCTGGGTCCAATATCTACAAGTGTTTCTGCTCTAGAAAAAAATACAATCTAAATTCTTGAGAGCCATATTTCAGATCTCTAAAGGTGCCCCAAATGCTATTATGCGCCTGGAATCTGGGCTGATAAGGATAGAAGCAAGGGTGACCCTTACATCAATATACACCTGGCTCAAGCTTAGTCACTCCCCTTTGGACAATACTTCACTAATTTTGAATGATAGACACAGTTCTTGTTGGGTCAGGGCTGTACATCAGAAGTTGGCTTTGCTAGGCTTTTTGCCCGAATCTCTACAAATGATGGCCTTAAATCAAGCAAGAGCCATGGTAAAGCAGAGACTATATGACGTAGAGAGACAGAATGATATTGCTAGAGCCCCTAGTTTTTTGGCTCCCTCTCAAATAAGATATGTAGTCTCTCCAGCTCCATATCTGACAAATTTGGTAATTCCATCTCATTGAAGTGCCTTCTCTTTGGCTTGTTGTAATATTTTTCCTTCTGAGGTCGTAATAGGTCGTTACAAGAAGATACCTCTGGCTGAGTGTATCTGTCCTTGTGGTATTGGTGAGGCTGATACTATCAATCATATTTTGCTTGCATGTGGGTTCTATCAAAATATACGAGCTGCATTTATCCAACTCATACGGGAAAGGCTTTCAGGCCCTTCGGATTCTGATATTAGTATTTTGCTTATGATAGATGCCAATCCACAGGTGACATTAGCATGTGCCAAATTTCTGGCAGCAGCCTACAGAATTAGGAAAGATCTCTTAAAAGTGTAACTTAAAGACTTTTAGGCTAATACAGTGTATTATCTCGAAAATGATTTTGAATTATTTTGAGATGGATCTATATATGCTTGGTTGGACTGTTTGTGCTGGTTACGAACCGTAAGAAAGATCTCAGAACTGGGGAGGGGAGGAGTCTTAGATATTCTTGAACTTACTTTCCTCTTCAGTCTAACTTTCCTTTTGCAGGGAGCCTTTTTAAAAAAAGAAAACAAAAATAACCTATATTCTATCTTACAGCTGACAACATCATGACAGGACTTATGGATAATAAGACAGATCAGAGTCTACAGCTGTACAAATTTTAAGAGTTACAGTTTGCTGAGACAATATTTAAATTACTAGGTACAAACATCTTCTCTTTGGAAACCTAAATGGTCAGCGTCTGGCATTTTTTCCCAGACATACTGCAAGTTTCAAGATACGGCATTTTTTTAATGTAGTATTTCGCTGAGTTTTAGCACATCTTACTCTGCTTTCTTTCCTAAATGTTTAGAAGCACGGAGTATCAAGTTTTATTTTAAAGTTAAGTTACTTAGTCATTTTGCTTGCTTACCAGTGAGACAAGATAAACCATTTTTATGGCCTGAAAAACTCCTGCTCTCTCAAAGAGGAATAGACCTGGACGATTTCTACAGAGGCAAACCACAGCAACTAGCCAAGCAACTTTTGTTAACAAAGGTTAATACACCTCTGCAGTGTGAGTAGAATCTATACAGTGGATTGGTTTTCACATCACTACTTTCTCTAGGAAAACAAAAGAAAAACACATTGTGTGATAACGTAAGAGTCCTGGTCTTCTCAAGAGACATGCTCAGAGAATGGAGTCAGAATACTGGAAGGTAATGCATCCAGTGGCCTGCAAGAGTGGCCTGCAAGCAAGTCTTTCTGCCACAGATGCCATATCTAGAGTTGCCAGCTCTGGGTGGGGAAGTATCTGGAGATTTTGGGGCTGAAGCTTGGGGAGGGCGGAGTTTGCAAAGGGGAGGGACCTCTGCAGGGTACATTTCCATAAAGTCCACCCTCCAAAGCAGCCATTGTTTCCAAGGGGACTGATCTCTGTCATCTGGAGATCAATTATAATAGCAGATCTCCAGACCCAATCTGGAGGCTGGCAACCCTAGCCATGCCCTCAACACAACTTTTTGTCCATGTTTTAGCTACTGGGGAAGGGAAACTACAGTACCTGTGGCAGCAGGTTTGGCCCAGGGACATCTTAATTGTTGAGCCTTATAATAAGATACTGAGTATTTTATCCACTTCTTTCTACTCAGGTAGAAGCACCAATGAATGAGTAGTATATGAAGAATTATCCCAGGTTTTTTTTTACTTAGTTATCAAGTGGCCTGGATCCAAAGACCAAACAAAAGGCTTGAGGATCCACAACAAAATTTTACTCTTTTCTACTGATGCCACCGAAGTTCATAATTATCTGCTTCGATATATAGCTTGTAATGTTTAGCTGCTGCACATGCCATTTCTCACACAATTTCTTTATCTCAGAACACTAAATGAGGTTCCGTGCATATGCATCAGCATCTGAGTCTAAAACCAGCTGCTCTATGAATACATGCAGAGAAGTTTATTTAAATGTTAATCTCAACTCAAAGCAAAACCAGACATGCACTGGGAGTTCTGTGTCTGGAGTTCCCAGCGATTTTTAAAATTAAATTTTCAGGGGTACAGAGTCCCAGTTCAGATCAGGGCTTCAACTTGAGGGGAGGAGAATTTAAGTATCCCCTCACCTGTCAAACCATGCTACACTTTGCTCACCATAGTTACTGTGGGGAGGGAATTCCTAAGGGGAGGGGGGTTGAGTGAATGAGTGAGAGAATGGGACCTTTGCTTCTAGGAGACATAACTTTCTTCACAAGTTGCACCTCCTTTCCTTTTCCCAGGGGAAGGTGTCCTTGGGAACTTCTCTGTACCAGCTTGGACTGCAGATAATCAGGACATATATCTTTCACTTGGTTGGGATGGCAACGATAGGCGTGGTGTGAATATAACGTAAGCTTGGGGGAAGGAAGGGGCTTTTATTCAAATTATCTATATTAAGCTTGTACCCACCAAAAGTCTTCAGTTCTAACACAGTGACTGGATCTTGCATATATCTCAATAAACTTATCACTGCCAAGAGAGAGTTGTTGAGAGTAACTGGACTGGGGGTCTGACATCATCATTTCATGACCTGAAATATCCCTGGGGGTTTCTTATTTGCCCCACTGGGATAAATTTATGTGTACACATATGAGGTTTTTGTTGTTGTTTTTTTTAAAAAAATCACTGGGAGGTCCAGATATAGAACTCTCAGCATACAATACAACTGACTCTCAATGCAACTTTTGTTGATTGCTGTGAATGATGGGAGAAGACTACTTATACAACTATGTTTTTATTTGGTTGGTGTTTTCTTATTTCATTCAATTCTCTTGTTTCTTACAAATATGATGTATGGTTCTTCTCTCTACTAAGGTCTAAAACATTCTCTCTCTCTTATATCTTTGCATTGGATTTCTAACCAGTTTTCTATTGGAGTTAACAATGGGGACTGCATGCAGGGCAGGTGAAACCAAACATTTTTTGGTGGCCAGTGTAATGTGTGTGGCACAAAGCATCATCAGAACACGCCTCCCATTATTATGAGATAGGAAAGAATCTGCACAGTTTTTAATTTTCCTGACTGCTTGATGAGAAA
Organism: Gekko gecko; assembly: GCA_029375565.1. Classification (NCBI taxonomy): domain Eukaryota; kingdom Metazoa; phylum Chordata; class Lepidosauria; order Squamata; family Gekkonidae; genus Gekko; species Gekko gecko. The sequence goes on along the minus strand of JAPDNY010000008.1, from coordinate 41,501,107 downwards.
GCTCACAAATAGTTGATTTCTAATCATTACCCCCTCCCTTTTAACAGCAGACCCTTGTATCATATCACTTTTTTAGTTTTTAAAGGGGAGACTTTTGAAATTCCCCTCTGTTTCAAAGAATTTTTGTTAAGTGGTGTTAGGAATCTAGGACCAAAATTCCCTTGGACATGTGGCACTTTTTCATGGTTCCTAGAATTTAGGCCAATAAACAACTTTCCAAAATACTCTTCCAATAAATAATAAAATAGAGTGGCTAAAGTATTGGACTAGTTTCTTGGGAGACCACGTTTGAATTCCTCCTCTACCATGCAAACTTGCTGTGTGGCCTTGGGCCAGGTAGTATCTTTCAGCTAAACCTACCTCGTAGGTTTGCTGCTGTGAAGATAAAATGAAGGAGGGGAGAATGACTTAAGTCACTTTGGGTCCCTGCTGGGAAGAAAAACGTTCTATCTAAACAAATAAAAAACAATACCAGGAAAAGCAGCAGCAGGGAAATCAGCCATTCCCAATCCATGCCCAAAGGCACATTTTAGTAGCATAGTTTTAATCTGCATAAGACTTTTTTAAAAATTGAGCTTACTGAGAGGTGTTTGTAGTGAATAGCTGTAGTTTGTTGCCTTGTTTGCATTTGGAAACTTGTCCTTTAAAAGTTTCCATAGTTTACCTGCCAAGACTAGATTTCCCAAGGCTCAGGTGAAAGGTAGAAGAGAAAAGCAACAAGAAATATGGAGAAAAAAGAATGTGCTGTATGGAGCTAATGTTTAAAAAGTTTGAGTGTGCCTATGAAATCCTGTCTAGTCCATCTTCCCTAGTCGGGAACAAATGATGAAAAAGAGTCTCTCCAGAGAGGGAAGCTCAGCTAGGGTCTCTCCATCCCTCAGGTGGGGCTGGAGATCTCCTTGAATTACAACTGATTTCTAGACAACAGCGATCGGTTTCCCTGGAGAAAACAACAGCTTTGGAGGGTGGACTCTGTGCCATTATACCCTTCTGAGGTCCCGCCCCTTCCCAAATCCCACCATCCACAGGCTTTACCCTCGAGTCTCCAGGAATTTCCCAACCCGGAGTTGTCAACACTACTTCAAGTGAGACACAAATACAGGCTGAGTTCAGACTGGCAATTTGCCCCGGTAGGGACCCGGGCCAGCGACGATTCAATCCTGGAGTAAATTGGGCATTCACACAGGCACATCTGCCTGGCGTCCCCCACCTGTAGCCAACCCGTGCTGTTGCGCTTCACCGCCAGATTAAAAAGATACCTCATAAAACTGGTAGCAAATCTGAAAGCCCACATGTGTTGTGCGTTTCTCCGCTTCTGGGAAGTCTGAACGCGCAGCCAAAAAGCCGGGAGCAACCCGCGTTGGGCAGAAGGCAGCAGCGGTATGATTGGCCGTGCTCTGCTCTACTGCCCAATGCAGTGCCGGCACTGCGGGGTCCTCCCCCAATCGGCAAAATGTGCTTATGTGCTTGAGCACATGAGTGCTCATGCGCACATACACCCATACACCCACAGCCGAATTAATGGGGAAATGCCGAATACAGTGCGCCCCCGTGGGCGGCAGTCTGAATGCTCCCACCCGGCTCCGCCTCTCATCTTCCGGCAGCAGCCCGGGCTGTCTGAACAGGAAAACCCAGAACAGTTTATTCTGGGTTTTTTTTGCTACGACTGGCTACCGGAGCAAACTGCCAGTCTGAACTCAGCCACAGAGAATGCCTGCTATGAGCCTTTGCAGATAGCATCATAAATTTAATGAGAAGGAAGAAACAGCATGTTAGTGGTGGAAAGTACTGTCAAGTCACAGCTGATTTATGGAGACCCTGCTGGGTTTTCAAGGCAAGAGACACACAGAGACCTCTGTGGTTTGCCATTGCCTGCCTCCATGTCATGACCCTGGTATTCCTCAGAGGTCTCTCATCCAAGTACTAGCCAGGGCTGACCCAGCTTAGCTTCCAAGATCGGAGGAGATCGGGCTAGCCTGGACTATCCAGGTCAGGGCAACGGCATGTTACCAGATCTCCAAAGATGGGGGGGGGGGGCATTTTGAGGGCAGCATATGCTATTTTTTAAAAAAATCACAGTGACAATATTATAAGCACAGTTCAGAAGTAAAAATAATTTAAACTAGATTAATGCTTCAGAATAAATTTTAGATAATTTTTAGACTGTTGCTTGTCAACATATTTCAGTTTTTATTACTTTCACAAAATCACAGAGCAAAGTCTCTACTCTCTATGGAAATAACGGCTTCAGTGTCAGTTTTGACCACTCCACTTTCATTTTAAGTGTGCATTTCAGTGCTAGAATTAAAAGATGACTGTGCCAATAGTCCCCTGGGACTGAGAGAAATGTTCCCAGAGGAGCACATATACCATCTAGCAGTGATAACTTACTTTTTTCCACCAGGGACCAAACCAGGTGCAGCTTCAGCAGTAGAATTCAGAAAACAGAAAGTGTAGTAGATGGTGCACCAGATGATAACCCACTTTACATATTGTAAATTCCTGTATGCATTCTTTTGCAGTTGTCATGGCTAATGGCTAACAACTCTAAAGTGCCCATACCCTAGGAGTCAGCACTGCCATCTTGTTTCTCACTGGTGTGGGACATGTCGACACTAACTTTGCCTAGTCCTACACAAAGTAAGAGTCTGCTACTCAGACTCTCCTGTACAAGCTAGGAGACTCTGGTGTTCTTTTAATTGTTAACATTTTTTCTGATTGCATTGTTCTCCAGTTCTGTAACCCTAGTCCTCCTGCATTGCTGCCTGATTGAATTATTGTTCATATTTTATCATCTGTTTTGTGTCTCAGTGAGAAAGGTAGGCTGTAAATGAAATAATAATAAAAATAAATTCAAATACTAGTACCCTTAGCTAGACACAGTAACAAGGTTTTCCGAAGGTCCCCCAGAAGCTGGAAAGAGCTCTGACAATTGTTTGCTCTTGTTCTCATATGCTACAGAGATTATCAACAGAGGTTTCACAGTGTCAGCCTGGCTTTCCTTTTTAGTGAAAACTACCCACAAATAGGGTTGTGAACCTCCTGAAGCTCTCAGGGAATTATAACTGCTCTCAAACTGCAGAGATAAATTCCTGGGGGGAAAGTGGCTGTTTTGGAGGGTGGATAGTACAGCATTATACCTTGCTGAGATCCTTCCCCTTCCCAAACCCCGCCCTCCCAGGCTCCACCCCCAAATCTTCAGGTATTTCCCAACCAGGGCTACCCAAACCCACTATACTGTATTACACTACAACTGGGTACACAATTAAGAACATAGCATATGTCCCCTGCTACAGACCTAAGTACCAAATGATAATAACAACACAAAACTAAAAAGAATTGTCAGTTTAGGAATTCTGCTGGGCTCCCAATTCAAATATAGTGATGAAATTCATATTATACCATCTTAGATATATTGCCATATTACATCTCTTTTATTTCTTCAGATTCCACAAAATCTTACTGAAACCTTTCTCTCATGTTGTTTATACTTAGATTTTTTCCTTCTCTTTCAGGGTTTACATTTGAGAAGTCAGTTAAAAAAAACTGTAATTAAATTCCATCCTTCCATCCAACAGAGCAGGGTTATAATTCCACTTTGGCTCATTCGGCAGCACATAAGTATATTATTTAGACATGTAGGTGAATTATGGTTTTCACTAACTTCATATTTCTAGATTATTTATAATGATTTTTTTAAAAAAAAATGGGGGCAGGGGAGAAGCATCCCAAACAAATTCAGAGAGTTTCGTCTCCAGTAAAAATCTAAAGACACTTCCCATCACTCATTAAGTTATTGCCTGAGTTGAACAAGTGAATTTGGATTGTAGAATACAGTCCCCTATGACTCAGTAAATACTTGTAAAACTTATTCACTACCACATAATCAGCCACAAACTATTTGCTACTTCAGTTGAAATCCAAGTTCAGGTCCCAGTTATGAACCACTGGGGGTTATCTGATGCACTCTCATACTTTGTCATTATAATTATCGATTTACTGCTTGGAGCACCAAAAACTCTTGGACCAGTTCTGTTCTCACTCAGATCCTGCATATATTGGATCTTGTAAGGCACTAGCTGGCTGCTTAGCACAAACCTATACTGACTGTGTTCCTCAGCCAACACATTTGTATCCTGTGACCTCTTGTATTATTTGTACTTGGCACAAAATCAGTGCAGTGGCTCACTATGGTAAATTCTCACTTAAGGAAAAGAAATCACCATTTTCCTGCTTTGGCCAGTGCCCACCCAACTGTTAGTGGACTCACACGTAATTGGAATTTTTGCTTTGCCTGTATCCTCCCACTATTCAAATACCAGGAAAATTCTATTGTGTTTTTTAAAGTGCAAAACTTAAGCATCCTCTCAGGAAACGAATAAGAAAGACGTCTCAGGCCACTTGCTGTAAAGAAGCCAAGAAGGTATCTACATGTTCTGTGCATTTTAGATCCGTCTTTTTGTGCTGTGCAAACCTGGTATACAACTGACACTATGACTCCTTGCTTGGGGGCATGTTCACCTCTGGCTGTAGAGAAAGTCCTGGATCTTTTAGGAAGCACAAGTAATCTAATTTGAATCTAGATTTTGTATACTGTAAAAAGTACAGGGCCTCCTTCAAAAGACAGTATATTGACTTATGCCGATGCACCAGTCTTTCTTCTAATTAAAAAAAATTGTGGAAATAACTGTAGTTATTGACAGTTATGAATAATGGTTACAACTGCTTCTTGGGTATAAGCAGCTAGTTGTACCTAGCATGTAGGGCAGATAGAGTAAACTGTAAGGATTTAATTTCAGGGAGGGCTTAGGCAACTGGGGGATGGGGGGACTTACCAGGAGAAAGAGAAAGGCCCAGGCCACATCACTGACATCACATAGGAAGTGACATCATTATGCCAGCAACTTCCAGGTGATGGTCTGGTATTTAGGCAAAAACTTTGTGGTAAAACTGGCTTCTACCATAGAGTTCTTGCTCAAATACCAGAGTGTCACCAGGAAGTTGCTGCTGTGATGACATCACTTCCTGTCTTGACACCAGCAGCGTGGCCTGGGCATTACTCTTTCTACTGGTCAGTCCCCCTCTGGACAGCTGATCACCAGATGGGGGGCAGGGCCTGGCAGCAGGGGACTCCCACCTCCACTGTGGGGTCTGGCAACCCTACTTCCCCCTAGATTTCCTTTTATGCACTGATCTGGCTTTCTTCTACTCATGAAGCATGAGGCCTTTTTTGGGGGAATAACTGGAAGGTCGGTCTTCCTTACGATTCCATTTTTACTGTTCAGCTTCTAGAACCTTTATAATTGCTTTGCTTTTAGCTTAAGGCAGAAACTAGAAACCACTGCTAATGGTGAGTTCTATGAAACATCCTCAACAGCTTCTCATATTTGCCAGTTATATACATACCTCTGCTAGTCTGCACCAAAGCTGTATCCATTCAATCCAGTTTGTCAACTTCATTTGTTTCTGAATAGTCCTTTTAACCTTCATTGCTCCTAGGATTTTATTATCGGGCATAAAAATCAACATGGAATTCAGATACGGCCTTTGGGAGAAATTAGACTCCATGTTTAGATTACTTCATCTTTCTGGGAACATTAAGGAGAACTAAGTTATCTGCAATAAGACAAGCCTTGCCTCCTCTCATTTTTTTCTGTGAACATAAAGGGACAGAATGGGATGACTGCATAGCTTTCAACCAAATGCATATAAATACACTTATGATTCTGACCTATGGAAGTTTTATATATAATGGACTAAGGAACATGGAACTGCCCTTGAAGGCAACTGAGAGCTTTAGCTAGCCCATCAGTTTCCTGGCTGTATGCATACACATAAAACATGTGCATAAAACAGCAACACTTGGTTGCATGTATACTTCCAGGTTCAACTCAAGGTGCTGGTTCTTGAAAGCTTATGAAGTTGAAGCATGACACTGAGGCACTGGGTGTACACTGGAATCAGTTAAAGCTGCCCTACAGAATCAGGCCACTGGTCTATCAAAGTCAGTATTGTCTCCTCTGACCAGCAATGGTTCTCCAGGGTCTCAAGCAGAGGTCTTTCACATCATCTGTTACCTAAGCCTTTTGAATGGAGATGCCAGGGACTGAACCTGGGAGCTTTTTGAGGAATGCAGGTGTTCTACCATATAGCTACAGCCCATCATGACACACGGCCTATATCTCAAGGATCACTCTCTCTGTAGGAACCTGTGTGCAGCATGCATTCTGTGAAGCAGTTCCTTACTTGTGGCACCTTCATTTGCAGGTGGCACACACTTCCTCTGCTTATTCCTTGATGTAGCACTCCTCTTGTGAAATAGGCTCTTGGAGACTGTACAGGAGCTGTCTTGTTTGATCTTTTTTAAAAGGCCTGTAAGACAATGAAGTTTCAGTGGGCCTTTTCTAAAAGATCTTATGAACTATCAGTTGTCAGTACTGGATTCTGTTGACTGTATATGGGCAGAAGTTAGTTCTTGGTAGATTCTCTGTTTTATTATCCTGCTTGTAGTGAGGTTTATTGGACAGATTGTCAGCGTTTTCTTTAATAAAAGCTACCTCTGCGTAATGAAAAATATCCAACATGTTACCAAGTTTTGTTTTGTTCTAGAAACAGAATATAGATTAGGAAGAGTGCGAGAAATGACGCTTACAAGCTAAAGAGCATAGAGAAAAATTATATGAAAAAACCCTTAAACAAACAAGAAAAAGCCTAGAGCAAATCTTTCCAAAATATTTTCCTAGGTCTTCTGGAGGATGCACAAGCTTACTCAGCAGCAGCGTGAGCTACCAGTAACTCACAAGCTACCTGCTGAAGACCTATTTGACTGAATGCAGTTTTAATTTGATTTTGATCATAATATGCCTTGAGCTAACCCATAAGGTAGGGTAACTATATTTTAAAATAAATAAAATCTTGATCATGGCATTCAATAAACTTTAAACATAGGGAGGGAAGTCAGCATGGTATGGCCAGATCTCATCAGATCTCAGAAGCTAAGCAGGGTTGGTACTTGGAGTGAGACCACCAAGGAAGACTCTGCAAAGGAAGGCAATGGCAAACCTCCTCTGCTTCTCACTTGCCTTGAAAGCTCCTTGCTAGGGTCCCCATAAGATGGCTGTGTCTTGACAGCACTTTATACCCAAACATTAAAGGCATATTCAAGATAATTTGTTGTTTGAAAATACAGAAAAGACTAAGGTTACAGATGCATTTAGCACTTCTCTTCTTGTGGCAAGTGAAGTTTCTTTATTTAGTTTGTTAACTGATCCAACACATTCTGTTTCTCTAGATTACTTTCTTGACACAGTCTTGATTTGCTGCCCTCCAAGACCAAACACAGCCTATATTAGCCAAATGGATGTACCTTTCTCTGTATTTTATCCAGTGACTTCTCTGCTGCATCAGCTTTCTGCCATGCTGCTCATATGCCACTGGACCCAATAGTGTGGCACTGTCCATATCAACACGTGAAATGTGATGTCTGGCTGGAATTCTAGTACAAAACTATGTCAAAATGTTATACTAGCATGCTGTCCATTTGCCCCTCCTCCCCAGTATCCACTTATGTACTGACATAACAAGATACATAGCTAAATATCAGGAGCTGTACTTGCAGCTTTCTGAAACAAATGCAATATCTTACCAATATACTGTTTCTTGCAAAGTTTATCAGCATATATACTAGCATGTGTTGCTAGCCTGATCTAGACCATTAATTCCAGTGTTCTGCAGCACTGGGCACAATGCTCCTTCTACGGCTCAGCACTGAAACATGGTGTGCAGGGCTAGAACCTTAGATGAACCAGCTGCTGACTTTACATTATGAGTCTTTGCATGGCACTTACAAAGAGCAGACCAGTTGACCAAGGCAACATTCGTGAAGGATCCTCTCTTTTAGCACAGATAACCCCATGACTTAGAGCATAACTATCCTATAATAACACTCTGTAGGGGCCTCCCCCTGCCCCCATCTCTTTGCCAGGCTGTGGATTTTGCTTTAGCTGCAACAGTGCAAGCTGCTGTACATAATAATACATAATAATTAGACAAACGCTGCCTCTCTGTACTGACAAATGACAATATGCATCACTCAGACTGCAAAAGTACTGCAACTAATGCTATAATGGACAGTTTTCATAGTGAGGACACAATATGATGGAGAAATGACAAATATTTAAAAGTGGCTTGTTATTTATACATATGAGTTTTATTTTAATTGAGAGAATATCCACTGATTAAAAATTTTACGTAGTTGAGATATGTATACGAATGAAGGTACCAGCCATACCAATAACCTGAAGTTTGCAGAATGGACAACAGAAGCACAGTATTTTCTTCAGTATTTTTATTTCAACTTAGTTTCTGGAAGGAACAGTGCAGGGGAGATGGAACATCACCACAGGTATCACAGCAAAAGTAACATTTGGTAGATCAAGATACCGGCCAACATAACTGACAACCTGATATCTAACTTTTGACCTCTTCTTCCAAACCCAGCTCCTTTGGTAATTCAACCCTCGCTTTTTATGGCAAAGAAATTGTACAGAAGCTGCCGTGCTCTGTGTGCCTTAAACCCACCCATGAATTTGGCACCTTTCCATTCCACCATTCTTGATCCATTGTTTTCTGGAAGATGAGGAACTAAGCTAAACTGGTTCTGCTTTACTTTGAAAGCAGAAAGCACCTAAAAGAGCATAAAGAACAGACAGGAACAGTACAACACCTTAGTACTTGAGCTGATAGACTATGCTCCCTGCTGTTTGAGTCTGCTTGTTTTTGTGATAAAATAGTACTTGCCTTTTTTTAAAAAAACATATTTTTATTAGGATATACAATACTTCACAATTTAGCTAAAATAATATAAATGATATCCTTTTCTTCAAACTCCCCTTCCCCCCCCGTTGGCTCCCAGCATTGTTTCCACCATTTTATCAATGCATAATACATATTAATTCACTGTTATCATATAAATTCTACAGGTAACGCAGTTTACTTATTTGCAACTACTACTAATACTTATTGATTGTATACATTTGTTACATCACTAGTAGTTTTCCAAGCTAAATATGCTATCCTTCATTTCCCAATGTGTCTGTATATATTCTTTAAAGTCATTCCAGTGTACCAAAAAAGTTTCTGCTTCTAAGTTGTTAAGTTTTCTTGTCTATTTGTCCATTTCTGCCATAAATAGTAGTTTTCTTAACCAGTCCCAGAGATCAGGATTTTTTTCATTTTTCCAATTTTGAGCATAGATCATTCTAGCAGTTGTTACCAAGTGCCATATCAGTGTTCTTTTACTCACGTTTATTTCTTCTAGTTTAAGACCTAAAAGAAACATTTCAGGTTCTTTCTTGAAGGTACATTTCAAATTTTTTTCCATCTCTGTATGTATTGCAGTCCAAAATATTTTTGCTTTATCAAGTCCACCACATATGATAAAAGGAAAGTACTTGCCTTTTTTTTAAAGGTGCCATTCTTTAAGAAAACCAAAATTCACACAAGCATTCATGGCTTAAAAATAGCAAGTTAAGGAAGCTCAATATTTCCATAGTGGGGTACACTATTAATCCATTTCTCATTATTTCTGAGCATTATAATAATGCCAGTCCAACCAAGCCTTCTGTACAAGGATTTCTGGCTGGGAATGTCAGAATAAGGATGCCAACTCTCTGCATTTCATTGCTTGGAGTAGGATGAGCATTTGAGTTTGCCATTTTTTGGCACAGTGGCCCATTCAACCAGTACTTTCCAGAAATTCCATCCGCATCTACATTTTCATGAAACAAGCTGCTTTTTAACAGCTTTATTTATATGCAGCTAGAACTGCATTGAGATGACACAATATGCCTAGTGTTGATGTAGCAGTTAGGAATTCTGCATGATGCAAAAGCCTGCACCAACATACCGGTCTCGCACGCTCTACAGGGAGGCATCCGAAGAACAACTCCTTCTGCTCTGCATTTAGCACCTGAACAGAAAACTGAAAGCAAAGAAAGCCTGCAAAATACAGGAACTACTTTGATCAGTCACTTTTGTAGCCATGCGGTTCTCTGGTCCACACAAGAAAGAACTAGCTACAGCCTGTGTTGCAGATGGACAAAAACAGGCAAGACATCACCACTAATTATAAGGTTGCATCCTACTTATTTTTATGTATGCACGTTTCAGTGTTTTCTGTAAGTAAAACATAAATGTCTCATATATTTTATCTAAGTAATCCCGACAACACTACCATGAGTTGGATCCTGGGGCACTGTCCTGCTGATGGCAGAACTCTCCTGTACAAGGGGTCTTCTATCAATGGAAGGCTTCTCGCAACACAGGAGAACTCCATCATTAGCAGCATAGAGTCACAGGACCTCACTCACTGTTATGGGTGAGGCCAGTAAATTAATGGCTTAGCTGAGATTTGGAACAGAGATTTGTTGATTTATAAATACACATCCACCGGTCCAAAGCCACAAAATGGATATGTTCTTATAGAATGCTCCTCAAGTAAAACCACTGATCGACTGAGGGTGCGGTCACACAGACCTTTTGATCGGGATTCGTTGCTGTTCCCGCGCGCATGTAAGTTTCACTTTCACATGTGCCAATCCGCCTCCTGTGCCGAAGCGGGCTCACTCCCGCAACGCTTCTGGGTTTTCCTGCCCCCTGGAAAATCAAGTATTTTCCTGGCACTTGTGCTTTAAATGCGAGATTTCGCCCATCTGGACAGCCATCTTTTGCAATGATTGTGATTAAGGTCGTCTGACCACTCTTTGTGCGTGTTCGTTTGTTTTAAAAAAAAGCTTCCGGTTTGAGCGCTCGCATAAACATGTGCTTAATAAATCCATTTAATGTTTGAAAATGGATTTATTAAGTGCATGTTTGCTCAAGCGCTCAAACCAGAAGCTTTTTTTAAAAAAACAAAAAGACAAAGACGACCCTGGAGGCAGGAACGAGAGGCGGGGGCTTCGGCAGCATGGCCCGGGGCCGGCAAGGAGGATGGTGAAGATGGCAGAGCCTTTTTTGTGGGGCAATGGCGGTGGCGGCAGTAGCGACACCACCCCCCACAGTGGCGGCAGGAGCAGCAGCCGCCCGAGCCTGCCCCGTGGCCAGCAGGATCGCCTGGAGGGACAGCGCAGCAGCAGGCGAGCAGGTGCTGGAAGAGAGGGGCTGGCTGCATCTAGTCAGCCCAACCCGAAGAAAAATGTTCCTGATTTAAACAAAGCGGGAACAAAGCGCGATTACCTGCTGGTGTGACTGCACCATGAATCAGTCACTGATACATCATAATAGTTTGTAACCTACAAATAACAGGCAGGGACCCAAAGGAATTGTGGGGATCACTTCATTTCTCCATTTCCCATACTACATCCTCCTCTTCTCCTGGCAGCCCCCATATCTTCTCCCCTTTCCCTGCTTCCTTCTCTCCTTTCTACAGACAAACCAAACTTTCTTTTATCTGCTCCCCCTCCCTTCATCTGCCTCTCTCTACTGGTGTCTTCCACCAGCAGGTGAAAGCTATTTTTTTTTTGCTTGGCATACCCTCAATAACAGTTATTGGCTCTCCTCCCTGGTTCTGATGTTGTTTATTTATGTGTTTTAATTGAAGTATGTTAGAATTTTTAATGTTGCTTTTAATTCTTCAAATGTTTTTATGTGCATCGCCTTGGAGATCCTGATAAGAACATAAGAGAAGCCAACGTTAGATCAAGCCAATGGCCCATCTAGTCCAACACTCTGTCACACAGTGGCCAAAAATACCAGGTGTCATCAGGAGGTCCATCAGTGGAGCCAGAACACTACAAGCCCTCTAGTGGAAAGGTGGCGATAAAATGTTATAAATAAATCAATCTTCACCATTATTTATTAATTTATCTCCCACCTTTCTCTCAACAGGGATCCAAAGCAGCTTATATAATTTTATTTTCCTCCATTTTATTGCTGCTAACAACCCTGTAAAACAGATTAAGCTGACAGAGAGTGATTGGCCCAAAGTCACCCAGCAAGCTTCCATGGCAAGAGGGGATTTGAATCTGAATCTCCCAGATCCTAGTTTAACACTGTAAGCACTACATCACACTGGCTCTCAGCTTTCTCTGAGAGTGCTTATTTCAAACACCCGCTACCTGAGATCCTCTTAACTGAAAAAGGAGTGTTCTACCACTGAGCCAGTCTCTGTTTATTAAATAGTAGTGAATCCTCTTGAAGCACAAACCTTTGATTTTCCAGCATCATGAGAACATAAGAAGGGCCCTGCTGAATCTGATCAGTAGCAGCAGCAATCAGGACCCTAAAGACCATGGCCCGATTCAACTAAAGCTAGTTGCATCACTTGAGAGCCCATCAGCTGTGATTAACTTTTTCCATCAACTTGAGCTTTGTATGACTAACTTTAACTGCATCAGAGTTCATGGTGCAATCCTGCTCCTATTGAAGTTAATAACAGAGCTCCAATTGATTTTACAGCCCAGTATTTTTTAAAAATGTTTTCCTTTCATTGTAGAGCACATTCATCTCATGCAATCAAGACAGCAGAAAGCTTACCATTTTCATTAGAGCTTAAATTAATGCAGGTTTTTTCATCAAAAGTTTTTGATATCTCAAACACCTTTGAGATTAAAAGCTTGCCAGACTGACTTTCAGTTGCAGTGTTATCTAGTATATTTTTATTTCTGCCGTTCCTTAAAGGAGTTCAGAATGGCATACATGGTTGTCCTTCCCCTGTTTTGTCCTCACAAGAACCCCGTGGGGTGGGCTAAGCTGCAAAAGTGTGACTGGCCCAAGAGTAGCTAGCAAAGGAGCTTCACTGTAAAGTGAGGATGCAAACCTGTAATCAGGTAAGGAGTCATCATCATCATCATCATCATTTATTACTATCGAAGATCAGCTAAGAGGAAGTATTCCTCTTAGTTTGCAACAGTAGGGGGGAAAATTAGGTCCACTAGCATCTTTAAGCCAACAATTTTTTTACAGGGTATAAGCTTCATGAGTCTAATCTGGGAGAACTGGGTTTGATTCCCCACTCTTCCACTTGCACCTGCTGATGTGACCTTGGGTCAGTCACAAGCTCTGGCACAGCTGTTCTTGAGAAAGAGCAGTTTCTGTCAGAAGTTCTCTCAGCCCCACCTACCTCACAGGGTGTCTGTTGTGGGGAGGGGAAGGGAAAGGAGTTTGTAAGCCACTCTGAGACGCCTTTGGGCAGTGAAGGGCGGGGTATAAATCCAATCTTCTTCTTCTTCTACACTAGCCCCTACACTACACTGGCATTGTGTCTAGCTAAAGTATCCCTTGCTAAGAGCCATCCTTTAGAGATCCAGCCTTTGAAACATCTAATGGGACTTGTATAGCCTAGGCTAGCCCAACTTTGTCAGATCTCAGAACTATATAACACACACATACCTATTTAAATCAGAGCTAATTTTAAATCAGAGGTAACGTAATTTTATATAATACACCAAATACCCTAACCAGTTCAAATGTCCACAGTGTTTTCTAATGCATTAAATATTAACAGAACAATCTCAAAGAAAGAACCCAAAGGACCTGTGGCTTGCAGGAGGCATAAATTAGCATTCCATCCAATCTCCCCCCGCCCCCCCCAAAAAAAATCATGGCAAGCAACCAAAATGTTGAGCCCCCTTATCCCTAAAACACATTTACTTAAAAGCAACAGAGCTTCCACTTTAAACCCATTCAGGATTACAGTTTAACTATTCAATCCTTAACATAAACACAGGACAGCAGGTCCTGCTTCTAGGAAAAGCATGTTCAGGACAGTTTGCTTTTAAAGTTCTTTTGGCACTTTCACCTTACCCAGATTTTGGACTGAGTGCACTGCCATCAAGACCTTTTACAATGTGCTGTGTGTGTAAGAGAGAGAGAGAAATGAGTCATCGCTGGTTCCTATTCCGTGGAACTGATGATTCATCCATTCAGTCATCATCTCCCAGCCACATTAACAAGCAAAACACACGTGGGTTGTAATCCACAAACCACTTTATACCCCCCTGCTCCTCAGCCCGAAACATCAGCTTCGGCCAGATTCGATTATGACTCTTTGCAAAGGAAACAACCTTTGAATTCTTTCTACTCCACCCGCCCCCCCCCACGCCAAATACGTGCCTATGTTTCTTCCATGAGGCAAGTGCCAGGGCAGAAGCATTACACATCCAATGAGACAGACAAGGTTTTAGCTCCCTCCCCCATGCCATTAGAATGCCCCTTCCTTCACACACGAAACCAGGCGCAAGACCCCCCTGACAGTTTCACTTGTGAGATCCGACAGACGTGTGTGTGTTGCACTGGCCCATCACAACCATAAATACCGAGGGAGCAACGCACAAGGGAGCGTGAACACCTCCTCTCGCCACATCCACGACTTGCGTCGTTCCTCCATCTCCTCCTCCTGTGACATCTTATATAATAATGATCCCAGCTAATCAAAAGCGGAAGCCGAGCCAGCCGCCTTTAGAGGGCTGAGCTGGAAATCATTTCCCTTCGGAACAGATGCTCCGGACCAGAGACCTCGCGCTCTCGCCGAACTAGTGACACGACACCGGGCGATCTTGCTAGAAAAATCGGAAACGGAAGAAGCGACGCAGCAGCCAAAGATGCAACCCCCCCCCAAAAAAAACAACCCCAACCCGCACCCGCCCGGTACCTAAGAGAGGATGGGATGCTGCTGCCCGCGCTCTCCCTTCCCCCATTACTAACCTTACACCAAAAGCCGGGTCTTTGGGGGATCTTCCCCCTGCTTTTCTGGGGACCCTCGCCCACTCGAAGCAGGCCCCTTCATTAAGGCGGGAAGGGTGGGGGGAAGCATCTAAGAGGAGAAAGTTAACTCTCCGCTCCCGTCCTTTGAGGAGCCCCCTTCCAAGCAAGCGGAGCCTTTGCCGCTGCAGCAAGGCGCGATTCGGCAGCCAGCACGTCAAGCAACTTGTTATGACAGCCGAGAGCCGCTCTCGGCCACCATCCCTGCTCTCCCCCCCCCCTTCAACTTTCCAGAGGGGCGAGGCGGAATCGGGGCAGACGGGTCCCTTACCTTCCCCCGAACAGCCCAGAGGGAGCGCCCCGGGGACGCCGCGCGGGAGTTAGGCTATGTTGCAAGGAGCAGCGAGGTGCGTTTTCAGCTGCTGTTCAGCTGCTGACAGGAGTTCCGCGCGAGGTGGGGGGGGGGGAAGGGAGGGAGGAGGAGGCGGCGGCTGTGGAGAGTCTAGCGAGAGAAGGAAGGCTCGGCGAGCGGAGCGGTGCAGGGGGGCGGAGGACTTTCTCGGGGCTGGTTGTTTACGCACTGCTGCCCTGCTCGGTGCACGCAAATCAGGCCGCTGATTGGACACAAACTGGGGCACAGCCTTTCGCTGCCCGGCGGCCCGCCCGCCCTCGCGTCTCACAGTCATGGTGCCCCAGAGCCCCCCGGAGGGAATAGCGGCGGCAGGCTAGCAAGTTTGCTCTGCGAAGGGAGACGCGGCGGCTCCCAGGCTGGCCTCGACGGCGGCCGCGCGCGCGCACAGCCAAGCCAAGCCAATCGTGTAGCGAACGCCGCTGCCGCCTCCGCCGCGCGCGCCCTGGCTCTGCAAGCCTTCAGCCGCCAGTAGCCGCTTCACTTGCTTTTTTTTAACCCTTCCTAGCCTTGCAAACGCGCCGCCCGGGCTTCAGAAGAAAGAGCATGTTTGCACATGCTCATTGAGCCTCAGTGAAGTCGGAGTGGAGCTGTTGCCCTCACTTTTGCTTTGCCCTTCCTGTTGCCAAGAACGCTTAGCCATAAATGCGTGTAACGCGCTTGAGTTCTCGCGACCCCACTTTCTCAGTAAACAGTTTGCAAGGACGTGCCGACATTTGTGTCCTTTACTCTTACATAGCAAAGGCAGATTGGTGGTTGCACGTCGAAGAGCGGTTAAGGCAGCTGCACAAACCTAGCCCTTTTCTAAGCGTGTTTATTCGGAAATAAAGTTCAATGGGACTTGCATGGAGTTAAGTGTACCCAGCCAGTGGATTTACAGCATCCCTGGTGAAGAATGCACAATAGAGGAATAGCGGGATTGTACATTTAGGGCGTGGAGGGAGCTGCTAGAGTGGCCCCTTAAAAGACTGACTTTTTATCACAATGAAGAAGAAGAGAAGAAGAAATACCCCACCCATCACTCGGAGTCTCAGAGCTTACAATCTCCTTCCCTTCCCCTCCCCACAACAGACACCCTGTGAGGTAGGTGGGGCTGAGAAAGCTCTTTCAAGAACTGCCCTTTCAAAAACAGCTCTTGTCAGAACTATGGCTTGCCTAAGGTCATCCAGCAGCTGCAAGTGGAGGAGTGGGGAATCATACCTGGTTCTCCCAGATTAGAGTCTGCACACTTAACTACTACACCAAACTGGTTGATTCTAGTCCAGTGAAGTCCCCCCACCCCACTCACAAGGAATATATGCTGAGGTAGATCAAGATGGGTAGCCATATTAGTCTGTAGCAGCAGAAAAGAGTAAGAGTCCTGTAGCACCTTAAAGTAGTGCTGGAGAAGACTCTTGAGAGCCCCTTGGACTGCAAGGAGATTGAATCAATCCTAAAAGAAATCAACCCTGACTGTTCCCTGGAAGGCCAGATACTGAAGATGAAGCTCAAATACTTTGGCCACCAAATGAGACGGGAGCACTCACTGGAGAAGACCCTGATGCTGGGGAAGATTGAAGGTAACGGAAGAAGGGCGACGGCAAAGGATGAGATGGTTAGACAGTGTTATCGATGCAATGAACATGAAATTGAGCAAACTCTGGAGGACAGGATGGCCTGGCGTGATGTGGCCCATGGGGTCGCGAAGAGTTGGACTTGACTGTGTGACTGAACAACAACAACAGCATCTTAAAGATTAACAAAAATTGTGGTAGCTTTTGTGAGTCACTGCTCAATTCTTCAGATACAGCTAGAATGTGAGCCCATCTGTCCTATATGTTGGAAAGTGGAGGGATCTCAAATCATATTGGCATCTGAAATCACTCCAGTTTCCAATATATTGGACAGATGGACTCGCATGCTAGCTGTATCTGAAGAACTGAGCAGTGACTCACAAAAGCTCATATGCTAACTTTCTAAATTACAGTGGGCTAGCCATTTAGTCTGTCACAGCAATTTTAAAAAGTCTTTAATGTGCTGTCAGACTTGCTCCACCACCTCCAATAATGTAAGAGTGACAACCTTCACAATCCATTGACTTTAATGAGCTTAGGGGAACATCACTCTGTTTAGGACTGCACAGCAACACAGCCAGCCTCCTGAAGCAGTTTACCTCAGCGTAGTACGAACAGATTTTCTGTTCCCTGAAGTGGACATGTTACACTGCTCCTGTGCGGGTTCATTCACTCTCCCACTTGTCCACTGCAGGCCCATAGCTACAGTGGGACATTTCAGGGCTCTGCCCCCTGAAAGGTGAGGCACGCCCCACAAAAGCTGCCGCCCCTCCCCTCCTCCCTCCACTCCTGTGACATTAAAATGGCCCTCCAGCTGATCAGCAGAAGCGTGTGGCTTGTCCATCAGCTGGAGGGCCCTTTAAACCTTGCAGCCGCCCCTCTTCCTCCCCTCTAAATCTTGCAGGGCCCTCCAACTGAACAGTGAACATTTTAAATCTTCCAGGAAGTGAGTGAGAGGGAGGGCAGCTGCTGGCTGCATGCCTTTCCTGAACTCCAACTGGTGAATTCGCCACTTGGAGTTCAGGCGCAGAGCAAGCTTCGCTTGAAAAACATCATATAAAGGGAACCCTTTAAATGCTGTTTTTCAAGTGGGGGCTGCCTGTGCCTGAACTCCAAGCAGCGAAATCACTGCTTGGAGTTCAGGGAAAGCATGCAGCCGCCCCTCTCCCTCCCCCTCTCCCCTTCCTCCTCCCCCTCCCCTGCTGCCCCACAAAATTTCCCCATGCCCCACCAACCCAAAATTTCTGGTCCGCTTTCTTTTGCAGTAAACTTGCAATCAGAGAAAACCTTGGGGTGCCCAACAAGTGTTCAGAATTAAAAGGCTGCCTTTTCAGTTCTGAAACAGAACACTGTGCTGCACAGTGGCTAATCTAGATGCTTGGATATGGACTGTGGACTTGGGAAAGCCAGTTTCAGCTCCTACTGTGGTATGATGATTGCAGTAAAGTTAGTTGCCAGATCTTATCTCTGCAAGTGTTAGGGTTTTTTTGTGTGTGTTTTTTTTAAAAAAGACCAAACCTGTTCTGCAAAAGGCAAGGGAACACATCCTTCTTCAGGGATCCCATTCCACAGAGAGGAGCTGTGATGGAAAAGCCCAGGCTCTGGTTGAGGGCGGGCAGGCCAGCCTAAGTAGGGGTACAGCCAAGCAGGTCACGTCCTAAAGACTATAGTTGGTGCATGGGACCCTGTTAAAGGAAAGAGTCCTTCAGAGGGGTGGGCCCAGATGGTGAAGGGCTTTAAATGTTATAATCAGCACTTTGAACTGAACTTGGAACCAAACTAGCAGCCAGTGTATCTGTTTCAAAATGGTGCAGAGTGCCTACCGAATTTTCTCAAGCAAGGAAACGTAAGCCACAAAATGCAAACCAGGATTTAAGCATAGAAGAAGACTCCAGGATGGGAGAGATGGGAGTGACAGGTTGAAGTTTTTAAAATTGTGACTGTATCAATGTTTTACTCTTTAGTACAACACTAGAACACTATGTCATCCAGGAAAAGCTGTGGGCGCGGGACAATAAAAAATGCTTTGCACAATGCATGATTAACTCATGACATTCAATGCTACAAGACGTGGTGATGCCCTCTTTCTTAGTTTAGTTGTAGAGCCCACTCCTAGGCATGTAAGTCGCCATGAGCACAGTGGAATTTGCTCACAAATTAGTGTGATGGGATTGCATCCTTTTAATTCTTTTACTGCATCAGACAAACAAGCTTGCCTTTGTTTTCTTCGCCAGCTAAATGCTGTTAAATGAACCTAGAAACCATTTGACAGTCTTTGTTTCTGGTGCGTAAGGATGGGTGGAGTTCATTATTCAACGCAAGTACACAGTGAACTGAAATGTCTGAGAGATTATGAATTGTAGCTCTCCCAGTTAATCCTTATTTGAGCAATCCATGCTCAGCTGGTATATTCATTTGTTTGTTTTTATTCTGCCCTTCCTCCGAGGAGCTCAGAGCCGTGCACGTAGTTCTCTCCAACACCCTCCCCCCATTTTAGCCCCCCAACGAGGTAGGCTGGGTTAAGAGGGAGACTGACTGGCCCAAGTCATCCGCTACAGTTTCATGGCAAGTTGGGATTTGAAACTGTGTCATCCCAGTTCTGTTCCAGCACTCTAACCGCTAGGCTGCACTGGTACTTTTTCATCACAGGGAACCCAAATGCCCTTGAACACATGAGCACAGAAAACAGCTTCATACTGAATAAGAGCCTTGGTCGATCAAAATCAGTATTGTCTACTCAGACTGGCAACAGGTTTCTAGGGACTTGGGCAGAAGTCTTTCACATCACTTCCTACCTGATCCTTTTTAACTAACTGGAGATGCCAAGGATTGAACCTGGGATCTTCTGCATGCCAAGTGGATGCTCTGCCACTGGGGATAGAAGGAAAAAAAACCATCCTTTATGTGCAGATGACACACAGAACACCACTGGTGCTACATCTACCTTGGGCAAGTGCATTAGGATTCTCCATCTTTTAAAAATCGTCCTATTCTGGTGTTTTTAACAGCAGCTCAACACCAATAAAAGCAAGTAAAGCCTTTTCTGCCATGGACATCCTATAATGGGGAAATCTCCATCTACTTCATTTCTGATTTTGTTAAAAGGCACAGGAGTAGGTCCAGGAAAAGACCTGGTGATTTCAGTACCCTAAAGAAAAAGCCTAGGTAGTTTAAGCATATCTGGAAAGGCCTTTAGTGTATGGTTAAAACACCATGAGTTTCTGCCACACATAAACAAAGGCTGTTGACACAGAATAACTGAATTAACAGTTTTAGAAACAGTCTTGGGCCGTTTTAGGCCCTTTCTGCATTGGTATCTTGTCTCGGTCTCTGAGCACATCCTATTCTTCCATTCTGTATTCCTTCCCACTGTCACTTTCACTTCGTTTGGGGGCTTTCTCTTGTTTCTGCATTTGTTCTACAGGAATCTGCATCCAGACTGCTTCCAGCACACTGTTGCCTCACAGTTACCAAAACTCCTTTTGCAGCAATTCTTTGTTTTCATCCTGTAAAGTACTGGGTTCGCCACATGGAAACTCAGGCTTCATCATGCATTCAGATGCGTTTATTTTACTTCACACAACACACACAGCAAACCTGGCCCTGCAAGGGCCAACTTTATATAACCCACCCGGCACACCCATAGTCCCATTGGTGGGTTTGAACTTCCCGCCAATGCCTAATTGGGGGACTGAAGGGGGACTAGGATCCTAGGTCCTATTGTCTTTTTGTACCAAGCTTTTAGACTTAGAGGAGCTGCGGTGGCTCAAGTGGTTAAGATGCTGAACTGCAGGCTGCGGAAGGTCAGTAGTTCAGCAGTTCGAGACCCGGGTGCTGCATGACGGGGTGAGCTCCTGTCTCTAGTTCCAGCTCCTGCCAGCCTAGCAGTTCTAAAGCAAGAAATTGCAAGTAGATAAATAGGTACCACTTTGGTGGGAAGGTAATAGCGTTCCGTGCGCCTTGGTGTTTAGTCATGCCGGCCACATGACCACGGAAATGTCTTCGGACAGCGCTGGCTCTTCGGCTTTGAAACGGAGATGAGCACCGCAACCCTAGAGTCAGATTTGACTGGCTTTCGAGCAAGGGAACCTTTACCTTTATCTTTTTTTAGACTTAGGTGGTGGACCCCTAGTGGCGGTCCGTGAACACAACACATCCGCTTTCAAATCACTAGTCCTTTCTAAAGTAGAGTTGTTTCTGCGGGTATTTAAGTACTGCCCACTGCTCCTCCCCTGTTTCTACCGCTCTCTTTAGGCTGACACTGCCTCCCTGTTCTGTTTTCTTTCCCTCCTTCTCCAAAGACAAAAGAGGACGTGTCCTCCTGCTCAGGCAAACTTTTAAAAAGCCAGAGCATAAAAAGGAATCAGTAAATATAAAGGACTAGGGGATCCCCTGCTCCCAAATGTGTCAGTCTTGCATGTGTGGGTCTGGATTTCCCCTCCCTTCCCTTTCTTTTTGCAGAATCTCAGAGGGAGAGGAGGAAGGGAGGGGCTGGCAGCCACTTAGCTCAAAAAATGCGGGTTTTGCTTGTAGATGCAGAATGCATACAGAATACACAAATCAATAAACTGGAGGGGGAAAACCAGTACAGAGGGAATGTGTGCGACTGCGAAGTCAACCGCTAAGGCTTGACTCCTCGGATTCTCTGGAGCAAGCTGTCAGTGCAGAAAGGGCCTTAGTCTCTAGATAAATTTTTCTTGGAGGGGAAGTTTAGCAGTTCGTACATTCTTAAAATGTTATGAATGGTACTATCCACAACCATAATTTAGCCAAAGTTAAGCACTTAATAATGTTTCTGTGGACTTTAATAGAACGCCTGTTAATTTCTTTGGGAAAGTTAATCATGTGCTTAACTTTCCTTCAGGATTTTCGAATGTTCAGTTTTCACAGGCTCATGTAATGCAATAGGTGAATCCCACTATGTGGGGATCACCGAACGGGAAGGGATGGGGGTTTAAGAACTTGAAGATCACCTTCATGATGACACTCTTTCAAATCTGTAGCTTACACCATGTGTGGAGTGTCTGAGCCCTCATGCTGTTCAATGCTCCTTCGGAACACTACTGATTACTATCCCTGTGTCTCTCTTGGCTCTTTCCAAGCAGCAGTCCAGCAAAGGTAAAAGCAAAGACGGAACCCAATCACAGTGCAGCAGCACCAAGGGCCTATGGAGCCTACAAGGTGACCGACAGCTGCAAGTGCCAGCCTGGCTGCAGCATCGTTGTCACAATCTGGCCTCTTCTTCCTAGTTTGCCGATACTTGCTTTGTTGATGGCCAGAAGTTGATATTTGCCTTCATTCCATTTTCCTCCATACTGGGGTTTGAATCCTTGACTCCCGTTTCCTACATGAGTGCTTTTCTTTAGTCCGAATACCTTCTTTGAATGTGCAGCTGTATGTAGTGACTGGAGTAACCATTCTTTCTTTCCCTGTCAAAAAGAATCACGTTTTTGGGAGGGGATTCGGACCCCCCCTCTGCAGAGCTCCCAGCATTTCGATGCTTATGGGGCTCCTCTGAGTATGCTACATTCCTCCCTACCACAGAGAGTGTTGAGCTACTTTTGCCCCTTTGGTTCAGGAGGGGATGCATTGTGACATCATGAAAGTGTGTTGACATCACCTTGTATAGGTTGGCTGCTTCCATAGTTGGCTGATGTGGCCATTCTGTTCTTGTGCGGGTAGGTGATGTTGCTATCGTCTCCAGTGCAGTTTCTGTGCTCTCAGGTCCTTGGAGTTTGATCTTTTTTGCATTTGCTTTATCTGGTGAGAGAGCATAAGATACTGACTAGCTGTGCTGTGTTGTGATGCACTGGCAACTGGGGCCTAAGATAGAGCTGCCCAACTCCCATTGAGTTTGAATTAAAGTTAAAATGTCCTGACAACAGATCGGTATGACAGAAACTGCACAGGACACTAGAAAAATCCAACAACAACAACAACAGGATCAATCAATCAATTACTGTATGGCACTGCGTATAGAATAGTCACGAGATCCTAAGATTGTCTTGCAGCCAGAAGTTCTAGCTCTTTAGAGTAATGTACCACTAGGTGGCAAGCTAGACTTGTTTTTAAGGCAAGAGACATTTCAGAGGTGGTTTGCCATTGCTTGCCTCTATGTCATGACCCTGGTATTCCTTGAAGGTCACCCTTCCAAATACTAGCCAAGGCCAGCGCTGTATTAATACCTGTATTAGAAGCAACCGAACCATCATTGTGTATATTACTGTATTTTTGCTTTAGCAGTTACCTGTGCAGTTTTCATTATAAACTAAGTTTAACTGTTAGATCTATTCTGCCAGGGAGGTTCCCATCTGTTATGTAGTATGGAATAGTTCATTTGGATGACAATGAATTTTTTAAAAATATACTGTATTCACGTTTCCCACCAGTAGATTTTTTTTGTAATTACTCCATGGGACTTTTCCACCTCCCAGCATTTGTATGCTTCCTCTAAGTAACAGATATTATAATTTTAGTAAGTTCTCTTATCACAGCTAGATGACAACACTTGCGTCTCCTTGTACAGCTAATCCTGTGATGATACACATCTTTAGAGATCAAGGAACGCTGGTGTGGTTTTGCAGCTATAAAATCTGCGGTTGGCAAAAGCCTTTTACAGAGCAGAGTGTCGAAACAACCAAAGCACTGCTTATCTGAGTGGCTTAAGAGAGACACAGGAATGAACAATTTGCCAACATCTACTAATACAGCAAAATATGCCTTGCAGAAATGCCCATAGAGATATCATGGGAGGATAAAGACATGCAGTTCTGTAAAAGTAAGGTTCACCTGCAGATTCAGATTTCATTTAAGGACTACAATCAGAACACCTTACTGGGTCCCCCTCCCTCCCAGAATAATAATAATGTGTCAGGCTTTGCAAACATGTCAGAGTATAGTACTGTTACAGTAGACTCATCATCATGAGAAGTCATTAGTTTAATGGGTCAAAATGAGGTCAGCCTGCCAACCATGAGCACAAGGGTTAGGTATTACACATGGGGATCTGAATGTTGAAAAATGAACTAGGGTCCTGGCCACACAGGCCGGATAACACGGAGGGGAGGCGTGGCTTTTTGCAGCGGCGCAATTAAATGCACAAGAACGTGATCAGACCCCACCATGGCAACATCGGGGCTTCTTTGTCCGGGAGCGCCTTTGACGCATGGCAAGGAGTGCGCTTGTGCGATCACACGTAAGTATCCCATTGACGGCCCATAGCAAACCATTTGCTAGCAGGCCGTCCCTGGGGTTTTTTTACTCCAGATTTTCGGGCAGCTGATATGGGTCGTCGACAGTTGTGCTACAGTTCCCAGATGTGGTCCTGTGATCGCGCCCCGAAACTCCGCATCACTTTCATATCTCTCCCACTGCAAATTCTCCGTGTGACGGGGGCCTAGGTTGGTATAGAAAGAGTTGTCCCAAGAAAGTGAAATTCAAAACAGTTTAGGAAAATATATTATTAATGCATGTTTCAGCCTGATGAAGAATTCTGCATAACAACATGAATACTCTCATACAAACCAAAGGTATCATAATTATAAAACATTAGTTTACATTTTTCTCCTACAACCTTATCCTAAAAAAAAAAGTTTGGAGAGCTGTTTGTCTTCAGAGGGAGAAAACAGCAGCTTGGCTGGTACAGCTTTCAAAATGATCCCTGTCATCGTTGTTCTTTCCTAGACTCTGTTGTGCTTTGGTGCAAGTGAGGCTGTAAGTTGTACCTGATGGAACACTTATTCAGACCAATGTCTCCTCAGTATAAGGACCAGCATAGTTAAGGCTGCAACTGCCAGGTGGCACCTGGAGATCTCCTGGAATTGCAACAGGTCTCCAGACAACAGAGATTAGTTCCCCTGGGAAAAATGGCTGCTTTGGAAGGTGGATTGTATGGCCTGAAGTCTATCCTCTCCCCAAACTCTCCGCTCCCCAGGCTCCATCTCCAAAATATCCAGGTATTTTCCAGCCCAGAACTGGCGACCCTATGGGTAATGGTTAGAGTGCTGGATTATCATCTAAAAGATCCAGGTTTGAATCCCTGCTCTGTTCCACGGAAGCTCACTGGCCAGTCACTCTTTCTCTCAGTCTAACTTATCTCACAGGGTTACAGCAAGGATAAAATGGAGGAGGGAAGCAACATGATGGTGTTACTTGCTTTAGCTAACACTGTTTAGGACGGCACTATTTGTTCCTTCCTCTATGCAAATGCTGCTGGTGTAGATTTCATTCACCTTAATGGAGTTTTTGCTAGCAAAATCCTGGAGGTTAATGAATAAAATGATTAAAGTTTATGAAACAGTTTAAACATGTTGTTGTGTACTAATGCAACCTTTCCAGTGAAATTTAGGAGTCACTTTCATGTTTATTATGAAGTATATCTAATACTCAAAGTAACACTATTGCTGGCTATTTAAATCCAGAGACTGGAACCATAAATGGATGACAGATATTTCTACAAACAATAGCGAAACCTCAGGTTTGCAGGAAAATCTGCAATGTAAAAACAAGCAAACAAATATGGGGGTTTTAATGAATGTCCTCTGAAATTTCTGTGGCCATTTTATTTATTTATCGAATTTCTACCCCGCCCTCCCAGCTGGAGCTGGCTCAGGTTGCTAAAGTTTTTGAGGTTGCTAAGCAACCACCACAACATTGCCTGCCTTCAACCTTGGTTTCTGTTAGTAAAAGGCAGGAGTAATGGGGAGATGGAAACAGCAGGACCCTTTCCAGGGCTATTTTGGTCTCCATGTCCACCCCTGCTCCCTTTTGTCCAGGTACAAAATAAGACTAAAAAAAATATGCTATGTGTAGTTATGGAATGGGTTGGTGATATATTATTGTTGTAGGGTTGCCAGCCCCCAGGTGAGGCCTGGAGATCTTCCAGAATTACAACATCTCTCCAGCGTAAAGAGATAAGTTCCCCTTGGAGAAAATGGCTGCTTTGGAGGAAGGATTGTATGGCATTATACACTGTTGAGGATGTCCCTCCCCTCCCCAAGCCCACCTTCTCTAGCTGTTGCTAGGCACACCCTGTGGGCATGGTTTGCCTTGATTAGGCCAAGAAGAATATGTGGGGTATTTGAAATAACAGCACCCCTTCTTTCTGTAACAGAAGTGTGCCTGTGGAATGGCCATTCATTATATATGGAGGGCAGGGCTGTATGTTATAATCCAGTGTATACATATAGTATATTTTTTGTCTTATTCTTGGTTTGTAACAATTTATTTATTCTTTTTTGTCTTACTTGGTTTGTAACAATTTATCAGTGATCACTGAAGAAGAGTTTATAGGCTGAAACATCCAAGGGCTGGTGGTCATGGAGTTTGTTCTGGTCATTTGAAAGTGATTCATTTGTCATCTTTATGTGTATTGTTGTTATCCTGTTCATAATTTTTTCAGAATTAGGGGAGATGGTACAGTGAAGCGGTGTGTATAAAATTATTGTTTGAGTCATCTGATTTTATTTTTCTGTGTTTCTTTAACATTTTGTATAATTTTTGTTATCTGTATTTTTCTAAGCATTTTATTCATTCTGGTTTGGGTCTTCTCAGCCTTTTAGTTCCCTAATTATTTTATTGGGTTTGATTAGGGTTGTAGTAAAATGGGTTGTAGGTATTAGGGTATTAGGGCTGTAGTAAAATGGAATAATTCAGGAGGGTTCTTTTATAAAGAAAACTCAGCTGTTGCTTGTTGCATTGTTTATTGTACATCTTATCTTGTTATTATTTGTTTCCTAATTTTTGTAATGCAGTTTTTGCATTGTTTATGGTATGGCATGTCTTATACTGCTTTTTATTGCATTGCTTTCTAATTTTGTAATCTGCCTTGAGCCTCAGTAAAACGGCTGCCTATAAATAAAATGGTATGGTAAGATGTTTTTAGCTGGGCTACACAGAGTGGCCGTGCTAAACCATGGCCTGCACAATCATATGTTCTGTTTAATCAATTAAAATTGTAATTGGCTTCAAGACTTTGCAGTATGGCTGATAAAGTTCTACATAAACAACTAAATTTAAAGCAGGAAGAGAGAAGCAGAGGTCAAAATAAAAACAGGAGACAGCAAGAGAGAGGGCAGATGGAAGGGGTGGGAAATATTTCAAGTCTTCATGTAGCTAAAAGTGTTCAGGACTCAGAGATATGGTTGCTAACTGCATGCATTGCCAGAATTTTTAAAGCTATTTTTAGCTTTCATTCACAAACTCTGTAGGATGGAACTGAGGAAAGCATTACTTCCCCCTCACTCCCAGTTGCTTTGGAAATCATTCATGGGCCTGAAATCTGCAAGTTATGTTTGCAAGTTGATGGGCTGTGGTGTTTACTTTTTAATTACTGCAATTCCCTTCTTTTCTACATTTGCATTTTCTGCATATGTCTCTTGCTTTTAGTAAAAATATCCAGCATTTCTCTTTCTCAGTAGCAGAGTGTAATAAACTGATTTGGCACATCGTGATGTAATGGTCAACACCACAGAAGAGAAACAAAATATCTTTTCGGGGGAGGGATTATATCAACATTTTTATTATATTTTTTTATTAAATTATAGAAGGTAGAGAAAAATAATGGCCAGTGAAGTTACCATCAGTGAATCTTGTTTGGTGGTTTCTATTGTGGTTTTGAGGTTCTGAATTAATGTGGCCACTTTGACAGGCCTTCGGGAATGTTTTTTGTTTCGAGTTTTTATAAACATATATCATCTATATACTAATAGCAAAGTTGGCCAGATCTGAGGATACTTAAATCTGACGACTGGAGCTGTGAACAAGCAAGAGAGATCTTTTTACAGACCTGAAAAGGGCCCCATGTCTTCAGAAAAACATGAAATCTAAAAAAACCACACCGCGGGACGTTTAAAAAAGGAGAATCTATGTCTTTAAGCAACAGATTCATTCAATGGCTGTTGTGAGGCAACCACAGATTCCAGGCTTGGTTTTGTCAGAGTAAGACAGGGGGAGGGGTCAGAAAGGGAAGGGAATATGAAGGTTGCCAGGGGGAAGGAAAGAAGAAATAGTTCAGAGAGGGGATACAGTGAGGTGCCTCTCACAAGTACTTGAGGCTTCCCTACCATGAAAGTGGGCCTGGCTCAGTGGCCAGCACCATACAACTGGGCCATAGTTTTCTTAGGCGGAGTCTGCTGGGGGGCAGGCTGAAGACAAGGGGGAAGATAAATATAGGTTCACTGTTAGTTGGGAAGCAGAGAAGGATGCAAGGAAACGGGAGAACATATAGGGGCTTTCAGGGAAGAGACAGACGTAATAGTGGGGGCAGGGGAAGTGAGATATCTCCCGCGAGTCCTTGCCAGTTTCTGCTTGTATATTCTAATAGCCAAGTCAGCCAAATCTGAGAACAGAGTGAAAATTGGGTTCCTTGAGAAATTTCTTCTTTGACTTGAAGAAGCTAGTCAAAACACGACTTTACCCGGAAAGCATGTATAGTTTCATTTGTTATTGGAAAATATTCATTCATTTTGTTTGTTAATGGAAAATATTCATTCTGGGGAACTGTGTTTTTCGTTGAAAGCTTTGGTCCCATCAGCAAATGTACACTTCAGACCATTCCACTACTGGTTGCTTATTTTGTGCTCTTACCTGTCATGTTAATGGTATGCAGGAGGAGTGCTGCTGCCTCCTTCCTTTCCCTCTGAAGTTTTCCACACAGTCTCTTATCAGGTCCCTGACCTTGTTGCTCCAGCTTCCGGAGCCTTACGCTGGGAACTCTAACGGTTTCTAGAATGTTTTGCTTGCTTGCCGTTCAGGCCTCCTGCGCACACAAAATATATCAATTGGCTTCTGCTGAAGGGGGTGGTGGTGTTTGAATGTACTATAACCTAGTAGGTTCTGCTGTATCTGGTCATTACTGACACAGAATGTACACGTGTCTTTAGTACTGTTCCATTATTAAACACTGCCTTCTGGAGAAGCCCTGTGTTGCGTGACTGACTGAAGAACTTGACAAAGTTGTGGAATAAGTCTGACTACTGCAATTTGGGGGAAACTCTGGCTTCATTAATGACCCTTATAGAATTGCTCACACAAGACTATTCCACCACCCAGCAATTGGACTGCTCATCACTTGTGGACAGGATCTTTTGTATTTTGTAATTTGTTTGTATTCATTTTGAATATTGAACGGCTTTAATGTTAATTGTTGCATAGTACAGAACGTCTCAATTAAGTTTGTAGTTCTGCATAGTATCTCTTTAAATCCTGGTCTCATAGTGCCTGTGAGCACGCTCATATGGAGGCTGTCACCACCAGCTTCTGAAGGGGTTTAAGTGAATCATAAAACTTTAAACATCGTCCATACAGTTGGCTTGCAATAATATTGAGGACACTGAGACAAATATTGAAGACACTGAGACAAATCTGATGATAATAATAATAATAGATGCTGTGTTTTAAATAAGTGTATGATTTTAATCTGTATTTTATACTTGTTGGAAGCTGCCCTGAGCCTGCTATGCAGGGAGGGCAGAGTATAAGTTTGATAGATAAATAAATAAATATTTTTATTATATATCAGTTTGCTTATAGTTTTGACGGTTTGTTCTTGGTGTTCTTTTCTATCTTCAGTCTCATGTACTGAGAGTCCTATTTCAGTTTTCCCACCCAGGAGCTGGCAACCTTAAGACTTCCTGCAAACCTAGAGGTTTCACCTATAAATCTATCTTGAGTAAGGAAGATCTTGCTACTGTCATATATGCTCTGGTACCATCTAACCTGGATTACTGCAATGTGCTCTATGTGGGGCTGCTCTTGAAGAATGGCTGGAAACTACAGTTGGTACAGAATGCTGAAGTGGGAATGTTGATTGGGGTGGGTTGTGCTAATTACAGGTCTTACTTCAATGAGCACAGGGCTGCCGAGAACCACCATGCCACCTGGACAAAGATTCCAAAGGATTTCAGACGGCCTATCTATTCCATTTCAGGAACTTGTTACTAATGGTTTTTTTCCCTGTCATTTCAGACAGACCTGTTTTAGTAACCGTATGCTAATGGAATATATTTACCTGTTCATACATACAATGCTGGTTGTCTCCCATTTGGGAAGCGTGCCTGACGAAAACTGCTTTCCTCAGGTCTTCAATCCCTTCTTCTGGATCTGAATCACTACAGTGGGCTGTATAAAATGCCCCCTAGGAGAGGGATTTCACATTACCTTTTAAAACTGCATGGTTTCCGTTATTGGCCCGTCATGGAGGAAACTGGTACAGAGACAGCTGTTTCACACAGCATTTCCCTTCCAGTAAGGAGCCATCTCTGAAGCACTGTGGCCATTTAAAAATGTGCAGCTTTCTTTTCCCGCCATTTTTCTCCCGGAGAGGTTTTTTAAAAATGTTCTATTGAGAGCGCTATGGTGCTGATTTGACGTTCTGTTTCAGCATCATAGTGCTCCCAATAGAACATTCCCTCAAAAAAGGAGAGATCGCGCACTGGGGGGAAAAGGGCACGAAATACCCGTCATTGGAGGAAGCACTTCCATTTATGTGTCCCCCATATGACCCTGATCCAAACAAAATGAACAAATCACTTGGCTTGCTGTTACCATGAATCTATAGTAATAAAAGAATTGGTCTGTCTGTCCATGTTTGTTTGTTTTTGTTTATTTTATTTAATGGTCAACACCACAGAAGAGAAACAAAATATCTTTTCAGGGGAGGGATTATATCAACATTTTTATTATATTTTTTTATTAAATTATAGAAGGTAGAGAAAAATAATGGCCAGTGAAGTTACCATCAGTGAATCTTGTTTGGTGGTTTCTATTGTGGTTTTGAGGTTCTGAATTAATGTGGCCACTTTGACAGGCCTTCGGGAATGTTTTTTGTTTCGAGTTTTTATAAACATATATCATCTATATACTAATAGCAAAGTTGGCCAGATCTGAGGATACTTAAATCTGATGACTGGAGCTGTGAACAAGCAAGAGAGATCTTTTTACAGACCTGAAAAGGGCCCCAGGTCTTCAGAAAAACATGAAATCTAAAAAAACCACACCGCGGGACGTTTAAAAAAGGAGAATCTATGTCTTTAAGCAACAGATTCATTCAATGGCTGTTGTGAGGCAACCACAGATTCCAGGCTTGGTTTTGTCAGAGTAAGACAGGGGGAGGGGTCAGAAAGGGAAGGGAATATGAAGGTTGCCAGGGGGAAGGAAAGAAGAAATAGTTCAGAGAGGGGATACAGTGAGGTGCCTCTCACAAGTACTTGAGGCTTCCCTACCATGAAAGTGGGCCTGGCTCAGTGGCCAGCACCATACAACTGGGCCATAGTTTTCTTAGGCGGAGTCTGCTGGGGGGCAGGCTGAAGACAAGGGGGAAGATAAATATAGGTTCACTGTTAGTTGGGAAGCAGAGAAGGATGCAAGGAAACGGGAGAACATATAGGGGCTTTCAGGGAAGAGACAGACGTAATAGTGGGGGCAGGGGAAGTGAGATATCTCCCGCGAGTCCTTTTCCCGCCATTTTTCTCCTGGAGAGGTTTTTTTTAAAATGTTCTATTGAGAGCGCTATGGTGCTGATTTGACGTTCTGTTTCAGCAACATAGTGCTCCCAATAGAACATTCCCTCAAAAAAGGAGAGATCGCGCACTGGGGGGAAAAGGGCACGAAATACCCATGATTGGAGGAAGCACTTCCATTTATGTGTCCCCCATATGACCCTGATCCAAACAAAATGAACAAATCACTTGGCTTGCTGTTACCATGAACCTATAGTAATAAAAGAATTGGTCTGTCTGTCCATGTTTGTTTGTTTTTGTTTATTTTATTTATATCCCACCTTTTTCCCCAATGGGGACCCATAGTGGCTTATATAATTCTCCTCTCCTCCATTTTATCCTCACAACAACTTTGTGAGGTAAGTTAGGCTGAGAGATCACCCAGCAAACTTCCATGGTATAGTGGGGATTTGAACCTAGATTTCCCAGATCCTAGTTTGATATTGTAAACACTATACCACACTGGCAGGCATAATTCATCAGAGAATAAAGTTAGGAGACTCAAAATTGGCCACCAGCTTCAGAATGATTGTGGGAGTTCCATGGCCAAAATTGAAAGGTGTAGAATAATCCTGGCCCAGATGAGACAAACCACCAGCACACCACGGTATTTGCAACTGAAGCTAAGGGTCTCTCTGGCAGACATAACTTCAGAAAATAATGTTATATGTTTGAAAACTGGCCTCTAACCCCAGAATGATGATGGAAGTTTCAGTGCCCAAAATGAAGGTAAGTGGAGAGCCCTGAACCACACTATCTTCATGTAGGCAACATGTAGTAAAAGAGCTTTTATGCAACCTGTCATGAGTCTCTAATACTCAGATACCCAACCTGCCATAGAAAGTGGCTGGGTGACACACTTTAAGCTAGACCTACCTCACAAAGCTGTTGTGAGGATAAAATGGAGGATGGGGACAATGTAGCTTTGGATCCCCATTGGAGAAAAAGATATAAATCTAATTTGTAATGATATTTTAAAAATTACATCATTGGTCATATACCAATGTAGCCTTTACAAAAAGCGATTAGATCTTCCACCAGCATAATAATGATTAACAGTCCAGTGCTGAACTGGGAGCTGTAACTTCTGTTCCACATGAGTAACCACAAAACAGATTAATGTTTGATTTCTGCACATGTAAAGGGTGAAGGAGGGGAGAAGCATTCTTTTACCTCTTTGCTAGAACATAGAGAAATATTAACTCCCCCCCTCATAATATTAATAAGGGTTTGCTACTATACTACTCCTAAGTACATTCCATCACCAAGCAGAATAGGGATGAGAAGATCTTGAGACCGAGAAGTGAAAATAAAGGGGAGGAGACACAAAAAAATTAGGTGGAGGGAAATAGAAATGAATGAAAAAAATGTGGAAAAGAGGCAGAGAAATTAAGGAAAAGAGAGGCAAAAGTTCTTTTATCTTGCTGCAACATCCTAACTACTGCTTTACAAGATCTGGCTGAGCTAGGTGCAAGGAAAGGAAGAGACTGTTATAGAAAATAGCCTTAGTTAGCAGGCTGCAGGCAAACAGTGTAGCAGCCATCAACTGGGGTTGCTTTTCTTTTTCCATTGCTGGATTTGTTGATGGGTTTAGCATGATCTGTTAGGCAAGTTTGCTTCAGTCTTGGAAAAAGGGAAGTCTAGCTGATATTAGAGTGCCTTTTACTGTGCTCAGGCTTCCCTGTGTCCTTACTGGCTGCAAAGAGAACTGCATTAAAATAAATAGAAAGACATTCATCTGGATGCAGCATGATGCTGGCCCTCCTAATTTTGTCCCCCCAGTCCCCCTCTTTCGGCAGCTCTGAATGACAATATAATTTTAGGATAGTAGTTTGGGCAATGGACTGTACAATAAGAGCCATGGGAAAGTACAACTCGTGTGTGACATCCCCCATACCCAACTTTAGTCCCATTCTGTTGTGAGGCTATTGAGTAGTGCAGCATTCTGCCTTGCAGACCAGAGAGCCCAGTCTGCAAATATGAAGTCCATCTGGCACTGTAGAAGAGAGATCCACAACACTGCACCATGGTGCCCATCCACACCTTTCCCAGTTCCTGTCAATTGTTTTTAGAAAGTGAATGGGGCCAGGTGGAGCTTTTGCCCAGCAAGGCTTCTGGTAGGCCATTGGAGATTTCATTGGCTGTGCAGATTTTTTAAAATGTTGTTTTGGCAGCAGCTGCCACCACACCACAAAGACCTTCACTGCATAACTGAAAGTAAGAATGCAGCCATTTATGTGGCTGGCTCCACCTCATGCAGCAGCCATTTTGTGGCTGTGCTCACCATGGTGTGTCAGAATTCCAAAGATGCTCGCAGGCTCAAAAAGGTTGGGGACACCTGCTGTATAGATTCTGCACCAACCCCCTTCTTCCTCACCAATTCCTCACTGCCTTGGCCTTGGCCTGGTGGAACATGGTCTCAGTTGAAATCAGGGCCCTGCAGGATTTATTACAGTTCCACAGGGCTTGTAAAACGGAGCTGTTCCACCAGGACTTTGGTTGAGGTGGCAGTCGTCTAACCATTTTGGCCTCCCCTCCTCCCACTGTCCACATTATTACAGTACTCATAGCACTCATTACGATTTGCCCTGCTCACAGAGACCAACAGCATCACTGCAGGAGGCATTATGAATCTGCATAGTCACCATCTATTTGATTGGACTGAAGCTTGACTTTACATTTTTATCTTTTAGTGTTAGATTAGTTAAATTTGTTTTTAAATCCTAATATTTTACTGTTATTATGTTGCTGACTGAAATATTGTGACCTGCCCTGAGCCCGCTTGCGGGGGAGGGCAGGATATAAGCCAAATAACTCAAATCAATTTGGTGTGGAGCTTCAGAAGCCCTACCTTTTACATTTGGTCCAGCTGTCTTGCTCGCAGGAATACCAAACAACCCAGGATGCTCTTCTAAAGCAAAGTACAGCACTGATGGTGATAGGGGCTCTTGGAGGATGGGGGAGTGCTCTCTGAAGAACACCTGTTCCCACTTTGGGCAAAGACATTTCTTACTCTCAAAGCTGAGGGGGAGAGTGCCAGGAGATATAGATGTAGGACTTTACCCTGAGGAAGCCAAACCCCAACAAAGGGAAAAAATACACCTGAAGAAAATGAACCTGACAGTTTTCAGGGGACAGGGACAAGGTATCTCACCCTAGACTTGTTATTTGTCTACCTGAAGAAAGTAAACCCAGATCTTTGACCCTGATCTTCTGCTTTCAAGAAATTGGGAAGCATGAGAAAAAATGACCAGAAAAAGTCCTCCGTGATGATGATCTAGGAATTTCCCCATGTCTCTATAACATTTACATGGAAATTGAGGAAAATCCTAGAGTGTCACCCAGAAGTGACATCATATCTTCCCCCATGTACTATCCTCAAAATCCTCTGGCACAAGAGGGATTTTATCTACCACAGCCCTCATTTGACACCTTCAGCAGTATCCCAAAAGCTAGGCTTAAAAAAAGAGTCTTGTCTCTCTCTACTTCAGATCTGCAAGATAGCAACATTCAGAAAATATCTTATCTAGTGCTCAGACACACTTGAGAAGGAGACATCATTATCCAAACAACATTGGCCTCCTATCAGTTGATTTTCATTATTGTGAATTGCTTATGGTACACACAGTTATCAATAAAATAACTGTGATACCTCTTTGGGACCAGGCTTCTGAAAATCTATTTGATTACTCATCAGATTCTAACTTCACCTTTTCTCCTGTTATCTCAGAACCTCTCCAGCCTTCCTTGATGCCTGAGCTGTTTAATACAAATGTTTTGTTTTCTCCCTCTGCTGTAATAATCCAGACTTATCCGTCTTTACCATCTGCAAGACAGCAGTATGAAAAAGGCCTTTCATTCAGCTCTGCTCATCAAAAAGTGGGAACAAATGCTCAGTGACGTCCCACTGCACAGCAGTTTAATAGTTCAAAGGACAAAAGAGCACCAATATAATCTATAGGAAAAAAATCAGCGTTTTGCATTCAAAACTATTCAGCTTTAAAATGTGATGAATCATTCTGCCAATAGCCGTGAGGGGTTTGGTGTATGGCATGGTTGAGACAAAGTTAAGCATTTGGTTTCAATGCAGGAGGTGAGGGAGATTTATGCATGAATTTACTTAATCAAAGGAATGTTAAAGCTGATCTTCTGCACTGGAACTCTCTCTCCAGGGGGAGACTCTTCTGTCCCCTTCTGTTGCCATCTTCCACCAGGTGAAGACTTTTTCACATTGTTTGGTGTTCCTCCGTTCCTACCCAACATTATAATTGTTGTTTTTATGTTTTTGTATATATTTTAGCTCTGGTTTTAATTGGTTTTGTTGTTTGTTGTACTGTGTCTGTGCCTGGTTTGCCAGTTGTACGGCTGCGGATAGGAAGGCACTCCAGAGAGTTAACACCACAGCTCAGAAGATCATTGGCTGCCCTCTCCCATCCCTGGAACAACTGTACAGTTCTCGATGCTTAAAAAAGGCAAAGAACATTTTGCAGGACTCATCACACCCTGAACACTCCTTGTTTGAATTGCTGCCTTCAGGCAGAAGATACAGGACAATTAAAACAAGGACAAATAGATTAAAAAACAGTTTTTATCCAAGAGCCATTATTGCCCTAAATGCTGCATAAGATTGGAATTGGGGACATCAGTGGTTTAGTTGCTATGTGAACTTTAGGGGAGCTATGAAGCAGTTGTGAATGGCTGTGTGAGCGCGCATGATTATTGTGGTAGATCACTGAAATGTTTTGCACTTTTAATTTCATTGTACTATGTACAATGACAATAAAGTATATTATTATTATTATTTTATTATGTACGTTTTAATTTGTAAGCCATTTTCTTGGCCCTTATAAGGGCAGGAAGGCAGGGTGTAAATTTTCTTAAATAATATAATAAAATGTCTCTGGAGGACATCTGTAAGGGCTACCAGTGCAGTCTCTGTCCCATGGCTTGGTCTGAAGCTGGACTAAAATGGATCCAGGATAGAGGAGTCAGCCAAGAACACCTGGAGCTGCTCAGCTACTGCTCTCTCAACCACCTTACCAAGGAACAGAAAGTTTAATACTGTGTGGTAGTTGGCTATGACCGTAGGGTCCAAGAAAGGTTTTTTCAAGAGTGGACGCATCACCACCTCCTTCAGGCAACCTGGGAACATCCCTCCAGTCCTGCTTCTTCAAAGCAACTTTTTCAAAGGCCTGCTCATCCTCACATACCCAAAAACCAACCTGGCCTCAAGGTTCTACGAGCAGAAATCAATTACCCAAAGTATATATGAAGAAGGTCACTTTCCAAAGCTTTCTAAATCATTCCAGAGAAGGCACACTCTGTACCTCTTCTGATATACCATTCCAAAGGGAGGCATGCACTATAGAAAGAGCCAGAGCTGTCACAGAGGCCAGATGAACCACCCAACAGGAAGGGACTCTGAGAAAGGATTGCTTAAAAGTGGGGTTGATCAAAACCATGAGGCAGATCTTGCAATGGAAATGGAAAAAAGGGAAGTGACTAAAGTGGGAAATTGTTGTAATATTGGGTGACTTCAACTACCCTCAAATAGACTGAGCAAATGAGTTATGCTATAGAACCAAGATTTCTAGACAACATAAATGACTATGCATTGGAGAGGCTGGTCATGGAGTTGTAGTGACTGTGGACTTGGTTCTGAGTGAGACTCAAGATTTTGTGCAAGATGTAGACGTTGTTGCACAGACTGGGAAAAGTGACAACAGTGCTATTTTCAGCATTCATGTAAATGGAAATGTTTTTTCCCCCAAAGATGAAAACAATCACTTTTGATTTCAAAAGAGGGAACATGACAAAAAAAGGAGAGACTAATCAGAAGCAAGTTAAAGGGGAGAATGAATTATGAGAATTAGATCCCTCCAGGATGCTTCAAAAGTATTTAAAACCACACTGTTGAGGCCCAGATAGAATGCATACCTCAGGAAAGGTATCACTAAGTATACGAGGATGTCTGTGTGGTTAATCACCGAAGTCAAAGAAGCCATAAAAGGCAAAATGCTGCCTTTAAAAAGTGGAAAGTTTTCTCAAATGTGGTGACCAGAAAGGAGCACAGATTCTGGCAAAACAATCTGGCAATAAAGTGAGCAAAAAGAGAACTTAATGAACAGATGGCTAAAAACATTAAGTCAAACAATAAACATTTCTTCAAAGCATGGGCCTTTGGATGGCAAAGAAATAAAAGGATTGCTTAAAGAAGATGGGGAGATGGAGGATAACCTGAATGAAGTCTTTGCATCAGTTTTCAGAGTGGAAAATGTGGGACATGTAGCAGTGCCAGAAAAGGGTCTGAAGAACTGAGTCAAATTGAGGTGACGAGATGAAGTTTTAGGACTACTAGGCAAACTGAAAACTATGGGCTTAGATCCCATGGACTGTTTCAGCAGGCGGAGGGATATGTGCTCATGGAATGCAACTTTCTAGCAGCATTGGAATTGCCTTTTTCCAGCCCTGTTCCTGGCCTAGACAGCAAATGGTTTAAAAGAAGCAGTTGCTCATTTTACAAAAAACTTCTCCCAAGCGATGCCAGCAAAAAGGCTTTTTGATTCAGTAGATTTTTTAAACCCAGTTTAACCTTTAAAATTTAATTGCTCTGATCAATCAGTTACAGTTGGCAACCATAATTGGCACTGATGCAAAGAAATGCATTTCCTAATTCAACAGAATAATGCCAAGTAACAAGATGCCATGATGCAGTCACTTATTTTCTTACCAGACACAATCAGTTTTCCTTTAGAGCTCTAAATATATATCTTAGGCCAATAAAAAAGTGCCCCACAGCTGCTTTACCATGTTTCCACTTTCAAAAGTATGAAGCTGTTACCTAAACTGATCCATATTTGAATTGAACCTTTATTTCTAGAGCAAAAAATACATTCACAAAGAACCTGTTGAAAAGATTCATTCAGGCTTATGTGTACTATCCACACTGATAGCTTCCTTCAGCCATTTTGTAGTGGGCTGAATTTGCTCCAAAGGTGATAAGCTGCATATTATTACAGAGATGGAACTGCTTTTTCCAAGTGGTTCTTGCAGAAGGAGAGCAAGTAATAGAGTGCTTTATAAAATGCTTTGTGTACACTCTAATTTATTATTGTTCAGACTGTTAACTGAATATCTACCAAGTCATGAAATGCAAGAACTTTATCGGGTCTTTTTTCAGGCACAACAGTTCATATTACACACACTAAAGTATTAGCAAATGCTATCATCCAGAGAGAGCTCTGGTTTGCCTAACAACAACAACAACAACATATAATAATCTTGCACTGGAATCTTTGCAAGAACTATGGAGTTTCTGAATGAGAGCTACTGTGCCATCCCAGTGCAATGCTGGCTCTTCCAGTTGAGCCACAAGTGACATCATTGCATGTTGATAACGATTGCTGCCCCCCCTTTTGCTGGCCTGTTTCCACCCACCCGCCAGATTAGTGTTGGTGGGCATTGGTAACACTTAACAGGAGTTTGTCCACCATTAGTGGGCACCTGGTAAGCCTAACTGCAGCCTGCAAACCCATGTGGGTCTTGCAGCTCCAGAAATAAACTTTCCCAGGATCAGAAAGGACTGCTGGGTGGAGCAAAAGCTGGAAAAGCACACGATTCTTGCACTTGCAGATCACAGGATCTAACTCAATATTATTTTGACATTTTAAGACAGCCGTCTTCAACCTTTCTAAACTTGAGACCCCCCCCTTCGGCCCCTCCAGGTGGCACCATGGGAGCCACTGAACTACAAGCATATCACTGGAAATCATGTGGGATTGCAGTCATGTGACATGAAGGAAAGCCAGAGTTACCAGAGATCTTTCCAGTGTTAAGGCCAGGACTGTGGGCAGTGGTTCAAGCCACCTAGAGACAGGAAACACAAACCTAGCTCCACAAAGTGTGCCACCATGAGAAAACCAACCAATCAACCAACCAACCAAGGATTAGAGCCACAGTTAGGGTTGCCAGCTCTGCAAGGGAAAATTCCTGGAGATCTGGGGCTGGAGGCTGGGTAGGGTAGGGTTTGGAGAGGAAAGGGACCTCAGCAAGGTATAATGCCATTGAGTCCACCCTTCAAAGCAGCCAAATTACTGAGCAACCTTACCTCACTGTCCTGCATGCAGAGAGAACAGGATGTGAGGCACTCTGGCTCAGTATTAGACTGTACATATAGAAGGGCCTTCTAGAAAGCAGCAAAAACAATATGATGGCTCTGTTTTAATATCCTTCCTTCCTTCCTTCCTTCCTTGTATCATTCCTGTTAGCTGCCTTGGGAATTCACAAACATGGCTTATACTATATTCATATAAACAAATTAAATACCATTATCCCTACATCACACACAGAAAAAAATAGGACTTTGTGGATGGGTGATCTGGTAGTGTTCTCTAGGGACAGGCACATACCAGGAAAATGCAGTTCAGTTCCCAGTTTGTGGCATGCCCAGTTCGGGAACCACGAACCATCATGAACTTTTAGCAGCCAAATGAACTGATTTGTGAGGTTTGTGGTTCATTAGAATCCCCCCTAGTTAGCTAGAGACACCAAACTTGCAAGGGATCTCTGGCTGACTATCCTCTACTTGGCCTCCAAGTTTGGTGAGGATTGGATTTACGGGATCCCAAGTTATGGTTCCCCAAAGAAGGTGCCACCAGGAAAGTGCTTTCTGGGGAAATGACCACCCATTATTTCCCCAGAAAGCTTTCCTGGGGGTACCTTCTTTGTGGGCAGTCCCCATAAATCCAATCCTCACCATATTTGAAGGGCAGGTGGAGGGGAGTCAGGTGGAGTTCCCCAGCAAGTTTGATGTCTCTAGCTTACACAGGATCCATTCTATAAACTCCTGAACCTCCTCAACCTGCACCTTTCAAAATGACAAGAGGTCGTTTTGACAGGCATAGGCTCAGGAGGTTCAGGAGTGTATAGAACAGACCCTGTGTAAGCTAGAGACATCAAAGTCTCAGGGGCCTTCCCTAGATGCTTCTCTATATGAGCTCCAAGTTCCTCCCCCCTGTTGCTTTGAAGTTGTGTAAACATTTAGATTAAATGGGGACACTGTGTCTGAAGAGGTATCCATTCATGAACTGGCACAAACCTCCACAAACAGCTGGAAAGTTTGTGGAACGTTCACGCTGGTTGACCTGCCATGAACTTCACTTCACAAACCACAAACCAACTGAAACTCATCACAAACTATAGTTTGTGAGCCAGTTTGTACACATCCCTAGTGTTTTCTACTATTTTGTCACTCCAGGCAAGGTACACCCGTCATGTTATGAATCTGTACTGCTGTTAATCATGTCCAAGCCAAGCCCGTGAGGTAACACTGTGACGTTTTGGCCTAGATGCAGCTGCAGTGATGTAAGCCAAAGATGTGATGGATGAGAGCCAGCCCATAGTGCATTGGCACTCTCCTTGTTGTGCTGCTTGGGTGGTTTGGTCAGAGAACTGTCCCTGTCCCTCTGAAGTCACATTTGAGTTGGAAACTTCCTATCCCCCACCCTTAGCCACTGTGCTATGCTATGCTTAGCCACTATGCTATAGAAGAAAGATCTGTTCAGCACAATGAGACACAGTTCTTCCTACAAACTAAACACAACAAATGTTTTTCTTTCTTTATTTGTCCAATTTATACTCCACCCTCCCTGCCAAAGCAGTACATGTCTGTCATGTCTGTCACTACAACAACCTTTCCATTGCTCACAATCACATTTCTGTCCTTCTTCAGAGCCTCTTTGGTATTTGTGCTGCAGAAGAAACAACAATGGAAGACTTTTATTCCCAGTTAGGGATTTCTGGTGCTGCTGCTCTTGGTACCAGCTGGAGAACATTTATGCGTGTGATTGTGCTGAAGTGCAAAGAAGTAAGAGACCTTCCAATAGGAGCATACATCATATAAATCAAGCGTTCAAAACAAAATGTTGTGGGCCAATAAAGAGACGCTCTCTGTGCCCAAATCGCTTGCTCTGGCCCCTTTACTAGGGTATTCGCCCCTATGAACCATAATCACATCATGGTGTAAAAGAGAGTGTGGTTTTGAAAATGTTTTGGTTAGATTTTTCCCCCATTTATTTTGTTTGCAATTTTGTTGAATTAATGCATATTTTATCGTTCACTGTCTTGGGAGCCTTTTGCTCCCTGGCAAATTTGAGACGTGAAATAAAGACTGTAGTACTCCATCACTGCAGGTGTGAGTCTCCCATTGCGGCGGGGGCCAAATTCAAATCTAGCTGGCTTTAGAGATCAAACTACAGCAGGAGACAGATTTTTCTTATTTCCCCGGAGGTTGCAGTTGGCATTATGATAGAATCATTGTTTCAAATATACTTCAAAAACCTACAACATTTGTTTGACTAGAGACAACTATGCTGTTCTCTTGGGCTGGCAGTGGAGGACAGTTTCATGGAGAGCTGGTCTAAGAGAAGCAACGCTTCCCATGGCGTACTTTCTGTCCCACCATCATCTTTTCACTTTTTATTAAAATAGTACAAAAATCTTTCTACTAGAAGCGAAAGTAGGCAGAGAATAGACATCATGAGCAGCAATCCTTCTTTCAAACCCTTTATAATTTTGGGGGGGCGGGAATTGTCTTCAGCCTTTCAAAAAAAAAGCTATAATCTGCCTCCTGCCTTTGTCACCAGACAGGTAATCACATATAGAATGTCAGTTGGGAGGAGATACCAAATTGTATGCAGGCTTTTCATACCAGAAGCTAGAGTCAGCTTCTAAGCATAAATATAGAAGACCTGCAAATAAATATATATATATTCAGCATCATCTGAGCTGCTTACAGTACATCAGCCAAAGAAAAAAGAAGTATTGCCTGTCTCATAAGCTAGTGGTTAATATAAATGGAAACAGTAGAATTTCAATTATTTGCATCGCTGCAAGATTAGATGTTTCCCCTCCCCAAGTTGTGTGACAAGGTTGCATCATGCTGCCTGCTTTGCAGCTGGCCGTCTGTTTTGCAGAATTTAGGGGGGTGTCTCCGGGCAATAGAACTCCAGACAATGTAAATGACTGTTAATGTTATTAATGATTTTATTTTGTGTCTCCCCTGTGGCCTTCGTAAATTCTTCCAAGGAGTTCAGAGAGGTAGGGACACTTCTACAGAGTAGGTTAGGTAGGAGGATTAGCCCAGGGTCACTCCATGAGCTTCATGGACCAGCAGAGATTTGAACCCCAGTCAATATGATCCGTGTTGAGCACTCTACCCATCACTGTGCCATGGCTCTCCTTAACAGCCTGTCTTTCTTTGAGAGAAGATGGCACAGCTGAGGAAATTGGGTACCCTTGCCTCAGATTGGTCTCTGGTTACCCTTGCCTCAGACTAGGCTCTGGTTACTATGTTGCTTCAGGCTCGTGCAAGATGTCAGATAATTCTTGCAGAGGAGTCACGTCTGAAATGTCATCCTGCAGCTAATGGCTTGAATGAAGCCATAGGGAGTTTTCAAAGGTCAGCAACAGGGAGGACTGTCCACAAGTCTGCCATACAAGAGCAGAGATCCAGATCTCGCATAGACTCTGAAGCATCCTTGAGATTCCTACATTTGTGCTTTTCAAGAAAGGTGAGAATAAGTTGATAGGCTCACTATACCATACAGTAAGTTAATAGGTTCACTATATTCCATACGTGCGTGTTCTCAAGCTGCTTCCCCTACCCCCATGCATCTCAAACTTTCTGGAACTAGATTCTCCTTCTAAGGTTACTCTTCTTCTGGGGACCCTCAAAAGCTGTGTCTGTCACCTGATTGATGGATGGATGTGGACCTTCTCATATACTACAGCTACCCATCTGATAGGGTATTACAGATTACATCACTTGAGGGGATGGGCATACATGTAGCTCTATATCCCATTTTCCTTGACCTTTTCCTTTTCATGTCCTTCTTCTTGCCTGTACTTCCCTGCCTTTCCCCACATCTCTGGCAAAGGAGGAAAAGACAGAACCTCACTGATTATCCCCCACTGTTTTCTGATTTATCTTATAAACCAGTGATGGAATGGATGATCAGAATTAATACTACTGTGGAACAGCCACTGCATGTCTTTCAAAGGCAGCATGTGCTTGGCATAGTACATGACCAATAGGCTGTGCATTAGCTATAGAAGAAGATGATGATATTGGATTTATACTTCACCTTCCTGTACCCGAAGGAGTCTCAGAGGGGCTTACATATGGAAGAGTGGGGAATCAAACCGGGTTCTCCCAGATTAGAGTCTGCACTCTTAACCACTACACCAAACTGGCTTAACATACAGTTAAGGTATGACTCTGAAGATGAAAGCAAGATAACTTCAAAAGAATTATTTGTTTGATGAGCACTTGCCCAGTTCATAAATTCAGAAATAGGCAAAAAAAGAAGAAGATATGATATTATTCAGGCAACAGGCTACAATGCACTCTGATTCTATTGAAATCAATTAAATCTTGATCATTTATTTTAACAAGACCTGGAAAACAGGGCGGCTTCATTGAGTTTGTCCTGCCAAATGTAGTTAATAAAGAAGCTGCAATCTAGTATCACCACCTGGCCTGTGTGTTTACCTTTGTGTCAATCAGTTGGTTAGTCACGTTGGTCTGAAGCAGTCCAACAAATTTAGAGTCCAACGGCACCTTTTAAGACCATCAAAGGTTTTAGACATTTCTCTGCTAGTTTGACATATTTATTGCTTTACAACTTTTGACCTTATAACCTTAACTTGTTATTTAGTGTCACTTTGCA
This sequence comes from Gekko gecko, assembly GCA_029375565.1. Taxonomy (NCBI): domain Eukaryota; kingdom Metazoa; phylum Chordata; class Lepidosauria; order Squamata; family Gekkonidae; genus Gekko; species Gekko gecko. Next base: position 41,457,219 of record JAPDNY010000008.1, on the reverse strand, counting down.
TATCTTGATCGTCATCATGTTGCATGTTAATTCTCTGGCTACAAGTTTGAATCTTTTTTGCCATTCTATGTATTTGATAAAGTGTGCATGCACACAAAAGCTCATACCTTGAATAAAACTTTGTTGGTCTTAAAGGTGCCATTGGACTCTAAATTTGTGTCAACCAGGATGTGATACCCTGGATTCAGTTTTCTTTTCTGGATTGAGAATGAAGGCACTGTATTTTAGATTTATATTATCTGTATTTTAGATTCCACAACAACAGGCAGGCATCTTCTTTGCCTCTTGAGGATGGCTCAATGAACTCCCTCTGGTCCACCCTTGCTCAGTCGGTCTGAGTTTTGAGATGGGGTTGTATTTTGTGGGCAATGACATTCCTTCTGGTATTTCCCTATGCCTGTCTGCTGTAGGGCTTCATCAGGAAATCCTGGTTCAACTTGACTACATCCTGGGGGGGGGGGGCAATGATGTCACTGCCCACATGTAGGCAGAGAGAGGGGGAATCAATTCTGCATGATGCTCTCTTGCTACAAACAGGCATTAGGTTGTAGGCACCTCCAACATGGCAGGTTGTATTTTTTCAGACTTCTTTCTACTCCTCACATGATACACGGTTTAGGAATCACTAGGACAGACGGCCCTATATTTTGGTTTTCATTTCTCTGTAATAATTGGACAGTAAAAATGGCTATTTGTTTAGTGAAGAAGCATGGCCATGCCATAGAATTATTTCCTCAGCACTGGGATCTTGCTCTATTTCCACCTTCAAGTCAGGGCTTGCCGATATTAGTTCCTGGTTCCCACTATTGGAAGAATGTTTTTGGCTCGAAACAAATAGACACATGTTATGCAATCTGGTTTTTATTCTTAAACAGGGAGATTGTGGAAATCTGTCTCACCCACAGAGAAAAAGCTTCACAGAGGTTTAAAAGGGAAATTGACATCATACTGTCTGATGTTGTATTGTGCAGAAAATGTGTACTATTGCCCTCTGCAGGATATTCAAAGAGCTACAAAATCTCACAGAGACAGACATGTATCTTCCGACTCTGAAGTCCAGGTTTCATGCCTGTTCTTGCTACACTGTCACTGGATACAGCAGTGCTTCAGGTGAATGGTGCTCCTCACCTTACAAGTACAGGTTCAATGTTCTCATTTTTTTGGTCCTTAACTCAGCAACCATAGGCCAACACCCAAAAGGCATGCACATGTTTCTGTCATTGAATCAGTTGAGTTCCTCAGACCCATTTTCATGGAGGTGTGTTATGTTTGTTCATTATGTCAGGGGCGTTCAAAGTTTTTATCATTGTGAAATATTGTCTGCATAAACTTGTCTGACAAGGAACCCTTGAATATCTGCAGGGGACTGCTATATGCTTCCAAGGATTCTGGGAAATATTCTAGGATGCACACAACATGCTGGCCAGGCTTGTAGGGCCTCATTATCACGGCCATCTCCACCCAACAAAATGTTGTTGCAAGCAGAGATTTATGGGTTTCTCAAATCAAATTGGAAACCGAGGAAACATGACCATGTAATATTTCTTTAGCTCTTTGCTCATTCCCACACTCTGCATCCAAACCATGCCCTGAACTTCAAAGCTGTCTCTCATTAGAGATAAGTCAGTAGGTGTGGACATGAGCATCTCTTCCTAAGAACAACTTGTTCTGGGTTTTTATTTGTTTGTTTTTGAGCCGCAAGGCAACAGACAGTTTTCTGCCGACTATTGTTCCTAGTAAATGGGCAATGTGTTCTGCAGCACACCAAACGCTGTCGCTGGTCATTTTATGGGAGATAAGGAGCAGTAGACCAATAGGGTTGCCAGCCTCCATGTGGTGGCTGGAGTTCTCCTGGGATTGCAGCTGATCTCCAGGCAACAGAGATCCATTCACCTGGAGAAAATGGCTGTGGACTCTAGCATTATCCCCTGTTGAAGTCCCTTCCATCTCCAAACCCCACCTCATCAGCCATACCCCCAAAATCTCCAGGTATTTCCCAACCCAAAGCTGGCAACCCTATACAAGACAAAGTGTCTTCCGGGAAGTTTTTCTTCATTATTGATCTTCTCATTGATGCATTTCCAAAGAATCTTCTGATGCATTTCCAAAGGTTTTCTGTAACACAGTTTGAAAACAACGGCCTTTTTTTTTTAAAAAAAGAACAGTATGAGACAAGCACAAGTGCACAGATTGGTTGAAATGACTCTCTTTCACTATATATGACCCCATCACTGATATGCTTTTAACATTGGTTGTGAAGGGGGAAAGTGTGTGAGCTGGGGAGTGGTCTTTGTGGGCTTTGCTTGGATTTGTGAGCAGAGTCTACAGCATGCTCGCCTGCTTAGGATTTAGCCACAGTCAGTTCAGGTCAGGATCTTGGGGGAAGGCAAATGATATTGTGGGAAAGTGAGCTGGGTGTGAATGCTGCTCATCCACTCTTGCACTCTTTCCTTTTTGGGGGATCAAAGTGTGGAAGGAAGGGACAGGAGGGCTGCTTCCCTATGGAGAGAGTTCTCCGCATTGCTTTCATGTCAGTGAAGAAGCACATATGCTTCTAATGAAGCTTCCTCTTAATTGTACTCTTTCTACTACTCTTTTTTACTTTTCTACATGTACTTTGCAGTGACTCAACACTGGCTCTTGGGGGTGTGGTCTTCATGGCTTTCATGATGACTCATTGCCCCCTTTTCTTGACACATGTACTAAAGCATTATAATATTTCTATTAAAATCTGAAATGGATAAGCAGCAATAGATCGTTATAGCACTATAGTGATTGTTGTTTTACTAGGGACATGCTGGGGAAATGGAAGATGTAAGGGGCTGGATGACTGCGGAAAAATGGTGCTGATATGGGAGAGACCTTTCTAGGGCATAAAAATGTGTAGCATTCCTTGTTGGCATGCTGATGCACTTGGACTACGTTCTATTTCTTTCCAAACAGATAGGAGTAAAGCAGGTTTGGGAATGGGCATATTGAAGATGGGGAAAACCTGAAGAGAAGACAATTACTGCATGGTGTTGTGCAGAAGCTCCTGTGAAACGAAGTCCTCCAGAAATGGAAGCCAAGTCAGAGAAAAACCTCTGTGTGAAAACAGCCCTACTTCCTAACATCAGAGCATATAGCATAATGAGACTGATCGATGTGGTGGGGCATCATCTGTGGAATTCCCCCCTTGTGCCTTTTCACTTGGTATCAGCTCTGATAATCTTTGAGGGCTGCACACTGCAACTATGCAACTGAGCCTGCTTTAGCGGGGAAGGGTGGGGTAAAAGCTGAAATAATAAATAAATAATAAATTGGAGGACCAATTGCGGGGATGGAGGAATTCCAGGCCAGTCTGCACTGTGCAGCAAGAAGATAGAGAAGACAACATGTTACATTTGTGTGTGTGTGGGGGGGGGATGAAGTGTTTGGAAACCTGCCCATGCTAAAAAGGAATCTTCTCCACTACTGGGGGACTTTTCTCCACCATCCTATTGAACATCTCATGCTCAAACAAAAGCAGAAGACATGGTGTCCTTGCTCTCTAAGCATGTTCGTAAGGAGCCAGCATTACCCCCAAATAAGCAAACATGGTTCTGTAGGGGCTCCAAACCCAAGAGCTGTGATCCTGTGACACTCCCAAGGATCATAACCCATGGGATAAATATTATTGTTACAGAGGAAACACTGAGAGTCATTAAAGAATGGCCAAATCTATTTACATTGATTTAGGGATGCCAGGCCTGGCCTGGCAACCAACAGGACACTGCGTGAGGCAGGGATGATGTGACATCACTTCCAGAAAAAACCTGGAACTGACATTGTGTCTCTCTAGGAATCTCCAGCAACTATGGTTTTACCATACCATTTCCAGAAATTGCAGGAGTGGTGTGATCTCACTGATGGTGATTTTTGAAAACTTTTTTCCCTCCCTCTGGTTGTTGGAGTGGTGGCAGAAAACGTTCATTCAGGGCAGGAAATCTGCTGCCCCAGTGGGCATATGGCAACCCTACATTGATTAGACATCATTTTTACAACAGTCCTGAGGTGGTAAATCTGTCCCTGGGCTGTCACATTCCAGATGAGAAGTGGTGGCTCTCACATGAGAAGATGTTCTTCCATTAATAATCAGTTTTCCCAATGTAGAAATCTACATGAGAGAAGAAAGTTCCGTAGGGCAGCTTCTGTTCATTCTAGTCAGGATCGCATAGGAGAGCTTGCAGTGAGGCTGTATTCTTACTTATATTGCCTTTCCAAACCAGAGTTGATTATCATTCTAGTGTCTTTTTAAATGTACAAATGTTCCAGCAGCTCAGGAAATTTGCTCTTTTCCCACTGTTTTCTAAAAATGAAGAAAAAATATGTTGAGCTCTGGCATTGATCTTTTTTGTTGGGTTCATCAAAATTATCCAAAGGGTTTCTGATTGATGGTTAGGAGAGCTTTGACCTTTATCTCAGTGGATACAAGCTATTAGGTGAACAATTCAATTCATTTTAGGAGAACACAGCCAGGCAAATCATGTCATTCTCTTTACTCAAAAAGAACTTACGGTGGTGATGGTGAAATTTCCACTTATCAGTCAGAATTCTGTTGACCAAAGGAGATTCCAAATGTTTTATGAGTGAATTCATTCTAAAGATCAGCTATCAAGTCCTCGTATGCATTAACTGCATTATATAAAACTGATATGTTGTTTTCACAGTATTGTGCTCTGAATTTCCAAATATTTCTGAAGTATTAATAAAGGATCATCCAGCACCTGCTGTTTTGGCTTGATCTCCGCTCATTGTTGTGAACATTGAGCCAGTTTTTCATTGAACAGTTTGACTGGTGGATTATCTTCTGTATTTTCAAACTGAACAGTGCAGTCACCTGCACATTCTCACACAATGTAATGGGATTCCTTATCTGCCCCCCCGTCAGTTATTTAACTAAAGAATGAGCAAACCAACCAACCATCTATAAACAAACACTGTCTTACTAGTTGGTGCTCATCTAAGTCTGTGTCATAAACACCGTGTCATAGTGGAGGCTGGTAAGCAGTGGGGTACCGCAGGGATCAGTACTGGGTCTGAAGCTTTCTAACTTGCTGATTAATAATCTGGAGTTGGGAGTAAGCAGTGAAGTGGCTAAATTTGCAGATGACATAAAATTGTTCAGGGTGGTGAAAACCAGGGAGGATTGAGAGGCACTCCAAAAGGATCTGTCGAGGATTGGCAAGTGGGTGTCAGCATGGCAAATGCGGTTCAATGTGGCCAAGTGCAAAGTGATGCACACTAGGGCCAAAAATCCTAACTATAAATACACTTCGATGGGGTCCGAACTGGTGGAGACTGACCAAGAGAGAGATCTCGGGGTCATAGTAGATAACTTCTATTGCCCTTGCTTTTTTGCTGTTCCCCCCCCACCAACTTTGGAAACAATAGAGGATGAGGCACCTTCTTTGGGGCACCATAACTTGGACCACATAAATCCAAACCTCATGAAACATGGTGGGCAGGTAGAGGAGAGTCAGCATCTCTAGCACACTGGGGTATGTGTGTTCTACTGCTTCACAAACCTCAGGAAGTGAACCAGTTTGTTTAGCTCTTAAAAGTTTGTGATGGTTCATAGCTCATGAACCAAGCACACTATGAACGATGAATTGAAACGAACTGCATTTTCCCAGTTCATGCCCATCCCTAGACTTGAGCTGTGAATGGGCAAGACAGATCTTTCTACAAACCTGAAAAGGGCCCCAGGTTTGCAGAAAAATATGAAATCTAAAAAAAATGGGGGGGTTTAAAAAATCTGAAAATGATAAAAGAAGCACCTGTAACTTTAAACAACAGATTATCTCAGTGGCTATTGCTAGACAACCACAATGTTCCTGTCTGTGGTTGTAGGAGTTAAAAGGCAGAGGGAGGAGGCAAGGCCTTTCCCAGGATGATTTTGTCCTTTGAGGGAGGACTCATTAGGGCCAGACCGGACTAGGGTTGCCAGCTCCAAGTTGGGAAGTTGGTGGAGATTTTGTGGTGGAGTCTGAGGAGGGCAGGGTTTGGGGAGGGGAGAGGCCTTAGCTGCCAAACCAGCCATTTTCCCCAGGGGGTCAGATCTCTGTCACCTGGAGTTCAGTAGATATCCAGGTTCCACCTGGAGGCTGGCAACCCAAATCCTGGAAGCAACTTCTGTTTGACTTGATACTGCCCATCTTGCATGACAACTACTCCTGGGTGCTTGCTATTGTTCAACAGTAGCTATTCTACAAAAGCAAGTGTGGTATAGCAGTTGAAGCTTCAGAGGAGGGTCTGGGAGACCCAGGTTCAAATCCCCATCAGAAGGATATAATGCCACAGACTCCACCTCCAAAACAGCAATTTCCTCCAGGGGAAATAGGGTTGCCAACCTCCAAGTGAGGGCTGTTCAGCTGCTCTTCAGATGACAGAGATCAGTTCCCCTGGAGAAAATGGCCTTTGGTGAGTGGATTCTATGACATTATTATACCCTGTTGAGGTTGCTTCCCTCCCCAAACCTCATCCTCCCAAGGCTCCACCCCCAAATCTCTAGGAATTTCCCAACTTGGAGCTGGCAATCCAAAGGCTAACTGATCTCTGTAGTTGGGAGATCCATAGTGATTCCAAGAAATCTCCAGACTGGCAACAGTAGAAGGAGAAGAGGAAGCAGGAAAAGGCTATAAGAGCTCTCAGGAAAGGGAAAGAGGAAACAGTGAGGGAGGTAGAAATGAGATGTCTCCTGCAAGTCCTTACGAGTTCCCACTTGTTAAACCTCAGTTAAAAGGACATTTTCGTCCAGATAGTTGGCAACCCTATATTGAAGGAGTGATCTTTAAGGCAGGAAAATAATTTAAAATGAAATTCCAGTGTGGTATTCCTGCTATGTCCTTACCTGGATGGCCCAGGCTAGCTTGATCTTGTCAGATCTTGGAAGCTAAGCAGGGTTGGTCCTAGTTTGTACTTGGATGGGAAACCACGAAGTCCAAGGTTACTACACAGAGGCAAGCAATGGCAAAACACCTGTGTTTTTCTCTTGCCCTGAAAACTCAGTCACCATAAGTTGACTGAGCCTTGATGGCACTTTCCACCACATCACTACTGGTCCTTAAACTGTCCAGTGAAAGCCACCCTTCGCTGGTCTGAAAACCGTCGAGGGATCTCTACATCTTCTTTTACTTTTTTTTTTTTTTTTGCTTTGAAAATGTTCTAATGACTCTCTTCAATCAGAAACCTGGGAAGCATCGTAATAAAGGCAGATTGCTTAGTCTTGTTTCAAGGAGTATCTTTCAGTATCAGTCTATGGTTTCTGCATTTTTCCAGTGGAACGTATTATTTAGCCTCTCAGCTATTTTTTCTTGTGCACAGAATGCCAGGCTGAGCCACTTTTATGACTGTCTTAAAAGGTAGCTGGAAAATCATGCGCCTTTTTACTGCGCCAGTAAAAGGATTTTTATTACAAGCTACAGCTCACTTTTCATTTGTCTTTCACTGTATCCATTGCCAATGCCATCTGATGTATTATGAATCCAGCAGTAACTCATTCATTTCTGCATAGTTTATTTCATGAATTTGACAAGACTCCAGGCACAGGGGTTGAAGGTTTTAGATATGTGACTGTGCCAGGGGAGGAATGAGATAAATACTAACGATTTGTCCAAAATGCTTGATTTTCATTGGGATTAGTTTCTGTAAAACTTTAACAGAAGTTAGAGGCAGAAAGATTTATCAAGCAATCTCAGCATCTTGAATAGTGTAAGTTATTATTTCCCTTGGAGTCTGAATAGAAAACCAAGGATATGAACTTTCTAACTGTCAAGAGAAGACAGACATGCTCTGTCTGAGAATCACTTGAAAGACTGGAACGAATTGGAGGTCTTAGTTTCTGAGATTACAAATTCCCTAGATGTTATTTCTTCTTCTTCTGATCCCACCTTCCTCCTGATAAACTGGTGATTAGTGAAATTAGCATCATACAAGCACATTCATCACTTGATGATTGTAGCATAAAGTGATGACTTCTGTAGGTGAAAAGGCCGTCACAGATCTAACGCCGCTGACACAACAGTCATACAACCTCACATTGTCTTTCTCTGCAATGTCTTTCAATGGAGTCAGTTTACATATTCAGTTGCAAGTCATTTAATGTTCTTACAGAAGAGAAACACACGTTCAACTTGTGTATTGCAATGAATAAATTTTTGGGCAGAGAGTAGTTTATATGTGTTATAATGAATGAATGCATGCATGCATACATTACTGAATGAACAAACGAAAACGGGAGATGGACAGGACTGTCCTATCCCTGGTTGCTGTCTCAAATATATTGTCCTTCCCCACACACTATCTCTTGGGATGCACATTCCTGTATTTTAAAAAAGTGTAATTTCAGTTACTAACATGAACATAGTGAAAATGAAAACAAGTAATGTCGGTATGAGTTAATATTCCTCAGCATTTGTTATTGTGTTACCTGGTTATCTCGTTTAGTGGTCACAGAGATCAGGAGAGGGAGAGATTACCTCCTCCTCCCTTTCTCTCCCTCCTCTCTACACCGCTTGGTGTGGTTGATGTTGCTGTGTGACAAGGCATTGTGGGGCCAGGCCCGTAGCTACAGTAGGGCATCTTGGGGCTAGTTCCCCTGACTTACTAGCAAGGCCCCATGACTTCCCATCCAGCCCAGGGCCCCTGAGCAGTGGTAGGTGTAAGGAAGGAGCCAGGTATTCCTTTAATTCGATTATCCAGTACCCCCTAAGAAATTTAAATGCCTTCTGACTTTAAAAAAATGCTGGCTATGGGCCTGTGTGGGACTATGTTTCCCACGATGCTGTGAGGTGCAGCATCTTAGATGCCTCAGAAGGAGTCTTCAAGGTGCTAGGGAAGGCAAGGGAACAAGGTTTTCTTTGCATCCCCACTGAGGAGAAAGACCGGGTATATTTGTGAAGTACATGAAATAAATAGGCAGGCAGGGTCAGCAGAACCCAGTACTCAGCACATAGAGTAAATGGATGAGGAGAAGAGGGAGGGAGGAAATGAAATGGAATAGTTTTGATAACAAAATAATAATAATGAAGGGTTTTTTAAATGAAGTTAAAATGACTGAGCACCCTAATTGGGAGCATATAAAACCATCAGAGGTGCTGTGGTGCAGTGGTAGAGCATCTGCTTGGCATGCAGAAGGTCCCCGGTTCAATCCTGGGCCTCTCCAGCTACAATGGTCAGGCAATAGGTGATGTGAAAGACCTCAGCTTGAGACCCTGGAGAGCCACTGCCAGTCTGAGTGGACAATACTCAACTTGATGTACTGATACTCTGATTCAGTATAAGAAAGCTGTGTGTGTTTGTATTCATTATAGACTGTAGGAATCTTATTTTTAATAGTATCCCTGCTTTCTTACACACATGACACCTTGTTGCCTTTCTGGCTGCTCCTAGTCATCTCCTTTTCTTCCTGCTTATCCAGGAAAGACTTTACTGCCAATATTAGTAGCCCTAAGCTACTGTATGTAGAGCAAAATAGCTGAACATGCAGTTGTTTCAACTCTTCTGTCAGATTATTCTCATCTGTCCAGCATCTTAAACAGATGTCTCGTGCTCTAGAACTGGAATAAAACCTATGGACTATTTTTACTTTTCTTCATTTTTGGACAGCTGTTTTTAAAAGTTTAATAATACTTATTAAAATTAAATCCAACAGGCTTGGCAGGGAAGTGAGAATACGTCTATGAAATAATGAATAATCAAGGGCTCATCTTGTGTGTATGATTGTATATGGAACAAAACAATTTCTTTAACACATTTCCGTCCACAGCCCTGCAAATCCTTCTGTTTGAGTTGGGAGCTCATATCCTGACAGGTTTTTGTGGCAAGAAAGACGTCTGTACACAGAGGCAGAGGCGACATTCATAACATTTCACGGATCCCTGCTGTTGCTATGGAAATCAGTCCTTTTTAAATCTATGTGCAAATGCAAGCCCTGCTAACTGTCTATGGAAGCAAAAGGTGTGCGTGAGTCAAATTATTTGTTGTGTATTATTCCCTCGTGACCTCAGTGCCGTCAGGGGAAGAGAAAGATTATTAATGCCTCTAAAAGGAGCGCCTGTCATCAGGAGGGATTTGCAAACCAAAAAGATCCAAGCCAAGAACATCTGCCTAGTGCATTTTCTGTGTCATATACAGTAGATGGATTATTAAAAGTCGTGGAGTAATGTATACAACAGCAATGACAAACACGTAATTTTGGCTATGTGGAAAAAGGAAGATGTATGGCTATCAGTATGACTGCTTTCACAGGTCAGAAAACCAAGCAGGTTATTAATTTTACTCAAAAGTGCAGGCAGGACCATAGGTACTGGGAGGGACTACTCATGCACCACCCCACTGGAACACTGATCCATCCTACCTAGGAATATTTTGAAAAACAGGGCTTTTCATTTGTGATATGACGTAGCTATCATGTTTGAAGAACCTATGACTAAAAAGACTAACAGGAACATTTCTGTTTGTTAAAAACAGTTCCTCTTTTCCTGTGTGATAAATGCTGTGAATTCCACTGGCCTGATCTTCTCCAGCTCTGCCCACTGAAGGTTCTCCCTTGCTTTCAGGACTATTGTCCTCAGGGGTCATTTGGAGCTGGAGTGCGCAGGAGTGGAGCTCCGGCAGTTAGAAGCACAGGCAGCGGCAAGCCCTGCCCCCAGCTCCCAGCAGGAGCACAAAGCAGCATGTGTAGCATTCCTCCTGGGCCCAGATAGGCTACTCTGGGACTGGAATGACAGCCCCCCAAGTGGAAGACAGTCCCTAGGGGTGGAGCCTGAGCAGTGGGTGTTGCCTTCTGACACACTTCCGGTGATGTCAGGGGGTGTGGCATATGCAAATAAATTATGCTAAAGAGTTATGCTAATAAGATCCTGCATCTCTCTTTCTACGAAATGACCTGGTTATCCTTATTGTGTTTTTAACAATCCCCCTTTAGTTTCTGTGTTTGTGAGCACAGCAAAGTAATTGAAGGGGAAGAGGCAAAACAGAATTAAGGAACTTCCTGTTTATTTAAAGAACTTTAAAAACCCTAGTTTTTTTGTGTAGCTTATGATGTTTCTGATACTAATATGTGATGGTTCTTAGGATGCTACTGAGTGGTAACTGATTTACAAAAGTTTCAGCTGAATATGAGAAAATAGCTGTTAGATTTGAGTACAGTAGCATTTTAGAGACCAACAAGAGTTTGGCTGTGAACACACAAGCAGTTTGGCCTGACACAGCCACTCCTCCCCTCTGGATCAAATGGGCGCAGTCAGACAGACACATCTGTCAGGCATTCCCCAGCCATACTTATCCCATCATAGGTCGTCTTGGAGCCGGGTTAGAAAGGCACCACATCACAAGTGGTGTTTTTGGTTCCCCACGCAGTCATTGTGCATGGCAGGATGTCTGAACACAAGGGAGTGGGCACAGAATAGATTTGGCAGTCTGAACCTGCAAATCTGTTCTGCTGCTAGGGAGGGGTTTTTTTAAATTGCCTATATGCGCATGCACATGAGCGCATATGCACACGCATATTGAAAAATGTTTGGGCTGCATGCTCCATGGCTGAGGTGCTGCAATAATGTGGATGCTTGACCATGGGATGTCGCGTGGGTAACCCACAACAGGGTGTGCTGTGTGGCTGGTATGCTCCACAACACTTTAAACCAGTTCAATTAGAGGTGTCACCATACCGTGCCAAAGCCACAGCCTTTCAGGGCATACACTTTTGAGAGTCAAAGCTCCCTTTGTCAGACACAAGAAAATAACTAGTTGCCAGCCTCCAGGTGGTACCTGGAGATTTTCCACTATTACAACTGATCTCCAAACGACCAAGATCAGTTGCTCTGAAGAAAATAACTGCTTTGGAGGGTGGACTCAATGACCTTATACCCTGCTGAGGTCCCTCCTCTACTCAAACCCTGCCCTCCTCAGGCTCCACCCCCCCCACCAAAAAAAAGCTCCAGGTATTTCCTAACCCAGAGCTGGCAACCCTAAAAATGACTGATGTTCTTTGAATCAAGGAAACCTTCCTCTCAAGCAAGGCTGGTCGTACCCTTAATGGCAGGTCTACGGAATGCAGTAGCAAGGGGATGTAGTGCTGTTCTTTGCTTCGTGGAACCTGTGTGTGTGTGTAAAGTGCCGTCAAGCCACAGCTGTAGTATGGCGACCCCAGCAAAGGGCTTTCAAGGCAAGTGAGAAGCAGAGGGGGGTCTGCCACTGCCTTCCTCTGCAGAGCCTTCCTTGGTGGTCTCCCTTCCAAGTACTGAACCTGCTTAGCTTCTGAGTTCTGATGAGATTGGGCTATACCAGGCTGGCTTCACTCTGGATCCTGTTTTAAGGAAGCAAAATAGCATGGCCTTGGGAAATAGTAGTAGTAGTAGTAGTAACAACAACAATAAACTTAGCATTTATGTACTTCTTTAGAGTGTTCAAAGAATTTCATATACACTGTCTCAGAAATTCTTACAGCAATCCTACAACCTAGGTTAGTATGATCAAACCTTGACTGGGGATAGGACCCTGTGGCTTGCCTGTTACCCTGTTTCCAGGCCCACCTTGGGTCTTGTCATATTGGATGTGTGCTGGAGTTCTACACTGAAATATAATTCTCAGGCATGTGGGAGTCCAATTTAGATTTAGAAGGCAGACTTGAGCTTTTCTCCCATGCCATTTCTCTTATCTGAAGGCCCCAGAGACCTTCTATTTTGTCCGCTTGTTGAAATTTACACGTAGCCCTTCGGTAGGCACAAGTTTCTCTAGCAGAGGACATCAAAATTCCCGGAGTCCATTTCAAGTCAGGAAAATGGCACAGGTGTGTGTATGTGTGGGAGCCTTAAGCCCCCTCTCCCCATGAGTTGTGATCTGATCCAAACGGGGGTCTCATATGCCTAAGAAGTAGAAAATTGCTAGGATCTCCAAACATGGAACTTTCAACATCGGTGTGGTCTGGTCCTGGTTTGATAGAATCCAGGATGGACCTGGAAAAGGGCCTAACAAGTGTGGCAGAGAGGTCGTGTTAAGGGGATTATTGACAGCAGGGACTTCCTGATCTATAGCTCAGTCATAGCTCAGCCTCTGTACTCTACCAATTTCCCGTGTAGTAACAGAAAGAGTAGAACAGAAAGGGTAGAGCTACCTGATAATCTTTGTGGCATCTGCCACACGTAGCTGAGCAATATTTAGAAGCTTAAAAACAAGCTGCAAGAAACAGACCACATTTAAATTGGCACTGGGAAGCAGTCCAACACAGCCTCCACAATTTTTCCAGTTGGGACTGTTTCATTTATTCTCAGTTTTCCTCCTAGAATCTTAGTGCTGTTTCACTCCTTACTGGGAGAAGGCGGTCTTCGCATCTTTGGACACTTTTCTACATCTTTTCTGCACTACTTGAAAGGGAGACATCTACACAAGTGTGTATAAGAAGCCTGTATTCAGGAGGCTGTGGCTGGAGACAGATGATTCATTTTTAAAGGAACTGAAGCTGGCATGATTGAGGCATGATCCTTAGCATACGTCTGCATGGGTTTCTTCTGCCTCACTGTCATCTCTAGTCAACCAGGCTATGAAAGTTTTCAAAACAAAACAGAAACCTACCAAACCTGTTTGCCGGAGGCAGTAGTTTGCCAGAGCCCGTTCGCAGGGAGGGCAGGATAAAACTTGAATTAATTAATTAATTAATTAAATAGACAGTGGGATAAAAGTACACCCTGCTGTGCACAATTGCATCTTTTCTTATATGTTACTGTATTTTCAGTAGATGCTTTATGGCTCCTTTATAACAGTTTACTGTACTAGGAAACCTCAGAGACAGGTAACTTCCAGTTACGACCAGTTTGCAACAACAACAATTATTTATTTAATTTATATCCCACCCTATCCCACAAGTGGACCACACAAGATTCATCTGGAGGACTCTGGAAAGAGCTAGACGCCGAGGCTAGCTGGAAAAGAGAGAAGTGTTTGTTATTTATTTGAACAGTCTTAAGTTTTGCCCACAATCAGAGCCTTTCTGGCTCTGGCCCCAGCCTGGTGGAACGCTCTTCCAGATGAGATCTGGGCCCTGCAGAATATGATGCAGTTCCACTGAGCCTGTAAACCAGAAACGTTCCACCAGGCATACAGCTGAGGCTGCAAAGTTTCCATCTAATTTGGCCTCTCCCAGCTCTCCCCTCCCTGCCATTCATTGCTTCGTTTGCTATCTTTAAACCATGTGGCCTCAACAAACTCACTAGGATATATTATGTGGTTAGTGCCTAATATGCCATCTGACTTTGGTTTTAATTATTACTATGTTAAATTGTTTTTAATTATTGTGATATTGTGGTGCAGGGGAGGGTGGGCTAGAAGCCTAATAAAATAAATAAATAAAATAGTGGTGGTGGGGTGTGTGTATGTTAAAAAGTGTGTATGTTAAAAAGTGGGTTTCAGCTATGCACAGATGGGCCTGTTTGGTGTGTTCTCTCTTTCTGCCTTCTCTGTTCTCAACCCCCACCCCACTATCTTGGGGTTTATTCTCAGCCAGCTGTGACTCTTTAGTTTTCTGTGTAAATGGAGCTTTGAAAGGGAAACCCTTCAAACATGTGCCCCCCCCCCCACACACACATGCATCCTGAACGGCCCAACCATGGACAGCTGCACCATGTCATTCTGTTCATCGTGGTTTTCAGCATGGACGTCTCCACATCTTCCTTTTTTGCACCAACGCTTGGAGGAAAAAGTAATATTACAGTTCCCATTTTGGGATGCAGAATAAATGAGGATGTGCAACCCCCTCCCCTCCCAGATTTCATTCCTCTTAGAACAATAATGTTGCTGATGGTGCACTTCATGTCAGAGAAAGTTCAGCTGAAATTAATCAGCAGAGGATTTTTTTTTTACCACTCCGTCTTTAAACTCCTATTCACACCCCTCTTCATAAATCACACATTTAGATGGTTTCCTAGACTTTGCAATGGCACTGATAAAGAAAGTAGGTCATACGCTGTATGTGTTATTTATTTGCAAATGTGCCTCATTTGTAATGAGGAAAATGGAGGCTTTTTTGTGGTTATGTTCCATTTTGTGCATCTAAGGGATCTGGGGTCCTCGTTCTCATAGACAGCAAAGCCGTTGGCACAGCATGATTTGGGCTGCAACACTTTGAACTGCAAGTTGGGACAAGTGCAACTGAATGCTAATCCATATTTTTTTGAAAAATCCTGTATATAGAAAACTAGTTATCAGATAGGAGGATGCCATTTAGCCTATGCCCCTCCCCCAAACATGGCAGTTTTCAATATATTAGTACGGAGGAACATTTAATCACATGAACCCCCACTGGCAGTCTGAAACTGAACAACAAAAAAAGAAGTTTTAACCATCTGATCTTAAGGGAACTAAGTCCAAGGCTACATCATTGGATATTGTGCTGTTGTTGCATTGTGGTTATTATCTGCAAATGGATTTTTTTCACTGGACAAAAAGCCAGTGTGGTGTAGTGGTTAAGAGCACAGACTATAATCTGGGAGAGCCGGGTCTGATTCCCCACTCCTCCACTTGCAGCTGCTGGTGTGACCTTGGGCAAGCCATAGTTCTCTCAGAGCTGTTCTCTCAAGAGCAGTCCTTGAAAGAGCTCTCTCAGCCCCACCTACCTCACAGAGTGTCTGTTGTGGGGAAAGGAGGGGAAAGGAGATTGTAAGGCACTCTGAGACTTCAAGTGAATGGCAGGGTATAAATCCAATCTCCTCCTCCTCCTCCCCTCCTCCTTCTGTATCCAGTTGCAAATGACTGCTACAGGGCAATGATAATGCAGTATCCAATGATGTATAGATGCAGCCCTAGTCACCTCAAACCTGAAACCAATGATGAGTTAGGTAAACCATGTGAAATCTGTGATAATTAAATGCTGCAAATTTCACCACAAACGTGCTCAACAGTTGCACTTACTGTGTTCAAAGGTGTTGATCAGATGTGATTGGATCACCTGATCTGCTGAGTTCATGCTGAACATCTGTAAATGCAGCTTGAACAGGTTTGCATTGGTGTTTTTCAAAACTGCACTTGTCCAGATGCTACCAATCAAACCAATCAGCAACCATTTGTGCCACTAGAGACTACTCAGACAAACATCAAAGGGGAGGATTTTATTAAAACACAGCATTTATGATTGATTGATTGATTGATTGATTGATTGATATGATTCGTGGCTGATTTAATTGTCTACTGAGCAGAGCAGTCATGCAGCAAGAACTCAGGCTGTGTGGGAACATGCATGCAGAGAAAACGGATTGCTCTTTGCTGCACTGTTAGGAAGGGATACAGCAAAGCAACCTGCCAAACAACTGTGAACAGAATGATGAATGGCTGAATTGATCATCAAAAATTGGCTGCCTATTTGAACATCCTTAGTGACCATGTGTTGTTTTGGATGATACTGTTGACCCCTCAGCTAATAGTAGTACATTTTCTGTTTTGGAGGAGAAAACAGGGGTATGGATTGTATGGTTTTCTTATTTGATGCAATGAGAAAGAATCTATTTTCTTGCATGAAAAGGGATAAACTGAGGCTGAAATTAGGTAATATGGAAAATCCCTCTTTGCTACCACGGTCAGCATCCATGCATCTGATTTATTTTTCTCTCATTGCGGGAAACGTGTGATGTGGCATCACTGTATTGGGCATTGTCTTCTCCTATAGCAGCCAATGATGTGGATGGGGAGTGGGAGGAACCTAGTGTGGTAGTGTCACATCATGTTTGCCTAACAAGACATTACAGTGAGAGGGAAGAGACCCTCACATGAATCTGTGGTTTTGTGTGGCAAATGTGCCTTTACCCTTCCAAGCTTGAGACCTGAGGAAATGGAGCATTGCTTACCTTTATGTGGTATAGCATAGCATCTCATGGTTACACTCTTATCTGTCACTTTCCCTCATCCTTTTTGTGATGTTTGTACTACCTGGCATGCCAATGTTTTTGCATTTGCAAATAAAATCCCAGTGCAGTTCACAAATGTAGGTCAGAGTATATGCTTTTAAATTAAACCACACTTCAGTCACACTAGGCATAGCCTGGATCGTCCCCAGACTTTATACATTTGAGCACTCTTGCTCATGGGCAAGAGATTTTTCATACCGTCCAAAAACTCAAGTGCGAATTTTTCACTCATAAAATTTTTATTCATTTTTATTTTGTGATTGCATTTTTAACTCTCTCTCTCTCTCTCTCTCTCTCTCTCTCTCTCTCTCTCTCTCTCTCTCTCTCTCTCTCCCCCTCCCTCTCTCTCTCACACACACAGAGGGAGAGAGAGAGAGAGAGGGAGAGAGAGAGAGTTCTGTCCTGCTTTTTTAAAGCTTAAAAAAGATTCCTGCCCAGGACTGTGCCAAGAGATGATGAGCCCCACCCACCAATGCCCTCTGGATACTATTTACTAGTCAGTACCCATTGGTTTCAGTGGAAAACATGTACAACTGAAGAATTAGGTCTTTCACCTACACTGGATGAACTTGTCAGGAGGATATCCCTCGTCCAATGGATTTCCTGTGGACAGGTGGATTTCTGGGGGATAGGAGGATTCTTATATGCAATTACATGTCTGTCATTGTCTATAACTCTGTCTTGCCTCTTTGGAGGCTTCCAAGGTCAAGCTCTCTTTCCTTCTCTCCTTTCCATCTTTTTATTTATTTATTTTGCTCTTCCAGTTCTTCCTATAGTATCAGTATTTTCACTCTCCATGTATATTTTTTATATAGATAGCGCTTTACATGTCAATAAATACAAACTTACAGAAAGAAAGCCACAGCTGACCAGCCCCATAGCTAGGGATTTTCTGGGGAGAGGGCCTCAGGAGAGACACCAGCCAATTAAATCAAAGTTCATTTAATTAACGTTGATCTAATTGGTGGGATTCCTTAGAACTCCTAAGGCAGCCCTGCACCACCACCTCAGGCTCCAGGGCAAGGGGGGGGTAATGCCCAGTGACCACAGCTTCCCCCCCCCAGCAAGGGCAGGCCTTCCCTGCAGAGCATGTGGCTCCCTCCCCTCCCTCCCTGAGGAGCCCCTGTTCCTCTTCCCATGGCATGGCACAAGGGGCAGCCTGACCTCGACCTTCAGCTTCCTCCCAGGGCCAGGAGAGGCGAAGTGCACCACAGCCAAGCTGGCCAAGGGGGAACTGTGCACAAGCTCATTGGCACACCAGAGCACTGCCAGGCATGCCTGGCTGGGCCCAGAGGAGGTGGCTGCCTGCCTCCTTGCCTTGCCGGACCTGGCTCTCTTTGCCCAGCCTCGCCGCTGCCACCACTGCTACTTGTGCCGCCCTCATCCTCCCTGTCGACAGGCAATTGGGGTGGGGTGGCCTGAGGGGAGGGGGAGCCATGGTTCAGGGAGGGGTCCATAAAAACTGCTAGGGGGCTGGGCCCTGTGGGCCCTGCAGTAGCTACGGGCCTGCAGCTGACCCTTGGGTGCCCCAGTATAACAGGATAGAAAGCTCCCGGGCAGAAAGCTTCAGGAAAAGCACGCAGGGTTACAAATGGTGCTGGATAACTTGCATGCACCCACAGGAAGGCTGGCAGCAAGGTAGAGATGGTGGAGCCTCCCTTAAGTTTAATTTCTCCTGACTAGCCTTCCTGTACAGATATTATCCTTATTTATATCCATGTTATTTTATAAACTCTAGCGAATAGTAAGCAAAAGAGAGAGGATGCAGCACTGGCATTTGGCATATCCAGAAAATGGCTGCAGGCAGGGCAAGCAGAGTGGGTGCCTTAAGAATGGCAGGCAAGTGGGCAGAGGGTAGAGCCTGGCATTTGGCTTACCCAGGAAGCCACAGCAGGTGGAAGTAAAGAAAGAGAGAGCTGGCTCATGTGCCACAAGACTAATCAGGCGCAATTACTGACAGTGGCAGATGTGCATTGAGAGAGAGAGAAACGGCTGAGCAGGCACAAATACCCCAAGACTGGCAGGCAGGCAGGCAGGCAGCAGTAAAGTGTGGGCAGAGTTGACATTTGGGAGCCTCCTCCAAATAGACAAGGCAGCGGCGACAGATTAGCATTGGGAGCACTAAAATAGGCAAGGCAGCCGTGGCAGAATGGATAGATCTGATAAATGGGAGACCAAAGAAAAGCCAGAATTGTAAAGTGAAGGCAGAACAGAGCAACAATGCCAGCCCTCGAGTTAGTCACCCTGGGCAGTCCTGTGGCACTTACCACATCATCTCATAAGGCAATCCCAGCAGTGGCAAGTTTAGGAAGACAAAGTGCTCTACCAACTCAGGTGCCTGACTTGAACTTTGTGGGTTCAGAAATTAGAATGGTGTGGCTTCTTTCCATCATGGTGAACACCCATTTACAAGTTGTATGCCAGGTGCTGGAGAGCAAGGTGCTGCCCATGTATGCTCAGAAATTCAACAGGTATTTTTTGCTATAGTTTTTTCCTATAGTCTCGCCTCTGTCCAGCTACCTAGACTGAGAACTGACTGTGCCCTCAACCAACACCCCTGTAGCCTGTGCCCACAAAGCTTGCCCTGGGGTGGCCCAGCAATCACCATGGCTTGTCCATGGTGCTGCAAGGGCAGCCAATTCTGTTATTGGGAACGCTAGTGGTGGTGGTGGAGGAGGATCTTCTGGGTTCATTGGCTCATTTTTCCTCTTCCTCTCTGTCTCTGTGCTTTATGTACCTCTTCTTATAAATATATTTATTGGAGTTTTAACATTATATACAATAAACTTATACATTCACATTCTTATATTTTGAGTCCTTATTACATTATATTACATTTTATCCATTTTTTTACTCCTGACCACCTTTTAAACACGGTTTTATCATCGATACCATTTATTTCAGCATGTATCCTATCCATTTCTACTGCTTCCATAAGTTTTGAGGCAATTTCCTTTCTAGTGGGTACTTTGTCTGACTTCCAATATTTAGCAAACAAAATCCTTGAGATAGTTAAGATATACAACAAAGTATAAGTTTCTTGACGCGTTTGTTGCTCTTCCGACAACATATTTAACAAATAGATCTCCGGCTTAAGTTCCACCATTAAACCTAATGTTTCTTCTATTATCTTTTGAACCATTTTCCAATATTTTTGTGCTCTTTGGCATCTCCACCACATATGGAAAAAAGTGCCCACGTTCGATTTACATTTCCAGCAAATTTTAGAGTTGTTTTTCTGACATTTTGCAATTTTATCGGGTGACCAATACCACCTATGGTGTAATTTATAGACGTTTTCTTTATATGGTACTGCCCTTAGAAGTTTCATCTTATTCCAAACCTTATACCATTCTTCAAGCTCTATTGTATGTCCCATATCCTGCATCCATGCCACCATGGATGATCTTACTACTTCATCCCTCATATATTCGTCCAATAACCAATTATAAATCTTCTGTATCAACTTATCGCTTGAGGACAGCCATATCTTATCCAATTCATTTTTGTTTCTCTCAAACCCCTCTTTCATATCTTTAGCATACCTAGATCTCAACTGGGTATATTCCCACCATGATAGATTGATGTTGTGTTTCCCTTCTAGAACCTCTTTTGGTTTTAATTTTTCCCTTTTATCTAGCAAATTTTCATATTTTTCTCTATGTACCTCTGTAACAAGAGTAGGCTTCACAAATGCTTCTAATGGTGATACCCATAATGGCGTTTTCTTATAATGGCGCCTTCTTATATTATCCCAAACTTTAAACAGCGCATCCCTTAGATAATGATGTTTAAAATTGGTATGTACTTTATCTTTACCATACCAGATATAAGCATGCCATCCCATGTAGAGATCAAAACCTTCTAATGCTAAACATCTAGTATTTTCCAGGACTATCCATTCTCGTATCCAATTTAATGCTGCCGCTTCATAATAAAGCCTCCAATTTGGAACTCCTAACCCACCCCTTTCTTTTTTATCTTGCATAACCTTCCATTTTATTCTTGCCTTTTTAGGTGCCCAAACAAATCTTCTAGTAATTTTATCTAATTCTTCAAAATAGTTCATCCTCTTAAGTATTGGTATGTTCTGTGCTAAAAACAAAAACCTAGGTAAGATATTCATTTTCAACGTTGCGATCCTTCCCAACATGGAAATATGTAGATCTTTCCATTTATTCAAATCCTTTCTAATATCTTCCAGCAATTTGTTATAATTATCTTCCATAAGCGTAGAACACTTATTGGAGAAAGTTATACCCAGATATTTAACTTTTTTAACTATTTCCATGTTCGTTAGCTCTTGCAACTTTGATGCTATTTCCGCTGAACAATTCTTAGTCAACATTTTCGTTTTCTTATTATTAATCTTAAGCCCCGCCTTTTGACCATATCCTCTAATATCTTGTAATAGTTCTGTCATAGATTCTAAGGGATTTTCTATAATAAATAAAAGGTCATCTGCGAATGCCTGTATTTTATATTCCTCCCCTTGTACTCTTAGCCCTTGTATGGCTCTATTTCTCCTTATTACATCATTCAGTGTCTCCAGAGCGTATATATATAACAGAGGCGACAAAGGACAACCTTGCCTTACACCTTTTGATATTTCAAAGGATTGTGTAATTTCTCCATTAATTGAAACCTGGGCAAACTGTTTAGTATAAATTGCTTGGATCAATGTAATAAACCTCTTTCCAGGATCCCATAATCTAAGTTTCTGTATCAAGAACTCCCAGGATAGGTTATCGAAAGCTTTCTCAGCGTCCACACACATTAATACCATCTGTTTCTCTACATGCTGTTCATAGTATTCCAAAACATTAATCACTGTACGTATAATTGCTTTCATCTGTCTTTTCGGCAAAAAACCGGATTGGTCCGGATGTATCTTTTGTATCAATACCTTTTTAAATCTGTCCGCCAGTATATTAGCAAAAATTTTGTAGTCTGCGTTTAATAGAGATATTGGTCTATAATTTTTAATATCTTCTCTCTCTGTGTTTGGTTTATGTATTAAGGAGACGACTGCATGTTTCCAAGATTCCGGCATTTTTCCTGTTGTTTCAATCTGGTGTAACAGATCTTTCAAAGGGAACGTAATCTGATCCTCAAAAATTTGATATAACTCAGCCGGCAAGCCATCAGGCCCCGGTGTTTTCTTCTTTTTCTGTTTCTTTATAGCCTCTGTTATTTCACACATCGTTATGGGTTGGTTCAGTATATGTTTCTGATCTTCACTAAATTCATCTTTGCTATTTTGTTCCAAGTAATTTACTATTTCCTCCACGTCTTGGGATTCTTGACGGTACAATTTCTTGAAAAAGTCTTCTGCTATTTTTTTCATCTCCTGCATTTCAAATTTTTCTTCATTTTTTCCATTTCTCAATTTCAATATCATACGTTTATCCCTCTCTTTCCTTAATTTATACATTAGCCACTTAGATGGCTTATTAGCATTCTCAAAAAGATATTGCTTTGTAAATTCCATTTTCCTTGCCAACTCCTGCGTTAGCAAGAGATTCATCTCATGCTGTAAAATTTTTAACTTAGCTTTTATTTCAACTAATTCATCATTCTTCTTCACCTTTTCTTCTTCCTGTCTTATCTGCCTACAAAGATTTTCATATTTACTTCTCCTTTGCTTGTTTTTCCATGCTTCTTGACTAATACACCACCTTCTTATAAAAGCTTTAAATGTATCCCATACAACATCAATAGCTATATTCGGTTGCAAGTTCCTTTTAAAAAAATCAGCTATTTCTGCTTTTGCTTTTGTAACCAACTCCTTATCTCTAAATAATTCCATATTTAGTTTCCATCTGCCAGTTTTCTTTGTATCTTCTAAAGATAACATTATTGGATTGTGATCTGCAAATGTACTCGGTAGAATGTCTATCTCTATTAACCCTTTAAGTGATTTCACCGACGCCCACACCGTGTCAATTCTGGACCATGCTTTGTGCCGTGCAGAATAGAATGTATAATCTTTTCTCTTAGGATATCTAGATCTCCATACATCTACTAGGTTATATTCACTTGCTGTTTGTATAAAGATTTTTGGTAATTTCATTCCTGATTTCTTCGGTTTCCCCTGACTTTTCCTATCTAAATCTGGTTCAAAAACTCCGTTATAATCCCCAATTATACAAATGTTATCAATTTCTTTCATTTTTAATACTTCCCGAACTTCTTTATAAAATTTCTCCTGATTCTGATTTGGGGCATAAATATTAATCAATAACAACTCTTTTCCATTTCTATTTATTACCGTAGCAATAATCCTTCCATCCTGCGATGCATACAGATAATCGGCAGTAATATGTTCTTTAATGTATGTCACTACACCTCTCTTTTTCTTAATATCTGATGCAATAAACGCGTTACCCAAACTTTTCCTTGAGAGGTATTTCACTTCATCCTGTTTTATGTGTGTTTCCTGTAAACATACTATGTCTGCTTTCAATTTATTTATTTGTTGGAAAATTCTCCTTCTTTTTATAGGGCTATTTAAGCCATTCACGTTGATTGAGAGAATTTTCAGCCCCTTATTCATGATTGTCGTTGTTATATCTCTCTCTACTATTATATTTCTCCCTAGCCTTGTATTGGAATCTGGTCAAAACCTGTGAGGGAGTGACACCTCGTCCTCTTTTCCCTTTCTTTCCCTCTTTTTTTTCAACTACCTCTTTTTCTAATTCTGCCACTTCCTCTCCAAATTCTCCTTCTTCTTTCTCACCTCCTTCTCCACTTTCTTCTCTATCCCAACCTAAATCCTCACCATGTTTTTCCAAAAAGTTCTCCGCTTTAAAAACCGAGTCAATTTTATGTCTTCTTCCTTCATAATGAAATAGTAATCCTTCGGAGATCAGCCATCTATATGTGATTCCATTTTTCTTTAATATATTAACAAGGATTTGGTAGCTCTGTCTTTTTCCCCTAACCCTCCAGGGTGTCTCTTTTAGTATTCTGATTTCTGCTCCTTGTATTGTTACTTTATGTTCATTAGCAATTTTAAGAATTTTATTCCTCATTTCTCTTTTATGGAACTTAATATGGACTTCACGGGGTAGTTTATGTCTTTTTGCGTAAGCCGAGTTTCTCCTATAGATAGAATCGATTTGTGTTTCTATTTCTTCTTCAGTGCCCAATTGTAGTTGCTCTCCCAAGTTTTGTACTATAACCTCTTTTAAATTTTTCTCCAAATTTTCTGGAACATTTTGGCATCTAATTATTGTTGCTGCCCGGTCCATCTCTAAATTAATCAATGTTTCCTCTATTTGTTCATTTTTACTTTTAAGCTCTTGTAATTCAAAGCCCAAATCGTTTACTTTCTCTTTCATTTTCTCATTATTGGCCCTAATTTGAGATATTTCATGCTTATTCTCTGTTAATTGTTTTTTAATTTCTTCCGTTTCAAGTTTAATTTGCCCCGTTATGTTTTGTAAGGGCTCTATTTCCCTTTTAATAAGTGTAGGTAGTATTTCCTCAATTGTTGCCCTCACTGTCTGTGCCACTGTCTGTGCCATACTTTCTTGAATTAGGCTTTTTAAGTCTTTCATTGTCATCTGGGAAACTGTCATATTGCCTGTTTTCAACTGACCTAGATTTCCCGTTTGTCCTGGGGAAGCTATGGGAGTTTTCTTACCACCAGTTGCCATAATCTTTCAAGAGCACGGACTTAACCCAAGAACCCAAATAGCAATCACTGCACAACACAAACCGACTCTACCAAGACTTTTCCTAACTACTGACTTGGAACTCAATTCAATAAATTGTTTCACTAACCCACTTCCCCCTCTTACAGAACTAACAGCTTTCCACCTAATCTCAAACTACTATGTACTTGTATTCAATCCGTCTCTTCATTTATCTTTCTTCTTTCCTAAACTGCCTTTTCAGTCCACTTTTTTTTTTCGGATTTGTCTCTCACAGAGTTCACTTCTTCAGCCACTCCGTCTCCCCGCCTCCTGCGTCACCACGTCTCGCCGTATCTCCTCCCGCTATTGTGTTGTTCCTCCGGCCTCTGGTCCTGCCTCTTAATCACGTCGCGCCTCCTCCCTGACGTTCCGTCTCTCCTCCGTCCTCCTCAGACTGCTCCTCTACGACGCGATGCCACATGTTCTCCCCAAGCCTCTCTGCTGGTGCGCGTCCTTCCGTGGGCGTTGTCTCTCCACTTCCACAGCTCGCACTTCTCCCCAGCGTCCAACACAACGCCCCAGGGGGAGACAAAAGAAAACAACACAAAGTGTAGATGTTTACAGTTGCTGTTCCCTCTCTATCTATCCCCTCTACACTAGTCAGTCTTCCCCCCTTTTAACGTCTCTCTTTTCATACAGCCGTTTACAAGAAGCCCCGCTGCCTCACTTCCGTTTCTCCGTATCTTCTGGGTTTTCTCTTCTCCTTTACCCACCTCTATTACTCCTAATCAGTCCTAGTTACTATCTCCCTTTATAACATGCTGTAAATAAGTAATTTTCCGTATACTCAACTTTCGCTTATCTCTTTTCACTGCGTCTTTTCGCTCCTTGGACTCCCACGATTCCGCAAGGCTCCTCTTGTGCTTCGGAGAGGCAGATGCCTCTCTGGGGCTCCGTTTGCTTTCTGCTTTGGGTTGCCACTGGAGGAGGGGGAAAAGACCCCCTAGGTGGAGGGGATGCCACCCACCCTCCACCTACCAGCTGAGAAACCCTTGCCAGAACCCCCTCTCCAGGAGGGAACTGGGTGACGGAAAAAAACACACCAAACTAAAGCAAACAGACTGGCAGATGCGGGAGCTGGCTCACCGCCCTGCTACCTCGTTAAGCCCGGAACCGGATCTCCCTTTATGTACCTCTTCACCAACTCACGCTTTCAGTGGCTCAGAAAAGAAGAGAAGCACCATGCAGCCCTTCACCCTGAGGTTGCATGAGGTCCTGAAGTCTATTCTCCCACAGTGGTCCCAGTGGCTCCACTACCCGATTATGCACCGGCCTCTGCATCAGGTCCACTGTCTCTGGCACAGAGTGTCGACTCCTCTGACTTATTGAGCCATCTCTTGGCTCTGAAGCTGTACAAGAGTGATGACCTCTCATGGAGGCGTGGGCAGAACAGAGACCTTGGTGGCATCCTTGAAGGGCTTCAGGCACTATCTGTGCCATGGTTTCTCACTGGCTGTGGTGATGCCTATTTCACCCACTGTTGCCACCTTGCAAAGGGCCGTCTGCTGTTCCACAAGCATCTCTGTCATGTGGAAGGTAGAGTTCTCCTCATGCTCACATCCTGGGTGAGGCAATGTTATGTGTGTGCCAGGTTCTACTTGACTCTCTCAGGTTCTCTTTCTTCCTGGCAGGTGAGATCAAGGTGTTCTTCATCCTGAAACTGGTGCTGATTTTCAAGTGCCCCACAAGCTGCCTGCCCATCTGGATCTTTTCACTCAGGGTAATGCTGCGCGAAATGCCTATAACATCTTTCTCTGCTGTGAAATACGTAGGCGAAGCTTTCTGTGTTCAATTTTGTTGCCATTATATGTAACAGAAAAAAACAAGATAATTTCTAAAATACCCACCTACAAGGAACTGATAGAATCCCACATGTTATCGAATCATATATTGGATGTTAGTTATGAAATTTTAATACAATTTTGCCTAAGTTTCTGCTGAGTTACTGGGTTGGATTCTATGCCCTGAGAATGCAGAATATAGATTCCACATCCTCCTTCCACAATACAAGAACTCGTGGGCACTCAATGAAATTGCTGAGCAGTCAGGTTAGAACAGATAAAAGGAAGTACTTCTTCACCCAAAGAGTGATTAATACATGGAATTCACTGCCACAGGAGGTGGTGGCAGCTACAAGCATGGACAGCCTCAAGAGGGAATTAGATAAACATATGGAGTAGAAGTCCATCAGTGGCTATTAGCCACAAGGTATAGATAGGAACTCTCAGTCTGGGGCAGGTGATGCACTCTATTCTTGGTGCTGGGGGGGGGCAGCAGTGGGAGGGCTTCTAGTGTCCTGGCCCCACTGCTGGACCTCCTGATGGCACATGGTATTTTTGGCCACTGTGTGACAGAGTGTTGGACTAGATGGGCCATTGGCCTGATTCAACTTTGGCTTCTCTTATGTTCTTATCCCATTGTGGTTCATTGTGCTCCTTGAAAGCCTGGTCCTGGGGCAGTGGACCCTCAGGGACAGCATAGGAGAAAGCCACATGGGTCCTACAGTGTGTGTGTGTGGATAATCTGTGGAAATCTCAAGCAAATGGGAGTGCCTCTTTAGCAAGCAAAACAAACCATGGGATTCAACTCCATCCAAAACCTGGAATTTAATTTGGAAAGCATTGCTTTATTATAAAATAACTTATTCATCCATTCTAGTGTGCAGATTTAAGCAAAACCAAGCACATTTTTAATGTACCCTGCAGAACTGCACTAACAGGATCACTGCAGGGACAGTGAGGACAGTGTAATCTTCAGGGCTGGATTCTGACTTTCAGAGCTAGGTTATCCTGCAGAAAAAAAATACCAGTCCTGGGCCAAGTTTCTTTAGGCATGGAGAGAAAAATTCCTAAGGGAGAAGCTCAGCAGCAGAGTTTAGGCAGGTAGACATGGCATCATTAAGGACTGTCACACATACGGCACTTGGCCAGGTAAGAGTTTGGTATGCAGTTCATAGGCTTTGAAGAGCGAGTCATCCTCACCTGGAAGAGTGGTTGTTCCTCCTCCTCATCTCCCTCTCATGCAAAGTGGTTGGCATTTAGTAAAAATTCACTCAAGAACATTCCAAGTAAAGCCAAAAGAAGAACCATGCTGCTTTAATATCTCAACAGGCTGTTCATGCTGTCCGCTAAGTCTTTGCCATGTACTTTCATGCAAATGTAGCCATGCACAACACCCAATTTCTCTCTCTCTCTTCTTTAGCAATCTTATTGGCAACAATCTTATAGATAAGATTTTTTCCCTCATTTTAGAAGTACCTGTTAGAAGAAGAAAAACAAGCCATACATCTAAAGTACAAGCAGTGTGTTTAAAAAGAGCGATAGGTCTTGCTTCGGAGCAGGGGAAATGGCTTTGGAGAAAAGAGTCAGGCTCGAATTGGACGTCTCTTAATTTGACGGTGAAGCGACTGTTGCTGGGACAAATGATAGGAATGGTTTCCTGGAGCAGAAAAACAAAGGCATTCTTATTGAGCTCTGCACTGTGCTCTTTAACATCCACATTGCACTTAGAAGCCTTGAAAGGTCATGCCAGAGGTCACATTGGTCTCCCTGCTGCAACAACGATGCATGCAGCAATGTCATCTACAACAATTTGTGCCTTTTCTCACTCAAATAATGTAAACACACATACACACACCAAGCTGTTTTATACTGAATCAGACTGTCAGTCCATCAAGGTCAGTACTGTCTACTCAGACTGGCAGTGGTCTTTCACATCACCTAATGCCTGGTCCTCTTAACTGGAGATGCCAGGGATTGAACCTGTGTCCTTCTGTATGCAAAGCAGAGGCACTGAGTCACAGCCCCTCCCCTCCAAATCACAAATGGGATTTATGCCTGTAAAGAGTTGAATCCACAGTTCGATCCATGGCCAGAGTATAAGGGGGTTCACTGTGTCAGAACTGCTCTTGGAAGAAAGCTCAGTATTGAGGGAGCTTTGGTCCAAACACCTATCTCTTGGTCCTAGTGTTGATTGAGAAATAAAGGATAACTCTGAAAACTGCAGCCAAAGAATTCACTGGTCAATTCAATGTGTTAATGTCATCCCCTCCCCACTGTGCAGCCTTTTTGTACCTAGGGTTGCCAGGTCAATACTGCAGTGTTCGGTTCTGAACACTAGACTCAGTTTGGTGTAGTGGTTAAGTGCACGGACTCTAATCTGGGAGAACCGGGCTTGATTCCCCACTCCTCCACTTGCACTTGGCTGGATGACCTTGGGCAAGCCATAGTTCTGATAAGAGCTGTTCTTGAAAAAGAGCAGTTCTTGTCAGAGCTCTCTCAGCCCCACCTACCTGTCTGTTGTGGGGAGGGGAAGGGAAAGGAGTTTGTAAGCCACTCTGAGACTCCCTTGGGTAGTGAAGGGCAGGGTATAAATCCAACCTCCTCTCCTCTTCCTCCTTTCCAGCCCAGTCTCCAAACCACTGCCTGCCTGCCTGCCTGCCTCTTTCCTGGCAACAGTTCACAAGTTTCCTTTGCTGTGGGCTCCTCCTTTCTTCACGTCTATTTCCATTACCCCACTTTCCCGTCAGGATGCTGCTTTTCAGCCATATTCATTCACATGTTGGCAAATGCAGAATCTTTTCAAATGCAAATTTCAGCTCTATTTAGGGAAGGTAGTATTTGGAATAGGAACTGGTAACAGGTACCACAAATGATTCTAAAGCCAGTACAGTGGTCTGCTGTCATTTTCCGCAGTAGGATGGGATGTTCTAATGTGGCAGCCAGAAATGTTTATACACACACACACATATATACATATACATATGTGTGTGTGTGTTTTATACACACACACATATACAGCATACACAGGTCTAACTATAGTGAAGACCTCAAGAGAGTTCAGCCACAGTTTCTTGGAATAAAGAAGCTAGCATTACATACTGAAGCACCGACAGTTCAGCGCACCGCAGCCAATGCGGGGAATGCACAATCGTCCCCATGTGACATGAAAACTGACTCTGTAAACAGTGCACAATTTTTAGCAATTAGATATCTATTATGAATACCCAGCAGCTGCAGCTGGGAATAGTTTCAAGCATGAAGCATTTGCATTCTCTATGTATAGGCAGGTTACACGAGAGAGAGCCGACAGCTGCTTCGGTCAGGTTTATTTGTTTATTCAGCCAAGTCCCTTCTGTTTTTCTGACATCACATAGCAGGCTTGGACTTTGTGGTTTCATGCTTTCACGCAGACTAAATGCATACTCCTTGTGAAAAAAGAAAAAGATACAGCTCTGTTCATGATCTGTATCTTTCTCTTCCAAGAAGAAGAAGAGGAGGAGGAGGAGGAGGAGGAGGAGGAGGCAGAGATTGGATTTATACCCTGCCCTTCATTCGGAGTCTCAGAGCGGCTTACAAACTCCTTTCCCTTCTCCTCCCCACAACAGACACCCTGAGAGGTAGGTGGGGCTGAGAGAGCTCTGACAGAAACTGCTATTTTCAAGAACACCTCTGACAGAACTATGGCTTGCCGAAGGTCATCCAGCAGCTGCGAGTGGAGGACTGTGGAATCAAACCCAGTTCTCCCAGATTAGAGTCCATGCACTTAACCACTATGGGATGCAATTTTTTTTTCCTGGCATAGACAATTTAGCTTGAAAGCTCTCTTTGTCTATAAAGCCACAGTAGGTGCAAAGACAGGAGGGCCTTGCATGACAGCTATCAAGAGCTGAACCATGCAGTCAAATAGTACACCCTTTCTTGGACTGCACCGCTTCCAACTACAGCTGGGAAACTACGTATCTGAATTCTTACCCATACCATAAACACATCTGTAGAAGGAAATCTAGCCTGCCATGGAGCCCAGATGTGCCTTCTGTCTTAGTTTAGAGAAGTTCTGCCAGACTCTGCTTTTAGGTTTATAGGATACACAAGAAGAGGACAAATGTTGGAGTTTATTAAGGTTTAACAAGGTGTTAAAAACAGGGGGTGGTTACATAGCAAAACAAAATAAAGATAGGCTTATATGTCCCTCTCTGAACAATGGGGATTCCTAGCAGTCCTCTTGAGATGTCTCTCTAGGGTTTCCATTCCCCCAATGGGGGCAGGGGTTTATCTGCTTTTGGGGCCCCCAAACCACCAACCCAGATCTAGCCAATGGGAGGAACCACACCCCCAAAGTGCCCCATTCATGCCAATGTGCCCAGACGTGACATCATCACACAGGGCATACTGTGTGTGTGGGAACTCTATGGTTACCATAGAGTTTTTCCTCAAACAATAGAGCCTCCCCCCACAATGAGCCTTGTGCAATGATGTCACCTCTGGAAAGAGATCCCAGAGAAGGGGGGGGACCCCCCCACCAGCAGCTGGGTAAGACCTGGTAACCCTATGTCACTCTGTGGGGCAGATTGCTGTTCACAGGTCTGCAGTTCCCTGCAAGTGCCAGCTCTGTCTGTGGGATGATTTCTCACAAGTTGGCTGTTTACTGCCTTCAGCATTATCTTTAACTATGCACTACAAGAGCTGAAGCTAATTGGCTGGGAATTGGCATTGCAGGCCTTAAGCCTGGGATAAAGTAAAAGAAGGCAAACAGGGAATCTGTGGGGTTCTGTAAAGATTCACTGTCTCCTCACCATTAAATGGTCTTTTGTTACCATTGCCAGGTTCATCCTGGCTACTGGTGGGGAATAGAGTTGCCAGCTCCAGTTTGGGAAACTCATTGAAATTGGGGATTGAGCCTGGGGAGGACAGAGACCTCAGAGGGGTACAATTCCATAGAGCCCACCCTCCAAAGCAGCCATTTTCCCAAAGGGAACTCATCTCTGTAGTCTGGAGATGAGCTGTCATTCTGGGGGATCCCCAGGCCCCACCTGGAGGCTGGCATCCCTATCTTTCATTTGTAAATCTGCTACTCATTCTGTGACATTCTGTCTTTCCACAGAGAGAAAGGTATTTTTTCTGTGTGCGTGGGATCACTCAACTGAGGCACCACTTCTAAAATCCAAAATGGGACATTCCAGTTCTCATGAACTATATGACATATCTGAATGAATTTGGCTTTACAACCCAGATTAAATGGCTGTGTGAACCTTTACAATACTGGATGAATGACATCATTGGAGCTACAGTTCTATCCTGTTACCACAATACCTCACGTTCCATCCTGTTACCTCACAAGTATAAACAGCCTCCATTAATATGGAGCAGGATCCAAATAACCAGGGGTCTTTTCGGGGGGAGCGCACCGGAGCGCAGCTCCCGGAGCTCAGGAGCCAAGCCCCGCCCCCAGCCGGGGTCCCGGAGAGTCTTTCAGGCAGCCGAATGTCAATTTCAGCTCCATTATATCCTATGGACCATTGAAGTCAATGGTGAAAACATAGGGTATATTCTGGGGGCTGGAGGGAGGGTTTGAGGGAGAGGCTCGAAACTCACAGGATAGCTAATGGAGCCTCTCCCCAAGATACCCACCAAGTTTCAAGAACATTGGACCAGGGGTCCAATTCTATAGGCCCCTAAACAGGTTGCCCCTATTCCCTCCATTGTTCTCTATGGTGGGAAAAAAATAACTTTTTTCCCACCATAGAGAACAATGGAGGAAATGGGGCAACCTGTTTGGGGACCCATAGAATTGGACCCCCTGGTCCAATGTTCTTGAAACTTGGTGGGTATCTTGGGGAGAGGCTCCATCAGCTATACTGTGATCTTGGAGCCTCTCCCTCAAACCCTCCTCTCCAGCCCCCAGAATATACCTTATGTTTTCACCATTGACTTCAATGGCCCATAGGGTATAATGGGGCTGAATTGCCACTGAATTTCTTTCATTCCCTCCTTTCCTTCTTTCTTTTTCCTCTTTCCCTCATTCTTCTCTTCTCTCTTTCTTTCTTTCCCACCTTCTTCTCTTCTCTTTTTTCCTCCTTTCCCTGTTTCCCTCCTTCTTCCCTCTCTTTCCCTCTTTCCTTCCTTCTTTCCTTCTCTCCACTCTCTCTCTTTCC
Organism: Gekko gecko; assembly: GCA_029375565.1. Lineage (NCBI taxonomy): Eukaryota > Metazoa > Chordata > Lepidosauria > Squamata > Gekkonidae > Gekko > Gekko gecko. The sequence continues at coordinate 41,424,673 of JAPDNY010000008.1, read as the reverse complement.
TTCCCTCTTTCCTCCTTCTGTGGCCCAACTCTCATGAGAAGGAGTTTAAACTTTAACCCCCTTCTCTCTTAGCTCCCCCACCCAGACCAGCTGGGGAAGGGAAGGGGAGGCTTTTGAAGATGCTTCCCCCCTTGCTTCCCCTTCTGACATCACTTCCGGTGATGTCAGGGGGCGTGGCATATGCTAATAGCCTAATAGCTCATTAGCATACCATATGCTAATGAGCTCCTGCAGCTGTTCTTCTACGAAAAGACCCCTGCAAATAACTATTAGCGGAGTGGAGTTTATGGAAGGGTTCTTAGCTGCTTTCCCTTTCTTTCTGTAGTCCCTTGTGCCTTTCCAGCCCAAATCCACTCATAAGAGTTGGGTTCCCATTTGTTCAAGAATTTGCTCCAAAGTGCGCAGCAGCAGCAGCACCCCCCATCCCACACTCTTCCTTTGATTCCCCCAGTGCCCCAGGAGTACCATGGGAGGGGGTGGAACATGGGGAGCTGCAAAAAGAAGGGACAGGTGGCGAAGATTTCTTCTGTAAATTACATTTTGCTACTATACACAGGGCCCAGTCCATGGAAATACGAAATAACTCCGTTCAAAACAAGTACATTGACTTCAAAATATGTTTGTTAAAATAAATGCAGCTTACTTCTGAGAATATTTGGAGTGAGCAGAACAGATGTGTTTAACGTATACTTATTTGGGGGGAAATGGCATAACGGGATTACTGGAGGGCAGCAACTATTAGCCATGACAGCAAAGTCTTCAAATGAAGCCTTCAAATTAGAAAGCGGTATATGTTCTAACGCTGGGCTGGATGCATCCTAGGCCTGATATGGGAAAGTCATTATGTTCTTATGGACATATTCGATTCCTATCCATACTGATGGGAGAAACAAACATATTTAAAGGAGTGGGATAGGTTTCCCCAGAAGAGATTTCTCAGATTACAGCAGCACTTCTGTGAAATGCATCCACAAATTTGACAGAAGGGATGAAAGTTATTTGCAACAACTGCTCTCTATAAACCTCAGCAAGATCAAAGAAAGTCCGATCAATTACCCTGCCCACTGCTACAATTACAAAAATGTGAAATCCTTAACCCCTTCGTAACTGGAGCTTTAAATCCTCAGTTTTTGTTGGCAGATAGTTGATCTGTAAATGTGTGTTGGCACCAGGGGAAAATGGGAGGATCGCTAATACCCTGACTGTGTGATGCAGCCGGCAAGCAAACTTATCAATGCTTGTTTTTGTTAGCTAAAAATATTCATTGTTTCCTGAAAATGTTCCGTAACGTCACAACCAGTGATAGTTTGGTGGCTGGACTGAGAGTGTTCACCACTTCAAGAGGTGTTGTGTTCAGTCGGAACTGATTTTTGTGTTCAGTGAGACTGTCATGTAGCCTAACAGGTTTTGCTTTATAGCGTTGTGATCGCTGACTGGCTGGAATAACCCGTGACTAATTCAGAAAGAAGTCACAGCAGTTAGAAAAAAAAAAAAAGAAATGGTGCTGAAGTAAAGTAGATGAGGGGGAAATGACAGCAATCTGCGGGACTTATTACAGTTCCTCAGGGCCTGCAAAACAGAGTTGTTCTACTGGGCCTATGGTTAAGGACAGAGAATGGGCTTCTTTCTGACAGGTTTCATCTACGATTGGCCTTCCTCTCCTCTCTCTCCTCCCCTTCCCCTCTCACCAGACAATTATATATTGCCCCTCCATAGGATTTTATGCCATCTTTTAGTTGTATTGGATGCATTTTACGGATTTTATTGTATATATTGTAATGAATATAATCCTTAGTGTATTTCTTGTATTGTATATTTTAGAATGCTGTATATTTTATAACCTGATGTTACCTACTCTGAGCCAGTTCTGGGAGAGTGGTTTATAAATCCAATGAAATAAATAAATAAAATGTCTGGAAATGACTGGAAAATGTAAATGGCGCAAAGGGTCTACAAACTTTACACATGGTATTACTGGATTGTTCCTGAAGCTTGAAGTTTACAGTAGTGAAACTGGCACTTTCCAGCTCTCCCATTGGCTGTGCTGTGTGCTCCATCAGCCTTTGGCCCATAAGAACATAAGAGAAGCCAATGTTGAATCAGGCCAATGGCCCATCTAGTCCAACACTCTGTCACACAGCGGCCAAAATATACCAGGTGCCATCAGGTGCCATCAGGAGGTCCAGCAGTGGGGCCAGGACACTAGAAGCCCTCCCACTGCTGCCCCCTCCAGCACCAAGAATAGAGTGCATCACCTGCCCCAGACTGAGAGTTCCCATCTATACCCTGTGGCTAATATCCACTGATGGACTTCTGCTCCATATGTTTATCTAATTCCCTCTTGAAACTGTCCATGCTTGTAGCTGCCACCACCTCCTGTGGCCATCAACTGCCCCTCAGGAATACTTGCATGCCCTTGGCTGGGTGCTGGGTCTGCTCCTCTCCCCCATCCACTGCCAGCCTGGACACTACTCCCTGACAGAATAAACTGCCAAAATGGCTGCCTCTCCTGATAAAGATGCTTCTGCTTGGCTCCTCTGTGACAGGCTGCCTACTGAGATGGGCTACTGGCTGTCAAACCATTCTCTTCTCCTGCTGTGGGGCTAACTTTTCCCTCAGTGGCTGTTGCTAGGCAACCAACCTTGGTTTTGTCAGGAAAAAGGCAAAAGCCTCGGTGGGGGACTCATTGGGGTCAGTCCTGACTAGGGCTGCCCGCTCCAGGTTGGGAAATTCCTAGAGATTTTATGGTGGAGTCTACGGAAGCCAGAGTTTGGGGAGGGGAGAGGCTGAAGCTGAATAGAATGCCATAGATGCCAACCTCCAAAGCAGTTATTTTCTTCTGGGGAGCCATTGCTGCCAATCTCCAGGGAGGGCTGGAGATCATTCAGAATTAAAACTGCTCTCTGGATGGCAGAGATCAGTTCCCCTGAAGAAAATGGCTGCTTTGCAGGGTGGACTCTGTGTCATTATATTCTGCTGAAGTTGCTTCCCTCCTGCTTGGGTCCCCATTGCAGAGAAAGATGGTACTTTTCCTAGGTAGAGGCTGAAGGTGGGGGTGGGGGGAGATGGAAAGCTGAAGTCAGAGGGGCAGAGGTAGGTTGATGGTTGGCTGGGAAGGAGCTGGGGTTGCCAACTCCAGGTTGGGAACTTCCTGGAGATTTGAAAGGTAGAGCCTGGAGATGGTGGGGTTTGAGGAGGGCTGGGACCTCAGACAGGTACAATGCCATAGGTACCACCCTCCAAACCAGCCATTTCCTCCTGGGGAACCATGATTGCCAATTTCCAGGGGAGGGCTGGAGACCACTCAGAATTACAACTGCTCTTCAGATGTAGAGATCAGTTCCCCTGGAGAAAATGGTAAGCTCTGTGTCATTATACCCCACCGAGGTCACCACAGCAAATTGATGCTGAGTGCCCAAGGCCAGGACACCTGCTCAGAGCCTCTTTCTAGAGCTCATTGTATTTATTTCCACAATGCGCCTTATTCCTAGTAATCTATAATTGCACAATGAACTCTTGATACTGTCTTTTCCATCTGGGCTAAATATGAAGAAACATGGCCACAATCACCATCTCCAAAGACTTTTGTAATTGTTGGCAGTCTATAAAAAAAGATATTGAAGCATAAGCACTGATCGTGCAAGTTATCCCAGACTCATAATCCATGTTAGAAAGGACCTTTTAAATAGTGAAACCAAGATTAAGGAACTACTTCACCTACAGGAATCATCATGGAGATATTCAGATGCCAGGCTGAAGAGAACTTTCAGGGGTCCCCACCTGTACGCAACCTGCACATTAAAGCTAATCAACAACCCAGAAAATGCAGTAAAATGACAATCTCAGAGATGAAAGGGAACAAAAGCAGTCATTGACAAATTTGCAGAAACTGACTGGTCAACCAGTGGCTCTCAACAAGGAGTACTGAGGACCTTCACACATTGTTGTTGTTAGCCATTCAGTCATGTCTGACTCTTGGCAATTCTATGGGCCAGCTCTCTCCATGTTTTCCGATCTTGTACTGTTTCTTTGAGTCATCCCATGCTCAGGCTGGTGTTGACTTTTATGGCATCTAACCACCATGTTCTTTGGCAGCCTGGGTGTCCTTTTGCCACTAACCAATCCAAGCATAATTGCTTTTTCTGGTGAGTTCTTCTGCATGACATGGCTGAAATAAGTCAGTCACAATATTATGATTTTTCCTTCCAATGACATGTCTGGTTTTATGCGCTCCAATACTTCCTTGTTTGTCACCTTTGCTGTCCAAGGAATGCACATGACCCTTCTCCAGCACCACAGTTAAAATGAGTTGATTTGTCTCCTGTCTTGCTTCTTCATGGTCCAACTTCCACAGTCATGGGTTGCTATGGGGAACACAATAGCACAGATTAATCTGCATTTGGTTGCTAGGTTGATGTCCTTTTTCTTCCATATTTGATTCATGTTCATCATTGCTGTGTGACCCAGCATGATTCGATGTTTTATTTCTGGACTGCATTCACTGTTTTGGTTGATCTGTGATCCTAAGAAAGTGAATTCTTCTACACATTTGATCTCTTCATTGTCAACTATTATTTTGACATTTCTCTTCTTCTCGGTGGTCATGAACTTGGTCTTTTTGATGTTTAGGAAGAGGCCAAACTTCTCACTTTCCCCTTTGATTTTCTTGATCAGGTATTTCAGGTCTTCTTTAGTTTCTGAGAGGAGGGTTTTGAAGATTGTTGATATTCCTTCCTCCAGTCTTTATCCCAATTTTTGACTTTTCCAGCTCTAAATTCTTTATGATTGTTTCAGCATACAGGTTGAATAGGAAAGGTGAAAGAATGCAACCTCGTCGTACTCCTTTATCTATCTTGAACCAATCAGTTTCTCCATATGGTGCTCACACAGTGGCTTCCTGGTTTGTATACAATGATTGTATCAACTTGATCAGATGTGCTGGCACCCCCAGGTCTTGTAAGGCTCTCCAGTTTGTCACGATTGACACAGGCAAAGGCCTTCTTGTAATCAATGAAGCGTAAGTAGATAATCTTTTGATACTCTTGAGATTTTTCCATGATCCAGTGCAGATTTGTTATATAGTCATGAATGCCATGTCCCCTTCAGAAGCCAGTTTGAACATCTGGTAATTCCCTTGCAATGGTTGGTACCAGTTGTTGTATAATTTTAATCTGGTAATTCCCTTTCAATAGTTGGTGCCAGACATTGTTGTATAATTTTAACCTCAGTCACACAGGAAAAAGAAAAGCTTACATGTAGAATATCATATGCATCTATACATACTATGGAGTATACACATGCCCTGTAATACCAGATTTTATGTGTTTTCTCTTCATGCTTTCCAAGTCCAAAATTGATATTGATTGAAGAAACTGATAGGTTCAGTCACTGCAATATAGTCACCCCTTAACTGCTTCTAGGACTATTCTTCCTGGGGCTGCAGCATCTAACATGGTTGCCATAAGATACTCAGGATCATATACAGAGTTTCCAAGTCTATGAGAAATGGCTCCAGGAATATCCACCACTAGGTTGCAACTCTTCATATGATCATCAAGACAACATCAGGTTACTGCAGTTTACTTCATGCACATGGTATGGTGACTTTCCCCTTGCCATAGTCATAACATCTAATATAGCCCATCATGTGGATCATCTTGATCACTTGGCAAAATGTCCACACCTGGCATCTTCCTGGATATGTTCATAGTTGGTGTGGAAAATCTGCATGTGGTCCTGAGGATCTATATGGCAGCTGTGCAAGAAGATACAGACATGGACAGAAGAACCAACATGTGGAAGACTCTTAACTCTGGGGAACAGATTGACTGATCATTTATTTAGCCCAAGCTATCCCGATCTCATCAGATCTTGGAAGCTAAGCAAAGTCAGCCATGGCTAGTATGTGGAAGGGAGACCTTCAAGGAATACCACCATCATCATGACACTACGCAGGCAATGGCAAAACACCTCTGAAATGTCTCTTGCCTTAAAAATAAGTCTAGCTCATCACTTTTAGTGGTGCATAATGCCAAAAGTGCTAGAACTGCTGACTGCCAGACAATCTTAGGATCTCCTGGCTATTCTACACACAATGCCATATGATAATTATTTAGTTATTTATAAAGTCCTTAAAGGCACATTAGGCATTTTATAATAGATAAAGTAGACAAATGCTTGCCATTGGGCCACCTGTATCTTGTTCCCATGCTGGGGAAAGGAAAATAACATATTGTACCTTGTGCCACTCTTATGGAAAAATAGTGGGGCTGCCAGTATTCAGGTGGAGCCTGGAGTTCACTGATCACAGGGATTAGTTCACCAGAAGTAAATGGCAGCTTTGGAGGACAAATTATGGCATTGCATCCCCGTTGAGACCCCTCCCTTCCCATAACTTCACCTTCCCCAGGTACCACCCCCAGTTACCCAGGAACTTTTAGAGTTGCCCTAGAATTGGCAGCCCTAGAAAGTAGGAAAGAGTCTGAATGATACACTGCAACACTGCCTGACTCTAGGCCCAGAAATAAGAAAATGACACTGCTGGGGGGTCCTTGAAGCCCTGCCAACATATTCTACTATTTATTGTCTTGTTTCCGGCACTGGGGAAAAGAAATTCTTGTTGCTTGTGCTTGTCCCACTCTTATGGGCAAGTAAAAACGGTTACATTTTCAGATTTCAAGTGGAACAGGATCTGCCTCTCTGATTCATGATGCGCATCTTCAGCACAGGCATAGAAAAGTGTCAGACACAGTTCTAGAGGTATATGCCATCATCCCTTACCTTTGTCACCACCCCCTAAAAGTCCTAGATGCCATTATTTCATTCTCTACAGAAAGATTTAAACACTCCTGTAAAAACTTGCACATATTGCATACGGGGTATATTTTTATCTCAACCCAGATTTCACTGTATCTTGTTGCAGGAACATTCCCACAAAACCAAAAATGTTTGTGGTAGCAGATACCATTGTGTTTCATAGTACTAAAGCACCCAGAGCTTGAAAACATACTTTGACAGGAGGCGAAATGTTTCTTTTTCACAGATTCAATTCTCTCTTTTTGCATATGATTCCTTTACATAGCTATAATTTGGGGGGGGGGAGAATCAGAAACAACTATGTTTGGAGCCTAACATATTAGACAGCCAATAAACTTTGATGGATTTTAAAGGAATACATTTAAAAATACCTAAACTTAATAATTTCTAGCATTTTTGTAATTTGGGCTGGTTTCCTACCCCCTTCACCTCAATATGGGCTAAAAAATCACTGTGCTAAAAACACATAGATTTCTAAAGTTGTTTTGTACCAAGGTGTGGGGGGGTTTGCCTATGGAAAGCAAACTGTAAGTCGTAACTTGCTATACTTTGAGAATATTGTTTATTACTGCACAGGTGACAATGTCCTAAGTGGACAAAGTTGTGGAACTACTTCTCTATTCATTCTGCCAAAAAAAGTACAGCCAGTGTAGCTAACTCATCCTGAGGGTATTTCCAATATGATGTAATGTGCGCTTCTGGAGAATCAAAAATTGTGGTCTGCAAAACCTTATATCTCCAGAAAAGTGCTGGAATAGAAAATGTTGAGAATGCAAAATAAGAAGCTCCTGCAGGGGACAGTAAATGGAAAAGCTAGTCAGTAAAGGGCAAGGGTGCTAGTGCTACCTTTCTTTAATCTGCTAAATGGTGTTTCTTTGTTTTTTTCTGGGAATGCAGCTCTTAAGTTTACTTCCTACTTCTCTCTGTTACTTCCTGCCAGCTAGAGTGCTTAATCTCTCTCTTGTTGTGTAATGTCCCTAAAATAAAAGATTGTGTTCAGTTCAGTTTCAAAACACCTCCAGTGCATTTCTTTATAAACAAAGAAAAAAACCCTCAACTTTCCCAACAAGAACAACCTTTTTTGGATATCCTAGCAGGTCCCTCAGTGACAAAGCTGTGGCCCACCCCCCCACTGCTTTTACACTCCAGGTAGCTGGGGAAGGGGAAAAGTTCCTGAAATCTTGGAGCACATCTCTCTCTCTCTCTCTCTCTCTCTCTCTCTCTCTCTCTCTCTCTCTCTCTCTCTCTCTCTCTCTCTCCCTCTTGCCCTGGCCCTTTTGAAAGGAAAATGACTTCATAGTGTCTTCACACTGTCCCTCTGCACACTAGATCACATACTGGACAGCTGCCCATGCAAAAGGCAGAATAGTACCACCAATGTCTGTTGACACCAGCAGAGATTGTGCTGCTGCAACCCTGTACTAATCTCCCCCCTGCCCCCAAATGTAACAAAGGAAGAAAGAGGCAACATAGAAGAGTAACTGGGGGGGGACAGGAATGCAGCTGCCTGTTAATGACATCATCTGGATTCTCTCTAGCAAAGGAGTGTATAACCAAAGGCAACTGCAAACTCTCTGCTGGAGGAGAAGGAGGGGAAGAAGAAGAAGAAGAAGAAGAAGAAGAAGAAGAAGAAGAAGAAGAAGAAGAAGAAGAAGAAGAAGAAGAAGAAGAAGAAGAAGAAGAAGATCAAGAAGAAGAAGTCATCTCAGAGTGGCTTACAATCACCTTCCCTTCCTTTCCCCACAACAGACACCCTGTGAGGTTGGTGGGGCTGAGAGAGCTCTGAGAGAACTGCTCTTGAGAGAACAGTGCTGAGAGAACAAGGTCACCCAGCTGGCTGCATGTGGAGAAGTGGGGAATCAAACCCGGTTCTCCATATTAGAGTCCACCACTCTTAACCACTACAACTTCTGGCCATCCAGAAGATACCCCAATGAATTTGCTGTAGGATAGCTCCCACCACACACTATCTGGGTTTCACTTGTGCACTCACACTCTAACATGAGAGGGACAGTGTTCAAAAAGAGAAAAAAGGGTAGCTTTATGATAGACAGTTCTTCTTACCATATAAGAGCCATTACTGTCAGGGTTGTTAAATAATGGCAGGGAAGGCCTTTATCTTTCTATCATTCTAGCAACCCATGGTGTTCTCAGGAGTGAAAACTGTGATTAGCATTATTAATAAAACCAGGGTGTGGCAACTATTAGTTAATCTGGGTTGGCCAATACAGACTACACAAAGGTGTGGTTGGATAACTTTGGCATTTCTTGAAGGTTTTGATTACATCAGTTTCATCGGAAGAGTGCTGGTTATTTCCCACATGGGGACAAGTGTGTATAGGTTCTGCATTGGTACCGCAACTGACAATACGACACAGTGGCAAAGGGGTTCCACATGGCAGGTTTCCTCATGATTTCCAGACTTTCCATCCTACATGGAGCTATCTATCTATCTATCTATCTATCTATCTATCTATCTATCTATCTATCTATCTATCTATCTATCTATCTATCTATCTATCTATCTATCTATCCATCCATCCATCCATCCATCCATCCATCCATCCATCCATCCATCCATCCATCCATCCATCTATCATATTTATATCCTGCCCTCCCCGCGGACAGGCTCAGGGTGGCTTACATTTATTGGCACCAAGTGCCAATCACAATAAAACACTTAAAAATAAGTTAAAACAACCAAACCATAGACAGTTCATACTTTAAAGTGCTCGGACTAATGATAGTCTCTTCAGTAAATTAAGATGGCGTATTGTCAGATGTGGTTCTAAAACCCTGATTCAGCGGTATCCCGGCCTCCCGCAATAGTAGTGCTCGGTCTCCATACAGGGCCACCTTTGTCATAGATGATGGTAATGACAATGGTTAATGGGGGTAATGGTGGTGGGCGGCTCCTAGTTGAAAGCCTGGTGGAAAAGCTCTGTCTTGCAGGCCCTGCAAAACTGTACAAGGTCCCACAGGGCCCTGATCTCCTTTGGGAGCTCATTCGACCAGTGAGGAGCTGCCACTGAAAAGGCCCTGACCCTAGTAGCCACAAGCCTGGCATCCTTGGGGCCTGGAACAATCAGTCGATGTTGTGTTCTCAACCGTAGTGCTCTCTGGGGTATATATGGGGAAAGGTGGTCCCTCAGGTAAGTCGGACCCTGGCCATATAGGGCTTTAAAGATAAGTACCAGCACCTTGAAGCGACTTTGGTATGCTATTGGCAGCCAGTGCAGTGCCTTCAGCACAGGCTGGATGTGCTTCCATCTAGGGAAACCCGTCAGCAGCCTGGCTGCGGCATTCTGTACTAACTGCAGCTTCCGGATTTGTGACAAGGGCAGCCCCATGTAGAGAGTGTTACAGTAGTCCAACCTCGAGGTAACCATCACATGGATCACTGTAGCCAGCTCGCCACAATCAAAGAAGGGAACGAACTGCTGGATAAGCCATAGATGGTAAAAGACCGACCTAGCTGTGGCTGCCACCTGGGCCTCCATTGTTAAGGAGGGATCCAGGAGCATTCCCAAACTCCTAACCTCCAGCACTGGCACCAATGGCACCCTGTTGAAGGTCAGGAGCGGGATCTCCCTCCCTAGACCACTGCAACTCAGGCACAGGACCTCCATCTTCGCCAGATTTAGTTTCAGCCAGCTCAGCCTCAGCCAACCAGCCATGGCTTGCAGTGCCCGGTCAAGTTCTTCTGGGCTGGAGTCCGACTGGCCACCCAACATCAGATAGAGCTGGGTGTCATTTGCATACTGATGACATCCCAGCCCATGCCTCTGAGCAATCTGGGCAAGGGGGCGCATATAGATGTTAAACATCATCGGGGAAAGCACCATCCCGTGAGGCACACCGCACTCAAGCGGGCAGGGGTCTTTTGGGGGGGGAGCACACCGGAGCACAGCTCCGGCAGCTCAGGAGCCAAGCCCTGCCCCCAGCCGGAGTCTGGGGAGCCGAATGTCAATTTCAGCTCCATTATATCCTATGGGCCATTGAAGTCAATGGTGAAAACACAGGGTATATTCTGGGGGCTGGAGGAGAGGTGGTTTGAGGAAGAGGCTCCAAACTCACTGGGTAACTAATGGAGCCTCTCCTCAAGATACCCACCAAGTTTCAAGAACATTGGACCAGGGGGTCCAATTCTATGGGCCCCCAAACAGGTTGCCCCCATTCCCTCCATTGTTCTCTATGGTGGGAAAAAAGTAACTATTGGCATACCATATGCTAATGAGCTCCTGCAGCTCTTTTTCTACAAAAAGACCCCTGCAAGCGGGTATCTCCTGGACTGCTGTTCCCCAGCATCACCCTTTGTCCCTGACCTTGGAGAAAAGAAGTAAGCCATTGCAAGGCAAGCCCCTGAATCCCCACGTCAGCAAGGCAGCTGGTCAGCAGCTGATGGTTGACTGTGTCAAACGCAGCCAACAGATCTAACAACAACAGTACTGCCAAGCTGCCCCAATCCAGATGTCTCTGGAGGTCGTCAGTAAGGGCAACCAATGCTGTCTCCATCCCATGTCCCTGGCGAAAGCCAGACTGGAAGGGATCTAGGACAGAAGTGTCATGCAAAAAGCCCTGTAACTGTACCGCCACCACTCTCTCTATTGGTTTGCCCAAATAGGGCAAATTGGAAACTGGCTGATAGTTGGCCAATTCGGCCGGATCCAAGGTAGATTTTTTTCAGGACTGGGTGGACCATCACTTCCTTGAGTGCCCCCGGGTTTTGCTGCAGGCTTTGCTGCAGTCTTTCCCAAAATTTCAGAGCCAAGCAGATTTGGGAAATGTCAGGGAAAAGTCAGGAAATGCATGAATGTACCAGGAAACTGGGGGTAAGTGAGGAGGAAGAAAACCCATACACTTCCCAACAACCTCAAACCTGGGACAGATAACCTATACATATATGGCCCCAGTGTGATGAATCATCATGGCAAAGGGTGTGAATAGTCAACCAAGAACATCCTAGTTCAGAATTTACCTCAGCGACAAACTAATTTATGTTTTTAAGCCAGTTGCTATTGTCTGCTCCTTAGACAAAGGGTGGCAAACAGCACATAAAGACCAAAGTGCTTATTCAATAAAGGTAATTTTTACTGAAGATATTTTTAAAGATTTTGACAACATACAGGGTTACCAGCATTTAAACTGGTCCTTCTAGCTGTCCCTGCATTATCAGTTCGATATGCAAGTAAATACCCAGTTATGTTATGTACCTTCATACCATGAAAAAGCTTAAACTGTCAATTTTTCCTCATTAAACCTCTATTAAAGTGACAGGAATTTTTTTTTGCCAGGCCAGTTAGCAACCTTATTTAGTGCTATTTTTTAAAAAAGCAGTTTACATGAAAATCCAAGGAGCATTTAGAGTAAGAAAGTAACAAGGGGAAACTCAGCTAAACCACTGTTTCCTATTCTGATAAGAGTCTAAAACCAAGCAATGTCTTCACTGCTTCCTTTCTCCAGTCAGCTCCTTGAACTTTTTGTAGTGACCAAATTCTTCAACAAAGATTTCTCTTCAGTTCTCTTCTTTCATGCTCAGCCTCAGATTTACCTTTGTTTCAGCTCTTTCTCTTCACTGCTTTGTCTCTGGTTCTTCTTGTTTATATAGTTAAGTTCTGGTTTCTTTTCCTTATGAACTCTCTGCCTGAAACTGGTAATCACAATGATTCTTTTTGAAGACTACCATTTTAAACACTAAACATAATAACAGCTAATGCAATATGGTGCAAACCAGTCCATTACTCCTAAGGGCACCTTGTTGTTTGGTTATCTGGCTTTTATCTGAAATCTGGACATGACATCCAGTACCTGTTTGTCCTATGCCCAGTTTTCTTTCCTTCTTTCCTTCCTTCTTTCCTTCCTTCTTTCCTTCCTTCCTTCCTTCCTTCCTTCCTTCCTTCCTTCCTTCCTTCCTTCCTTCCTTCTGGATATAGCAATATCTATTAAAATGTGAAGACTTCTTCATCCTGACAAGGAGAAAAACATCCTCATGGTCAGAGCAAACAAAAGTAGGCTTGCCAACTGGCCTGAAGAAAAATGTCCTATCCCTTTAAAAGAGGCGTAATAGTATGCTATTTACTTCCATGCAACAAAAAGTTTCCACTGTCCATTTCCACACAATAAGTCTCCATTAAAAAGACAGATCATTTAGTCTCCTGGCCTACTTTCAGATGCATTTGTCTTTGGAACCAATGGAGACTGAAGAGAATGTGGCTTATCTAAAATAAATAAAAGCAACTGGTTTGTAATTGTTTCCTTTTTATACAGTCAAGTTTTAAGGGGTTTTTTTTTTGGGGGGGGGTGGGCACTGTGAAAATTATAAACAGCTTTGAGGTCCAGGTTAACCTTTCTGCATAACAAAGTTTGATTCCAGCAGCACTTTTAAGACCAACGAAATTTTATTCACAATATAAGCTTTCATGTGCACCCATACTTCTACAGATACAGTGAAACAGGATTTCCTCACCATTACATATAGAAAGGGGGGGTGTGTTAGTTGCCAGGAAGGGCTACTTAGAGTCAAGATGCATAAGTAACTGGGTGATTATAGCTGACATAGAATTAAGGAGGTTGGTAAGATCTGTGAATGGCAGTAAATTAGCATACAAGTACAAGAGTTAACAAACAGATGTGAGAACGAAGTTTGACTCCAGTGGCATAGTAGGAGAAGATACAAAGCAAGTAGTTGATAACAAGACAATTAATATGATCGATCTGCATAATTAGCAACCAATTTGGATAATATTCAGATTAGGCCACCCAGATTTGAGGAACTTGACTATGTCACTGCTAATTCCTCCTCACTCCCTATATTGATAGAATGTATAACTTAAAAACATTCTCTTATGCTCTAGAGAGCTGGGAGTTTCAGGATTTTCCCTAAGATCATATTACCTATAGCAAAGTTTAGAAATGGCGGTAGAAGATTTTTATTTGCTCCAGGCCTCATTCTGGTAGTCTTTATCAGTGGATGGAGTAATGTTATATTCCTCATTTGTAATACAGGAATATTGAAATTGGCCCACCTTACTGGACTGTTATACTGAGATAATCTATATACAGAGAGCTTTGAACACTTTCAATGTTTTATCAGAAAGATGAGATGTGTGGTGGTGACGTGCAAAAGAGCATTGGGAGTGTGGGAGACAGATGGTGGGTCTTGGGGAGTGCAGGGATTAGTGGGCTGAACGTGTATTTTAAGTGTTAGAGAGTGATGGATGCTGGCACATGGTTTGTGGCAGAGGGTTCATAACTGTGAAGGGTTATGGGTGGTGCATTCAGCATACTGATATCCGAAATATCAGTTTCAGATAATCCTTTATCAAGGCAAGCATCTTTTCCTTGGGCTTGGCACAAATGTGTAACATCCCCCTCAGCTGCACACCATCCTGCCCCATATGTATGATCACATGAGCTGAATATTTCCTATATTATTTCTGAAATGTCATTAAGTGGACCATAACATAATACGCTTGTAGGCATCTTGAGTGTGGCCCCTGAATAAGGCTGCCAAGCTCCAGCGAGGCCTGGAGTTCCCCAGAATTACAGTTGATTTCCAGACCACAGAAGTCATTTGCCTGCTCTGGAAGAAATGGCAGCCTTTGGAGGGTGGACTCTGTGGCATCACATCCCTGCCTTCCCAAACTCCTCCTTTCTTCCCAAGCACTGCTCCCAAATCTCCAGGGATTTCTCAAGTTGGAGCCGACAATCCTAGTTAGGCTCTAGAGAAGTGCAGTTATTCTCTCTCCTGCCATGCTCCACCGTTTATCAAAACCTAAATTATTTAACTAAATTCTTCCATTATCTGGCCACAGGAAAAGCTCCCCCCCACTTTCTGCTCCCTGTAACAATGGTTGCTCTCTCTGGCCCTTGTTTTCAGAATGTTTTCATTCTTGAAGAGCCACGTGGACCAATATCGCTGCAGCTTATTCAGTTCTCTTCCGGGTTGTATTGCCTTAAAAGTTGTCCTTTAAGTAACAGCATGTAAGATCTTAGTTTCTAGGTCCTTCCCTTTCAAAGACTGCAATCCTAAGAACATTGTCCTGAGAGTCATATACCCCACTGAATGTAATGGGACTTACTTCTGAGTAGGCCCATTTAGGATTGCTCCCTAAGGCCTACTATGCAAGGATGTTTTCTCACGCTTTCACTGTGCATGTCCATTGGGTTTTCTTTGTTGTTCTGCTTGATTTTCCTTCCTTCAGCACTCAGTTTGCTTTCTGGTTGCTGTTTTGCTGGGATTCTGGGAGTGCTTTTGTGCTGATTTTCCCCTTGTTTCGCTTCCAAGCCAAAGGTAATTCAAAAGCGAACACTATCACTAGTCTCAGATTGTTGAATTTAAGAAACCCTAAAACTACTGGGGAACAGTTTAAAAGGAGCAATGCGAAGTTTAATTCCCTGCTGGTATTGACTTGAAAGGGGGATCAGAGAGGAGGCAAAGGCAGTGTCCCCAGTGCAAAAAATAATCATAATACTTCAGTGCTATGTGCAAACAAAATAAAGGGGGGGGTTGTCAGCAAAGAATGAAATTGACATGAGATTTAAAGAGAGAGAGAGGCACTGGGATGGGAAGCCTAAAGCTTTGAAAACATTTTTCTCTTTAATGCTTTAGTGAACAAAGGTTGGGGGGGGCATTTTGGCAGTCTCTGGAAGCCTAACATTAAAATGGCAGCTGAGCCACATGGACCTGCTGCAAAACGCTGAACTTAAGAATCATTTGAGATCCATCCATTTGGAGGATGAGTGCAATCTGCACTGGACAGGCTTTTATAAACTGCCAAGTTTATGACCAGTGTGCAGGATCAAATTAGAGAAGCACCAAGAGAAAACGATGCACATTTGAAAGGAAGGGCAGGAAATTAGTGTTACTATGCAACTGTGCTAGGGCACTGGTGAAAATATGCCCCGTTTTTTTTTCAATTCAGTGGCACAAGTCAAAAAAAGCTCTGCAAAGCTTCTGCCAGAGGACTCCTCCCTCATACAAATTGCAGCCCAGTGCAAAGCGTGGTGGAGTTGCAGCCAACTTTGCACTGCCAGTGTCAGTGTCAGTGGGTTCTGCCATGCATTCTGTACACTCAGCATGTTTCCCCATATTATAAGATTGTGTGACTCTTTCCCATTTTCACAGTGGCCAATAGCACAGCAGAGAATCCCTTAAGTGTTCAGCAATATGGAAAACGGGGCTTTGCAGCAGCTTGTCAGTTTCCGAAAAAGTCTGGTCAGTTTTCCCTGTGTTCCTTTCTGTTCCCTTTGGTTCAATGAACTAATGCTAAAATGCATGCACAAATCCTGAACAGTGTTCCCTCTAAGCTGAATTAGTGTGAGCTAGCTCACAGTTTTTTAGCCTCCAGCTCACACATTTTTGTCTTAGCTCAGCAAGGATGGCTCCAGAACAAACTAATTTATGCAGCAGCCAAATCGCTTGCTCACAACTTTAATGCCAGTAGCTCATAAGGTAGAATTTTTGCTCACAGGACTCCACAGCTTAGAGGGAACATTGATCCTGAACTATGAGGATTTAAATGGAAGGTGCTTACTGCACAGCTGCAACAGGGCAATTGCATACTTTTTTTTTGGGGGGGGGGACTTTGGAGGCCATTCTTCACACATTGCAAGCAATGTTCCACCCTGATTGAGAAAAGTGTTTTTTTTAAAAAAATTATAGCTGCGGAATAGATATAATGGAGGGAAAAGAATGGTGTGTAAAGTGGGCACAGAATCCAAAGTCAAGATTAAAGGTTTACTGCTCTGAAAATCTGCAGTAAGATGTACCTGTGCAATTGGCCTAAGTTTTATTGTTACTACAATAATGGCAGTATTTTTTATATCTCAGCAACACAGCTAGCAAATAATTCAAGTGATTTCCAAGCAACATTCAATAAAGTTTTAATTTGAAAATTAAGAAGTTGTGATAATCATAAACATTTATTTTTATTCATCCTGGCTTCTTGGCTGGAGCCTGGAGATCAGTTACCTAACTTATGTGTGTTCCCAAGTGGGCAATACTTTAATTCTCTGAGACCCTTGATTACATTAACAAGCATTCCTTTAGCATGAGAACATATTTGTTCTCTTGTCAGTATAAACAATTTATAGCTGATAGAGAATAGCCTACCCTTTCCTCTGAAAACAATACCAAACATTAACAATTATTTAGGGAAATCTGAGCTCTAAAGGACAAAAAAGGCGAGGGCTGAAAAAGAGGGCTGTGCACAGAATATTGGGCAGGACCCAGAACAGAACCATTGGGAACTTTGATCCAAATCCTCCAACTATGCTACAAAAATGTTATATGAATTTTTTTGGGGGGGAGGCACTTTCCCCTATTCCTGTGATATGCCTGGGTCTTACCTTGCAGAAGCCTTCTTTTGCAAGCTTCCCAGTTGCCTGGGTTCAGCAGGGAATTCTCCTCTCATCTCCTGCCCTTAAGAAATTGAAGAGCAGGAGAAAAAATGGCCCCCATAGTGACATTCTAGGAATTTCCACTATACGGTCCTTACAATGAAGATTAGGGGAAATTCCTAGAGCATCAACTGGAAGGGACATCACAACCTCCCCAAACTCCATATTTCCTGGGCACTGTTCCCCAAATCTTCCAGCATTTGCCTAGACAATGTAGGAACTCTGCATCCTTGCCTTGCAACATACTATCCTGGAACCATTTTCTCTTCTTGGTGCCCTTCAAACTAAGTGACAGAAAATGGTGCTGGTGGTGTGAAAATCATAATAAAGCAAGCACAGCTCCTAGTAAAAGTATTTAGGGGAATATTCCCAATGGATTTGGTGGGTACAAACTCTGCCCAATTCCTCCACCTCTGTGATTACATAAAATAACAGCAGACCCTCTTCCAGCTTCATTCAACCCCTGTACTGCTCTTTTCATAACCATGACACACAAAAGCCATGTCACTTTTCATGTCTCATGTTATACTGAAAAACAGGGAGGGTTTAACAACCTGTAAATGGACATATATTTTTCATTGTGTTGGATCCCATGGAGATCTCACTGTGTGAAGGAATTTCTGTCCCCAGAGCAGGATTTCTGCATCTTATGTATGAGAAGGAGTAACTCTCAGGTCTTCATTTTCCACCTTACACATTGGCTGAGTTCAGACTGGCAGTTTGCTCCGGTAGCCAGTCGTAGCAAAAAAGCCCCGGAATAAACTGTTCCGGGTTTTCCCATTCAGACAGCCCAGGCTGCTGCTGAAAGATGCGAGGTGGAGCTGGGCGGGAGCGTTCAGACTGCCCCGTGCGGGAGCGCGCTGTATTTGGCATTTCCCCATTAATTCAGCTGTGGGTGTATGGATGTATGTGCACATGAGGAGGACCCCGCAGCACCGGCACCGCATTGGGCAGTAGAGCGGAGCACGGCCAATCATATCGCTGCTGCCTTTTGCCCAACGCGGGTTGCTCCTGGCTTTTCAGCTGCGTGTTCAGACTTCCCGAAAGTGAAGAAACACGTGACACACGCGGGCTTTCGAATTTGCTACCAGTTTTATGAGGTATCTTTTTAATCCGGCGGTGAAGCGCAACAGCACGGGTTGGCTACGGGTGGGGGACGCCAGGCAGATGTGCCTGTGTGAACACCCAATTTACTCCGGGGTTGAATCGTCGCTGGCCCAGGTCCCTACTGGGGCAAATTGCCAGTCTGAACTCGCCATTGATTGTGCCCTAATAGTTGCACATAGGGTACAATTTCCCTTCTTACCACAAGAATGTTGTATCATGCAAACAGCTAGGAAGGATGAATGGACACAATAAAAAGTGCAGAGGAAACTAATTTTTCTGTTTCCATTGCCTCTTCCATTGAGGGTGTCTGTGTATAAAGTACTGTTAAGTGGCAGCTGACTTCTGGCGATGCCATAGTGGTTTCAAGGCAAAGGACATTCAGAGGTGGTTTGCCATTGCCTGCCTCTGTGTAGAGACCCTGGACTTCTTTGGTGGTCTCCCATCCAAGTACTAACCAAGGCTAATCCTGCCTAGCTTCCAAGATTGGACAAGACTGGGCTAGGCTGGGCAATCCATGTCAGGGCACTGAACTCTTCTAAATCTATATGTGCCAGGGCTGTAGTCTATCTGGAAATTGTAGCCAATGACAGTGGGAGCCCTGTGTCATGGAGCCAGCTGCAAGGATTTATGGTGTGCATCTCTCTCTCTCTCTCTCTCTCTCTCTCTCTCTCTCTCTCTCTCTCCGTGTGTGTGTGTGTGTGTGTGTGTGATCTGATGGTGAAGGAAAGGCGCTTTCTAATGTTCCCAGTCCCAATATTCTAAGTATTACTGCAGGTCTTTCAGAGCTAAGCCACAGCGTAAAAAGGCATTCTGAAGTTATTGGAACATACCTGCTAAGGAACCAGCATTAATAAACATTTTCCAAGTGGTATCCAGTGCAGCCTCCAGCACTGATCTTAAATGTAGTTCCTACAGCAAAACAGTAAGCCGCCACTGAACACACAATAACAACTAGAACCCATGGAGAACCAACCCAAACCCTTAGATTTGCAACATATAACCCAGGGACAGGGATGGTTATATGACCATCACATTACAACCTAGACAGCGGTCATCACCAGTAGACATACCATTTGCCCACTTGAGACTGGAACTCTCTCACCATTGAACCTTCCCATCCTCCCCTACTTGTGGTGCCCACAGGAGAACAGTGGGGGGGGGGAGAAAAGATTTTGTATAACATGTAGATGTCATGTCCAAATGAAAATTGGCAGAGTCCGGGGCTGTCTCCTTTTCCAGGGTTCTTTTAGTAGGGCTTCCGGTGGAAGAACCTCAGAAACGAGCATGGAGGGTTTTTTTAATAGGACCCTCTCCCGCTCCTGCCAGTAACCTTTCCCTAGTTGCCTTAGGTGAGGTCTGTCTGGCTCTTCCTGCCTTGTTCTCCCAGGATGCAGTGTTTAAAGAACTGCCTGGGGATGGGACAACTGTGGCCTTGCCCACTCCCTCTATCCTTGGAGACGGTGCTATGGGAGTGGTGGGTCCTGGCCCAATGGGCAAGCTGCCTGCCTGGGATCCCATTTCCCCTGCCCCTCCCCCATGGGAAGCCTTATAAGGCTTCTGCTCTGGCCCCACTGGCCTAAGGTGGTCACTGCAGCCTGTTTCTTGCCTTTCCCCTCCCAAAGAAGCCTCCCTGGCTCCCACAAAAGATGAGCAAAGGGCCGTCCCGTGTGGTGGGTTCTACTGCTCTTCTGCCACCCTTGTTGCTTCGGGCCTCTGCTGCTTGCCCCTGAGGCTTTTTCGCTGACCAGCTCCTGGCCTGCCTAGCAATTCTGGGTGTTGCAGCAAGCTGGGAAACTGCTTCTGCTGCATCACATGGGGCTTCTGCAGCCCTCCCTGGATGGTTTCCTTGGCACAGCCTGGAGGCCTCTCTCTCCTTGAAGGTAAGAGTGGGCACGGGAAGTCTGACCCCGGAGAAAAATCCTGATATGACATCAGGATTGTCAGTGCATCAACCAATGCTCTGGAAACTTTGTGGTAATACACTGACACATTTTGCAGTGTCACAGCTGCTCCTTGCCTTGCCCCCAAAGTTTTCCGTGACACCAGGCAGCAGCCTAGTCACCGACCTCTTCTTTAATTGAACTAAAGTTAGATTGTACCTCGGTCACATTATGAGAGGGCAAGACTTGCTGGAAAAGACCACAATGCTAGGAAAAGTTGAAGGCAGCAAGAAAAGAGGAAGGCCCAACATGAGATGGATTGACTCAATCAAGGAAGCCACAGCCTACCATTTGCAAGACCCGAGCAAAGCTGTTAATTACAGGACATTTCGGAGGTCATTAATTCATGCTGTGATGTTGCTGTGATGCTTTGGTATTTGGGCAAAAACCCTATGGTAAAAATGGTTTTTACCATGCAGTTTTTGCCCAAATACCAGAGTGTCACCACAGTGTCACCATGTCACCAGTGATGTAGCCTGGGCCTCCCACCCTCTCCTGGTAAGTCCCCCCCTCTGGCCAGCTGATCATGGAGGGGCTGGTGGCAGGGGAGGGCTGGTAATCTTAGGTCTCCTAGATTCCAGTCCAGCACTCTAACTAATACACCACACTTTGCCTGTGTTCCCATAATATGGTGACTGTGTTTATTGGGTAGTGTCATTGGTATAAAGGGGGAGTGGGTTGTTGGTAGACTCCTGGTACACATGCATGTAATGTCCAAAAAGGCCTGTAGAAAAAGTGAACGACAAGGCATTTCCTGTCTTGTTCCAAAGTGGCTCTATTTCTCCCTGTAAAAAAACCCAGTGGTTTCCTATCCCCATGTTTTCATTCTCCTTATGCCATCATCGACAATTTTATTGACATGCAAAACAGTATGAGAGTCTCTCAGGACAACCTGAGTAGGTTGCCCTTTCAGGCACTGAGACCTCAGCCTGATCTAATGGAGAAACAAGTACTTTTCCCACTCAGAGCTTTAGCTGGAAGTAAGAGCATACATTAATATTTTGAGTGCAATTAATTAAGAGCATTTTAAGGGAAGAGGGCTTTCTCTCAGAAAGTACACCCCACATTTAGTAAGGAGAAGGGAAACCACTGCAATTTTCTGGTAATGGAGCTGGGTATTACTGTTTAAGATGTATTACTCAACATTTTGGCATTTGCCAAATCATTGCTCTTGCAAGACTCCCTGAGCCCAATAGCCCTGCCCCCCTCTTCCTAACACCTTTTCCTTTCTAGCAGTTGCTTACCTGTAAGTTGCCTAGCAACCAGCATTAATTCCATTGCCGGTGACTGTGTTAGTACAGACAATTGTAGCCTTACTGTATATGGAACATGCCTGCATAAAGGAACTGTTCAAAAGGAAGGCCTGCAGACTGCATTTTACTTTATGTATTCCACAAATGTATATGTCATCTTTCCAACCCAAATGAAACTCAAGATAGACTCCAGAATAAAAATTTAAAATATGATGTCCATTAAAAACATTCAGAAATGCACAATATGAACATTTTTCAGACATAAATGTATTTTTTCCCTCCTTTTGGGAATCAGTACGTTTTCAGGTTCACACATTGTACATGAAGCTTGCCGTCTACTGAATCAGACCTTTGGTCCAACAGTCAGTATTGCCCACTCAGACTGGCAGGGGATGGGAGACCACCACGGAAGTCCAGGGTCACAATGCAGAGGCAGGCAATGACAAACCGCCTCTGTTTGCCTCTTGCCTTGAAAACCCTACAGGTTCGCCATAACTTCCACCATGGAGTTGCTGTGTTTGCTCCTGTGCTTTTAATAGCAGGCTAGATGTGCAGAACTTTAACAGGCAAAATGTTTCCTGGCACAACCATAAAGCAATAGGGAAAGCATCACCTGCAACATTTTGGTTAGTCATGCTGTGGTTACATGACAAGCAATCATTACCAAAACACCATTCAAGTGATAAAACACAAAGTTGCTTCCAGTTATGGTTAAGCCACCTCTGAAGTCTCCAGAGACCCATTTTTAAATGGTGTATGATAAATGATGCAACTTGTAGTAATTCACTTCTGTTTCAGGGACCTGACGGGAGAATGGTGTTGTTCAGAACAGACGTGAGATTTTAGTGATGGTTTTATTGCTACCCGTTTGTCACAATAGCCTAAACGTACAGACACATCGTTATCACTAACTCGCTGAACAAACCAGGCTGGAAGATAAGACTTGTATTAATTTGGCAAGCAGTGGCTGCTTTTGTCTAGCGCTCATCCAGAGCTGTGTACGACAAGACAATGGGCACAATCCAGCTTGCTCTGCACACATTGAGTTGCAAGGAGTGGCAGTTCAGCCCTCCCGTATCCATTGTGCCGTGTTAACCTTTGCCTGCTACATTTTCTATGCGTATGTTGCACTGCAGCAGTGCCAGTTCCAGGTTTCGGGGGAGTCTTTGAAAACAGTGCCCTTCAGCCCACCACCAGCTTCCCCCATGACTCCCTTGCCACCCACCCACCTATGTGTCCTCACCTAACTGTGCACCCTTCCCCCAGTCACCATCCCTCCCACCGTCTGCGCTCACAGCCACCCGTGCCACATTCATGCCCTGTCCCCTGACAGCCCCGGCTGGTGCATGCAGCCAGTAATGCCGTTGCTGTGATTGCCAGTATTGCCATCACTATGTGTGCCCTCTGCATGTACCCCCATCAGTGCTGGGAAGCTGTGACCACAGGTGGTGGAGCACTTGCAAGAGAATGGGCAGGGAAGGCCACAGGGACAGGTAGCAGGGAGGTTCATGGGGAGGGTCAATAACAGCGGGCCCGGGCAGCTGCCCCTCCTCAGGGTATGCTGATGCTGACCCTGCCCTGTAGCCTTTGTATTGACTGTAAGGCCAGGCCTTCACTGAGGTCTCCAGGTCTCCAGTGGACAAGCTGCACTTGGGCATCCTGGAATAGTGTGGGGTCTTGGGAAGAAAAAGCTCTTCAGTCAGAAAATCCGAGGCGATGGTTATTCAAGCTATTCCCCCCCTCTCCTCCCCCCTCTCTCTGACAGACAATCCAGACCAACTTCCAATTTTTAAAATATATTTCTAGTTTGGGATTGCAGTTACGGTATGGTTGTCAGCTCTGGGTTGGGGAATACTTGGAGATTGGGGGGTGGAGCCTGGGGAGGGTGGGATTTAGGGAGGGGAGGGACCTCAGCTGGGTGTAATGCCATAGAGCCCACCCTTCAAAGCAGCCATTTTCTCCAGGGGAACTGAATCCTGTCATCTGGAGATCAGTTGTAATAGCGGGAGATCTCCATGTGCCACCTAGAGGTTGGCAACCCCAGGGTTGCCAAGTCCTACTGTAGCTGCAGTGGGGGGAGTCCTGGCCTTCTCCAGGAGCTTCTTGGTGCACGCACAAAGCACGTGCACCGCAATGATGTCACCCGGAAGTGACATCATCACGTTGGGCACATTGGGGTCAGGACCACTATCATTCAAGGCGAAACCATAGAGTTTTCCCTTGAATGATAGAACATCCACCCTGCAACATGCCCGATGTGATGACATCACCTGGCACGTCTCTGCGATCCCAGCACTTTGGGGGTGGGATTCCCACCGGTAGCCCGATCCGGGCCGGCGGGTAACCGACCGATTGAGCGGAGGCTTCCCCGCCCCCCTTGGGGGACCTGGCAACCCTAAGCAACCCTAAATTATGCCCCCAAACTAACCAAACCAAACAAGAAAAAATGATAAAAGGGCTAGGGATATCAACAGCATTTTAATACAAAACCATGTGAAACACTACGGCATCAACACAGATGATATAGAATAGCTGGTGTAATGTGGTGGTTAGAGAACTGGCCTGTGATTTGAGAGAGTTGGGTTTGAATCCCTTCTCTGCCATTGAAGCTTGCTGGGTGACCTTGGGCCAGTCACACACTCCCAGCCTAAGCTACATTCCAGAATTGCTATGAAGATAAAACGTAGAAAAGAAGAACGATGTAAGCCACTTTGGGTCTCCACTGGGGAGAGAGGCAGGTGATAAATGAAATAAATCAAGTAATCCCACTGCTCTAAAACTTGGAAATTTACTTGCTTATAAGGTATTGTTTATTCGCTCAGTAACTTGAAACAAAATGCTTTCAGTAAAGAGGGGTGGCTCACTTTGGTTCTTGTCGTGTTTGTGATGTCTGCGGGGACAAACACAGATCCAGAATTGGAGAATGTTTAATCCCCCCCGACAGTGTGAAGTTGAATCATAGTTTTTATGACTCCACTGTCTACATCCTTAAGGTTCCTGGCCATCTTGACAGGATGACTCCCAGTCTTTTCACAGGCTTCTGCCAAGAAGCAGACTTTGGCAGGCTGATGTCACTTGGCAGCAGCTGAGAATCTAGGCCCGGCTCCAGCAAGAAGCAGCCTGCCTGTGTTTCCACTAGTGCCAGCTTTAGCCATGCTTGCTCCTGGAGACAAAATGAGTGCCTTCCACTCAGGACTGGAATTCTCCCTTTGTAATAACAGTGATACAGAAGCAAGTCAGCAACATGACATCCTTTACAGAATTACGGAGACTGCTTCACCACCACCCCTAATCCCCACCTCATCTAGGCCTGCCAGTTCACATACTATGGTGGGCAATCTCCCTCTTCCACCTGTTGGACTCTGCTGCTGCTCAAATGAGGGTGGGGGGAATGGGGGGACACACACTGTGAATACGCTGAAATCCCTTCCAGCTAAAACCTGGAAATGATGTCACTGACATTCTAGGATCTTACTGATCTCTACGGTAAACCAGGTTTTAGACAGGTCTCCAGGTTGTAGCTGGAAATGACATTGACACATATATGGACACACAGATATCTTTTTGCCTCCTGCCATGGCCTCCCAAAGTCTCCCAAGGATTGTACACATGTGCCTGACGACCCTAAGATCATCCCCTGCCTGATGTACACAAGAAGCTGTTACAAACCCAGCCCAACACCTGTCTAACAATAAAAATGTAGAGTGCTCCAGGTTGTCCATATGCAAGAGCAGATTATGTCCACAGACTGTAGCACCTTTCGCACCACCAGGGCAACAGGGAAACCTAGTCCATGAACCCATTACTCCTTCTCACTTTCACCTGCTCAGTGCAGGAGTTGGGGGAGGTCTGCCAGTTCAGTAACTGTCACAGATCTATGGGCTCTGGCACAGTTTTGGAGCATAGTCCCTTTCCGCCCAAGGGCACCGGCCACTCACCAGAGAGCCCGGTGAAGCCCTCCATCTTCCCAGGGATCTGTCACACCTTTTAATGATCCCTCTATTTGTATGCAGCTGCTGGAAGGCACTGAACCCATTATCTTTTTTGTGGCAGCTGTGTATACATTCAGTACTTTTGTGGCATGTCCAGCTGTATCTGAACCCATTTTCCACCTAATGAGAAAAAAAATCATTTATTTTTCTCTTCCTGTTGATCAGTCTGTTTTGTCATCTCCTTTCTCATCTGGTGAGATACATTTTGAAGAGTTAGTGTAAAGCAGTAGGTGGCACACTCTTGCTTTTTCTTAAATAACATCAGCTGTGGGGCTAATAAACCATACACAACCTTAAATTTGATTGATAGATTTCACAGCCTGCATTTACATTTAAAGATCACTGAGTTGTAAAACACAGAAACTAAAGATAACCACCCTCCAAATTAACCACATTCGAGTAGGAAAACAGATTGTGTCTATATCCACACTTCAGATTGCCCATCTGCATGTCCTAATCAATAGTTGATCAGCCATATTGTGCACTAATTGTAACTTCTGGATAGTCCTCAATGACAGCCCCCAAAGAGCACACTTCAGTAGCCACACGGTAAGAATCAGAGATCAATGTGATGTGATGGTGCTCAGAAATGGAAATAAATTTCTGCACCAAATGCAGCTGATAGATAGAATGCAGTATCTTCCACTGCATTTATCTGATTTTCTGACAAAGGTGTGGCACCCCACAATGCACTAAATTCTTTATAGAAGTAGTCAAATGTTGTGTATTGTAGTTGAACTGTCATGTTGAGCTTCAGTCAGAGCCACATAGGAGCTTTGGTATCGTAAAATGTACGTTCTGATTGGCTGCTTCTGACAACAGGCCAATCAGAGCGGAGGATTGTTTTTGGAGGGAATGATACAGATTGGTCCTTATGTATTAACTGTTATTGGTCCTTACCTTTCATGTGGCCTTCCCAGCCCGGGATGTTTAAAAGGAGCTCAAGCCCCTATGGTTTTTCATGTTGATTTGTTCTGGTTCAGTAAAGCTGAATTCACTGTTTAAGAGCTGCCTGAGTCTGATACATTTCAGTCAAATACCACAGTAATTAGCACAATCCCTGCCAAAGCTTCTGCCTTACCTATCAGTATCACCTTCATTTTGCAGGCGTTCATCTTTAACTTGGTCTCCCTCAGCTAGCTGACCACACTTTTGAGACACCAGGCCAGCATGAAGATCATCCTCTTCAAAAGTGCCTTCCCAAACTAGATGTTACTGTTACGTGATACAAAGTACTCTGGGAAAGCTTGCAGGTTCACCCGAGCCTTGATCATGGTGGTGCCAGTGATGAGTCACAAAGTGGCTGATGTTGTTAGGATTTGATTGCATTACAGCGACTGATTGGGCAGGCAAGAATTGTTCCTTTCTCTCTCACTTACCTTGGACATTGTCCTGTGCTGGAAATGTCTGCTATACTTTAGTTTGCTAGTTCAACCTGTGTTCAGGAACAGCCAAATGAGGGATCCTGGACCACTTCTATCCCACCATTTCCCCCAGGTGCCCTCCTCTGCTCCCTGATAAAGCATTAAAGATCTGCTTCTAATTTAGTGGCTGGCCTTCTGATCAGGATGTGCCCAGGCCATTCTCATTCCCTTTGCAGAGAGAGGCTTGCCAGGTAAGAGTCAGCTTTTCATATTCTGCTTCCAGCCTTGCCAGTGTTGTTCCCAGTGATGTTGCCTGAAAAGTAGTGTTGGTTAGTCCAAAAAGAATCTAAGAATTCTACTTCTCTCCTGGCTCCAGATGTCCTTCCCATTAGGAAGTGGGAGATCACCTGAAGATCCTTGCTGGCTGGGAGAGAGCTAGTGCAGTGCTTTTGAATCCCCGTGAATTACTATTTCCCCTGAGCCAGTGTGGTGTAGTGGTTAAGAGCAACAGACTCTAATCTGGAGAACCGGGTTCGATTTTGCACTCCTCCACATGATGCCAGCTGGGTGACGTTGGGTCAGTCACAGCTCTTTCAGAGCGTTCTCAGCCCCAAAAATAAGTCTAGCTTGCCACTTAAGTGGTGCATAATATTAAAGGGCTAGAACTTAAGGCTGACAGACAATCTTTGGATCTCCTGGCTATACTATACACATTGCATATTATTATTATTATTCCCCTGGGCTGAATAAGTTCACAGTGTCTGTTGACAGAGAGGATGTTCATGATCTGGGTCCTACAGAATCTGTTCCAGCTCTTCCTTACTAATAAATGATTCAGTGCCACTTCCATTCTTAGTACTTGAAGTACTGGGTGCTATGAATGGTCATAACACTGTGTTCCAGTCTTGGTGTTCTTCATACTCATTAGCTTTGCAGGGTTCTGACCACCAAGAGCAGTCTATAGCTCTCTGGTTTCTGCACACACAAGGAGATTTCTATTTTGGAACAGAAAGTGCATGATTGGATCTGTCAACCAAAAAGTGGAGTTCAGCTAGTGTGATGTCTACCAAATGGTGTGATGCATGTTGTGGAATAGTCCAGGAATGGGCAGCTCTCATTTTAATGTGAATGGTACTTTTCTTACTCCCCAGATTGTCCACATCTGTACTAGGGATGCTTTGCCACCCATTCAGGTATCTGGCCAGATCATAATTTTCTAATCTCTGCATGCATACATTTGTTCTTGACCCCTTGCTTTAAGGCCCGTTGAATCTACATTCTTCGACCCTTCCACATTCTTTGCCCCCTTATGGGAATAGATGTCAGATTAGGATGGAGGTTAGAATAAATGCCACTGATGTCACAATGGCCTTGATATCTCCATTAATCAAAGGGTAAGCAGTGCTATTTCAACATGCCATCTCTAAAGGAAAGAGATCAAGATGGGTAGCCTACTAATGTCATGCGGCTGCCTACTAATGTCATTCGACATCTGAAATCATTTCACTTTCCAATATATAGAACAATTCTAGCTGTATCTGAAGAAGTGAGCAGTGACTCAAGAAAGCTCCTGCCCCACCACAAATTTTGTTAGTCTTTAAGGTGCTGCTGGACTCTTGCTATTTTATAAAGGAAAGGTTATAGGGAGGATGTCTCTCAGTTAAAAGTTCACAGATTCCCTAAACACTGTTTATGGATTTCATTTACTACTTTCCTGCCTTGCGCCAGCAAAATGATTCAGGAGGTGAAGGCAGTCAGACAGATGGACACATTAAGAGAGATGCGGGGCATTATTAGGCAAAGTACATTGTTGGATTTTTTTGGTGTGTTTCTGGGAGTTTTAAATATCTGGATTAAAAACAATAGCAAGCATTCAAGTGTGTGTGTGTGTTTTAAAACAAGTATTTCATTCTTGCAAACCAGTCAGTCAACCATTTGAATGTACTCTGCACTGTATGAGAACTCAGGAACACTAAGCAAGCGTAAGTGGGAGGGCCAGCCCTTACACTATGTGTACTGTGTCTGTAATGATTTCAAATTATATGTGTGTGTTTCTCTAAATAGCTGGTAAGTGTCAGAAGAACAAGGGGGGTGAAAGAGGGAGATGAGTGAGTGACAGTAATTTTACATTACCAGGTTTCAGCCGGTTTGAAGCCGTTTTTGATCTGTCTTGAAGTAAACCGGTACAGGGCTGCCATTTCACACATGGCTTTCCCCTACCGGAAAAGAGCTGGATCAGAAGCAGTTTGGCAATTCAGACTGCACCGCTTTGTTTTCCCGCCGTTTCCCGCCCGTGCCATCTTTTTTTTTTTAACTATAGCGCTATAACACAACCTCAAAAACAGTGATGGAATTCTGATGGGATTGCTATGGCGCTGTTTTGACGTTGTGTTATAGTGCTATAGCGCTCTAAAGCGAACCTTCAAAAAACCCCGGAGATCGCCTGCGTGGGCAAAAAACGGCAGGAAAAAGCGTTTTGGATCCGGGTGAAGAAACTGAAGACTACTTGGAAGCAGTTTACAGGTAAAACGATTCAGCCCTGTTTCCTGAATGGGACAGAAGCATTTGTGTGTGAAAGTACAAATATATTCTGGTAGGGAACCGGTTCTAAAATGGTTCTGTCTGAAATGTCAGACCAGAAACCATTTGGGAACCGTTCCTGAACTGGAATATATTGCCTGTCTGAAATTCCCCTGAGAGGGTGTGGGCGGAGCTAGGTGTGTGTGTGGAGAGGGGGAAGGCAGAGTGTTCAGTTTGAAGTGTGGAGTTTGAAGTCTGAAGTCAGCAGTAAGCAGTTGTCAGTTGTGGTCAATCTACACAGTAGATTAGAAGTAGTCTTCTAATGAGAATCATATAGAAGTGCTGTGGAAGGCATTAGGATTCTAAAGGAGGAAGAAAATATACTTAAGGTGGCATATTAGGCAGAATCTAATATAGTCAGAGGATTTTTAAGAGTGTGAAGGGAAAAGCTGACAGAGACCTGAGTAAAAAGGGAAAGATTTTACTGAGCAACTTAACAAAACATCTTGTAACCAATACACTTCTTTTACCAATAAAGTTTTATCTTGTTTATTGTTAACCCAGAGTCTTATTCTCAGAACCACATAGTCCAAAGAGGAACCTTAGAGCTTGGGCACAATACAATGGGAAAGGTTAATTAAAGTGACCCCACAGTGACTATCACTGTGAAGGAGTCTTCTTGAGCAAGCCTTGAGTGAGACATTTTAAAGTAATGATAGTGCCGGGTATGTGCGTGCGCGTATTGCAGTACCTGTTAAATTATGGTATTAAATTTATTATTAAGCCATTTTAATGAAACAAATGTAATTCCAGTGATACAGTTCTTGATGCCAAATTCTTCATTCACGTTAAAGTGCCTTAACAGCAAGTTTACCCATGCTACTGGACAGAATAGCTGCCAGCACATTTCCTGTTATATGTCTAGGCCAGGGGGTGTCCCCAAACTTGTTGAGCCTGTGGACTTTTTTGGAATTTTGAGAACAGGTAGTAGGTGCCATGACAAAATGGCTGCCATGTGAAGTGGTGCAACCAACCACAACATGGCTGCCATAAGGACTGGGATGGATCACAAATATTGGGAGGTTCCAAGCCAAGCTCCCTCCTATGATGGAGGCAACTGTTTCCAAACAGGTGCAGCCTGCAGACACAAAAGAAATGCGGCCAGGCCTGGGTTCTTCTGAAGCACCTTTCTGTCCAGTGAGGTAGAGGAAGTTCAGCACTGGCTTTATGGTTTGTTCTAGAGAAGAAGGACGTTATCTCCAGGAAATGTTCATGAGTGCCATGGTGCCCATAGATGCCAGACTGGGAATCTCTATTCTAGGTTTCTCTCTTTAATGAAAATTAAACATTCAGGAAAGAGCCTAATACATCCCTTGAGGGTCTTCTGAATGGTTGGACACATGGGAACACCCCCCCCCCAAACTTCAACATCATCATCAACAACAAATCCCCTTCTAAGAGATGTCTGAGTCAGGATGCTTGAGATGAAACCTAAACACCATCGTTCGTCAAAATCACATTATTGAGGAGGAATAATGTCATGTGGTTGTGGATTTTTGAACAATTAATGTGGGATCAGTGAAAAGATATGGACTAACACTTTTGCTATATTACATTTAATTTTAGCACACTGCTAAAGCACAACTGGAGAGTCTATGCTTAGGAAGGTTTTTAAGAAATTCCAAGAACTGTGGGCAGCATTTAAACTATTTTAAGACAATAGTGTGTCTGTGTAGCTTTCACACTGTTAACACTTCTAAGGGTCACCCTCCACTGTCTCAACTGTTGATGAAATTATAATCAAGCATTGTTTAGGGCATTTGTATAGGCCGAGTATATAGAGGGGAGCATGTTTAGAAAGCTTCAGATTGCAGCTGGTGAGTTCAAAAGAGGATACAAACCTTGGAAAGCCACTGTTAACACAGACATGATACACTGATGTTCTAGAACTCGATTTTCTTGACATCTAGCCACATGCTGAAATCTGAATTGTCATTTGTAGGTCTCCCCAAATTAAACCAGGAATAGGGCTTAACAATGAACTGTATACTTTGTATGAGCAAAATTCTAAGGGGGAAGGAGGACTACATACAGAAATGATAATTTGGACATTAGACTTTGAAGGGACAGACATACCATCTAATTCCTCCATTCAGGCATTATCATCCATATCCAAGCTCCTGTCCCTCTTTGCAGTCCACAACATGGCAGACAGAAGGTGGCCATAGAACAATACCTCTAACAGCAAGTACTGCGTCCCTTGGACTTCGTCAGAAATGCCTTAGATTTTTCAGTGTCTATATTTCATATTTGACAAAAGCCACAACAGGTGAAAGAACAACAAACACTCCCCTCCTTTTGTTAGTGCATGACTTGGCAGCTTCAGTCCAAATAGGAGCTGGTTTCCCTTGAGTTTATCCAGCAGGCCCCACCAAGGACTGGCAAGGGCCACCATGAATCCCAAATCAGAGATTTCCCCAGACAAGCTAACTAGACCCATCCCAGTCATTATATAAAGATACATCTCATGACTTCTCCAGCTCTCTCAGCCCTCAGAGTGTTCTACTAGTTCTGCCCTCCCAGCAGTCATGCATATGGGGTGGCATCTAAAGAGATGCATGGGTCTTGGAGCCTCCGATCTCAGTACCTCTCCTTCAGTGTTTTTTCTTGGTTTTGGTTATAGGAGGATTCTGCTAGCTGTAATGCCCAGTCAGTCGGGGCCTCCACACCATTGATAAACCAATCTCAGACCCTTGGTGTTTGCAGGGGCAGCAAATTCCCCCCCAATCTTCTTTTGCTGTATCTCCCTTGTTTAATATTTCCTATTAAACCTTTGCTTTATCTGGGGCTAAATGGTTGGCCATGGATCAGCTGGACCATTTAGTAGACCACAGGATAAATGGGATGGATTGGCTCTGGGCTTGCATAGACTACCTTTTATTTATTTTTACTAGAATCACCATTGTTCACCAACACATTTTCACTTAGCAAAACAAAAGTACATGTTCAGGAAGTCTGTAATCTTAATCGGATCTAAGCCATCCTGTGCTTTCCTTCTGCTTGCACAGCATGACCTTCCATTGTGGAACATGTTCCTCCATTGCTATACATTTTTTACTCATGCAAAATGCTGGATCTTGAAAGAGCAGTAAGTGCTTAGCACCTAAGTAACACAGTCTGCAATGGGAGGATCACGCTATGCAAGTGGAGAGAAAGTACAGGGTCCATTCCTCAGTATGTTTGTTTAAGAACCAAAAAAAATGCATTGTTGAATGAGACCAAGGTCCACCTGATCTAGCCATTCTCTCTCTTCCACAGTGGCCAGACAGAGTCGTCTGGGAAGGCGACAAGGAAGGTATGATGCTGCTGGCCATCTTTGTTCCACCCCCCCTAACCCAATTTAATCAAAGCCCCCAAATTATGGAATTCCCTCCCCACTGAGCTTCATTGGCCCCCTTCTATCATTGTCTTCTGCCAGTGAGTGAATCCTTCCGCGTGTGTGTGTGTGTGTGGCATCCCCACACTGGTTCTCATTCACCCTTCCCCCTGTTCACGTGTTTCTTTGTTTATATCTTGTTTTATAAATTATTTTTATATATTCATATGTCTTTTTAATTTGGGTGTAATGTTTTTATTGTTTGCTGCCTTGGACACCCTAAGTTGGGTGGAAAGGTGGCTTCAAAATGTTTTAAAGTTTAAAAAAGTAATCAAAGATGTATTATCTTTAAACATGGAAATTCCATTTAAGGGCATTCTGGCTCATAACCATCGATAGACATTTTCTCCTTAAATTGGTCTGTGGCCATCATAAATCCAACACAAGCTTGCATTCTTTCCCTACCTCTAAAGTGCAAATAGGGCAGAGGTAGGGTTGCTAACCTCTGGGGGGCCCCTGGAGATTTCCCTGTATTACAACTGATGTCCAGATGACAGAGATCACTTCCCCTGGGGGAAAATGGCAGCTTTGGCAGGTGGACTCTATGGCATTATACCCTCCCAAGGTCCTTCTCTTCCTCAAACTCTGCCCTATGGTTGCCAGGTCTGACTCAGGAAATATCTAGGGACTTTGCGGATGGAGCCAGGAGCAAGGATGTGACATCACTTTTGTGATGTCACATCCTGTGATTTCACTTCCAGGTCCACCCCACCCATCCAGAAGGTTTCCGTGATTCCATGATAGGAGTTTGTGCTTCTAACACAGCAGTTGCTTTCAACTCATTCTCAACCCAGCCCACACACACTGATACTGTCCTCCCCAGACTCCACTCCAGGTATTTCCCAACAAAGAGCTGGCAGCCGGATCTGTTCTATCCAGCAAAGGGTGTAGCTGGCCGACCAGTTGAAGCTGGTAAAAGGCACCCTAGGCCACAGCTGCCCCTTGCTTATCCAGAAGTAGGCCTGGGTCCAAGAGCATCCCCAGACTATGGACCTGTTCTCTCAAGGGGAGTGCAACCCCATCCAGAACAGGTGACACCTTCAATCCTGGGTCAGACCTTCTGCCCACCAGTACCACTTCCTTCTTGTCAGGATGAAGCTTCAGTTTATTAGCCAACATCCACTCCAGAACTGCCGCCAGGCACCAGTACAGGGTTTCTCCAGCCTCCCTGGGATTAGATGGAAGTGTGAGATAGAGCTGAGTGTCATCAACATATTAATGAAAACCCAGCCCAAATCTCCAGAGGACCTCTCCCAACAGTTTCATGTATTTTACTCAATCACACCACACTTACATCAGGGCTTTGTCCAACTCAGTTTGTACTTCTAACACAGCAGTTGCTTTCAACTCATTCTCCACCCAGGACACACAAACTGTTACTGCCCTCCCCAGACTCCACTCCCCAAATTTCCAGGTATTTCCCAACAAAGAGTTGGCAGCCGTACGTGGAGGACATAAGCCACATCTACAGATCTCTCCAGACAATTAAGCTTCCACTTGCTACCATGAAGGAAAGCAAAAGCAGAGGCATCTGGTGCCCTATGTGATAGCAGCAGTCGTGTCCACTAGAGGGAAGAAGTGAGCTGCCTGTGCTTTGCTTTGGAGAAAAGTCCAGTGAGCAGCAGGCACGGAGTCGTGCCTTTCTGGCTACCTTGGGGCAAGTGACTATCTTTGACCAGGTTACTGATTTCTGCTCATGCCGAAGCTCTACAGGCCTTGTGGATATTATGCTAAGCAAGCTGAGCTGCTTTGCATAGATTGCTGCACAATTTCAACAAGACACAAGGGCTGTTCAAAGTCATGCAGAGAGGCTTACTACAAAATTTATATCCCGTTTATCTGCTCTTACAAGAGCCGCTGAGGCAGCTAACAATTGAAAACATGCCTGATAAAATCACATTATAATACTATTATAGTAATAAGCATACAAAACAACTTTGAGAAGAGTTTTAAAAGAGCTGAAATACATACAAAACAGCTAAATATATACAAAGCATATAAACATTGGTTAGGAAGGAGAGATTATTGAGGGAATGCCAAAAGAACAAAGTCTTCGCCCACTGGAGGAAGGTGGCAACAGAAGGGGGCAGACAAATCTCTCTGTGGAGAGAGTACCGGAGCTTTGGTGCCATGACCAAGAAGGCCCTCTCCTAGGTTGCCCCCCCCGGATCTCAGAAGGCAGGAGCACCTGAATCAGGGCCTCTGAAGATGACCGTAACAGTCAGGCGAGCTCTTAAGGGATTAGGCTGTCCTTCAGGTATGTTGGTCCCCAACCATATAGGGTTTTAGATCAGCACCTTGAATTGTGCCCAGAAACAAATTGGAAGCCAGTGCAGGTGGGTCAAGGCTGAAGTGATATGGTCCCTGCGACCCACTCCAGTCAAGAATGGCTGTGGTGTTGTGTACCACTTGGAGTTTCCAAACACTTTTCAAGGACATAGGGTTGCCAACCTTCAGGCGGCACCTGTAGATCTTCCGCTATTACAGTTGATCTCCATATGGCCAAGATCAATTTCCCTGGAGAAAATGGCTGCTTTGGAGGTTGGACTGTAGAGCATTATACGTGGGTTGCCAACATCCAAGTGGTGGCTGGAGATAGAGATCAGTTCAACTGGAGAAAATGGCCACTTTGGAAGGTGGACTCTATGGCATTATACCCCACTGAAGTCCCTCCTCTCCTCAAACCCTGCCCTCCTCAGGCTCCACCCCCCAAAATCTCCAGGTAGTTCCCTACTTGGAGCTGGCAACCCTACAGTATACCCTGCTGAGGTCCTTCTTCTCCACAAACCCTGCCCTCCCCAGGCTCCACCCCCAAAATCTCCAGCTATTTTCCAACCCAGTGCTGGCAACCCTATAAAGACAGCCCATGTAAAGTGCATTTCAGTAATCCAACCTGGATATAACCAGAGCACAGTGGCCAGATCTGCTCTGTCCAGCAAAGGGTGTAGCTGGCCAACCAGTTGAAGCTGGTAAAAGGGGCTCCTGGCCACAGCTGCCCCTTGCTTATCCAGCAGTGGGCCTGGGTCCAAGAGCATCCCCAGACTATAAACCTGTTCTCTCAAGGGGAGTGCAACCCCATCCAGAAGAGGTGATACCTTCAATCCTGGGTCAGACCTTCTGCCCGCCAGTACTACTTCCTTCTTGTCAAGATGAAGCTTCAGTTTATTAGCCAGCATCCACTCCAGAACTGCCGCCAGGCACCAGTACAGGGTTTCTCCAGCCTCCCTGGGATTAGATGGAAGTGTGAGATAGAGCTGAGTGTCATCAACATATTGATGAAAACCCAGCTCAAATCTCCAGAGGACCTCACCCAACAGTTTCATGTATTTTACTCAATCACACCACACTTACGTCAGGGCTTTGTCCAACTTGCCGAGGCTCTTATGCTCTTAAACCACTGTGCATATTCAGGAGCAGGTAAAACCAACTATGCATTAACTGTTAAGAAGTCCTGTGCACACGCAACATTGCTCTGTATATTTAAAATACATTGGCATTTTTGTAAAAAAAGGACTGATCGAACTACTCTGGTGTACATGAAAACCATTTCAAGTGGTCAGCAGGGCATCTGGCATAGTTCCACTGGCAATCATCTTAGATCTGTTGGGGAAAGCTTGTTTGAAAGCCATTCTCGCATCATCATTTCTCTGTCTCTCAAAAGCAAACGTTTCGAGGAGAAAGCTGAAATCAGAGCCATTGTTTTGATTTTTCTGAAATAATTTCCCATTTCAAGGTTTCTCTGGATGTGGGAAGCTCTTGTGCTTGTGCATGTACCGCAGGTCCTTCCCCACCCCCTGAGATCTGACGGGAGAGCTTTGCTCCGCACGCCACCTCTTCAAATAAAAAGTATGAATGCAAAGAGTGGAGTCTGTTCTGCCCCTGAACCCACATGGTACAACACCCCCCCCAAGCAAATCCACCTGGCAACTAGGAAACCAGTGGGTGGAAGAAGGTTTAAGCGCCGTCTCCCACACATGCAGGCTGTAAATCGTTCTATCTGGATGCTTGCAGTAATAGAAAGGTCGCTGGGCTAATGTTATGCGTGGTTGTGTTATAATGTGTAGTTTGATGTGCAGAGAGGGTTACTGAAGGCACCATCTAGAACTAAAGCTGCTTTTCACTACTGTTTGGTAGGTTGTTCCATTAGGCATTCATCAGACAAGCATTTTATAGTTTGATAGTTTTAGGCTGTGTATTACTTTTTTTTTTTTGGTCACCTCAGGTAGTTTTGGGCAGAGACCAGGGCTTGTAAATACAATAAATGAATTAATGAATCTGTATTTTGGGGGTGGTAAGTTACCTGAAAGGAATATGACCTTGAGTACAAGACAATACCCCTTCCCGCCAAATGTCATACACAAAAAGTTTTATACTATTGTATAAAACAGATGATCTTCTGTTTCGGTAGAGCAAAGTTTGAGTGCAGTGGCACCTTCAAGACCAAGAAAGTTTTATTCAAAGTGTAAGATTTCATGTTCAAAGTACACTTCTTCAGACAAATGGAATAAAATCTCCCCAAGGGTTACTTACACGTAAATGCAAGAGTTAACAGAAAGATGTGAGAATATGCTCTTGCATTTACGTGCTAATTTGCTGCCATCCATTGATCTTACCAGGACACCTGATCCAATTTCACCTCTGCGTAGGCACCTTGGCTCTGAGTAGCCCCTCCCACCCCACCCTCTTTTTTCCTGAAAGGAACCCTTGAGGAGATTTTGTTCCATTTGTCTGAAGAAGTGTGCTTTGCACACGAAAGCTTAAACTTTGAATAAAACTTTATTGGTCTTGAAGTTGCCACTGGACTTAAACTTTGTTCTGCCGCTTCAGAGCAATAGGGCTACAGCCCACCTGAATTTTTCTCTATTTCTGTAGATAGTTTCAGAGGGTAGCCATGTTGTTATGTGACAGGAGATCTAAATCTAAGTCCAACAGCACCTTAGAGACCAATAAGATTCTCAGGGTATAAGCTTTCAAGAGTCAAAGTTCCCAAGGGTATTTATTCGTTGAAGGGAGCTTTGACTCTTGAAAGCTTATACCCTGAAAATCTTATTGGGCTCTTAGGTGCTGCTGGACTCAGGTCTCGTATTCTGCTGATACCATTCAGGGGAGAAATCTCTAGTCTTCCTTTCAGGCAGACAGGAGATACAGACTGACTTTTTATTAAGGGCTGTGCACTAGCCAAGGCTGATTTTTCATCAGCTATAAATTTCGCTTACATTGCCCTGAGCTGGATAGCCCAGGCTAGCCTGATCTCATCAGATCTCGGAAGTTAAGCAGGGTCGGCCCTGGCTAATATTTGGAAGGGTGACCTCCAAGGAATACCAGGGCCATGATGCCGAGGCAGGGAATGGCAAACCACCTCTGAAACATCTCTTGCCCAAAAACATGTCTAGCTCGCCACCTAGTGGGGCGTAATGCTAAAAGAGCTAGAACTTCTAACTGCCAGACAATCTTCGGATCTCCTGGCTGCACTACCCACAATGCCATACAGTAATGTGGTATGAACTATTTGCATACATTTTTGTTACAGCCCAGATTTGAGCATCAAGTCTACGTTCCACAAACATCATCTGTAGGTGATTTAGTAAGAGTGTTGTGATTTCAGATTTCACTGAGATCCATACAAGAGGGCTGTGTTTTGGCTTTTCCCTTAGAATCACAGGTTGTCATTCAGTTCCTCTCTTTATATCCAATGACAGATTCTAGGGAAAATGCGAAGCAAGCGGCTTGGTATCATAGCATGTCACGAAGCCTTTTTAGCACCAGAGACATCATTCTGGCTTCGTAATCCCTTCAGAGAATTCCTTCCAACAAATATAGACAAAGGCTGTCATGACGAAGGGAGAAAAGGAGGGGGGGGAGCCCTTTCCCCTAAACTGCTTACAATCCACCAAGAGAATGTAATAAGAAAAAAAGAATGACTTCCCATAACAGAGAGGATTGCGTGTTCACTTCTTAGAAAATGATGCTACAAGCGCAGCGCATAGGTCATTTGTCCTTTTTCTGGAACCTCTTGCTCATGTGAAAGTTGGTTACAATACGGCGTGGTATCTACAGACAGCTGTCCTACTGGGCACTGGACAGACAGAATGCCTGGCATTACTGAGCAATGCAGTCATTGCAAATGGAATGAAGCTCTTGTATTTCACACCGATTCACTTATGCAGTGTGGTTACACTCCGAGACTCATCCCTCTCCCCCCACCCTTCCCAATTCCTATCCTTGACACTAGATCTGGCTAGTTAA
The DNA here is from genome assembly GCA_029375565.1 of Gekko gecko. Lineage (NCBI taxonomy): Eukaryota > Metazoa > Chordata > Lepidosauria > Squamata > Gekkonidae > Gekko > Gekko gecko. Next base: position 41,385,598 of record JAPDNY010000008.1, on the reverse strand, counting down.
CATGTCTGGAATGAGAAAGCACCTAGCTCAGAGCTGGCGGGGCTGAGGGCGTACTTGGATGCCCAGGTTGGAAGATTATCTCATTCAGAAGAAGTTCTCCCAGGGATATATAAGCTAAACTAGATTGGCGTGTCTCAGCAAAGCTGCCTTGAGTCCTGGGAGGCATCTTCCCTTAAAGGAGTACCACACCCCACTAGCACCAGCTATGATGATGCTACGAGTAGAAGAGCTGGTAAGTGTTCATTACCTTTTGCATAGATTGGTATCGTAAGGTTTGGTAACACACAGTGACTTTGTGCATCGTTTTATGTACTTCTGTAAATTGTTGCTGTAACCTGTGGATTGGACCACACTCTGCTTAGAGGAGATTGGCCTGTTTTGGCTTTTGAGTTTAGTTTTATGCTGTTTCACAGATTAACAGGTTATGGCATGGAATGCAATTTGTATTGGTAAGCTTGTATGGTGATCTGTGAGCACGAGTGACAAAATCCCTGTTCAGATCTCACTTCAGCAGGGAGCTGCTTGGTGGCCTTAGGCAGTGTGTTTTATGAGAATCACAATAGGGGCCTACCTTACAAAGTCGTTGTGAGGACTGCTGATATTATTAAGTGCTTTAAGAACTTAGAGTAAGGGCTATAAAATTCTAAGCATTGCTACAGGAAAAAAATGGCTTAGGTTTAGAACAACATGTGAAGAAAGTGTGACTTTATGCAGAAACACATCATGCTATGGGTGGTATCTCATGAAGGGAGTTTGACTCTTGGAAGCTTATTCCCCCCATATCTTGTTGGCATCTAAGATGCTGCTGGACTCAAATCTAGCTATCATGCTATAGTTGGCTCTGTAAACCATGTATGGCAAAAGCAAAAAGACTTGATCCTATTCTACTATGAGTCAGGGAAAACATGTTTTATTAGATCTGTATCCAGCTTTTGGCCCAATGGGTCTTTAGAGGGAGGCTAAGAGGCAGCTATTAAGATGTTCTATATTCTTGAATCTTGCAAATGTATTTCCAACTATGCCTATGCTGTGCAAAACATGTAAGCCGACCTCAGATGTAACTGGGAGCCATTCTGGACAGGACAACCAAGTATAGGGAGAGGAGCTGAATGACTTAATGGGCTTCTCTAATGTTGATGACCATATTATTAAAGGCAAAGGTGGAAAGTGCAAGATGGTAGTCTTCTGAACAGGGTGATTGCCAGCCCAATTAGTTTATTTATTTATTTTGCTATCAAGTCACAGCTGACTTACGGAAACCTTATAGCGTTTTAAGGCAAGAGATGTTCAGAGGTGGTTTGCCAGCCTCTGCATAGCAACTCTGGACTTCATTGGTGGTCTCTCAACCAGGTTCTAACTAAGATTGACCTGGCTTAGCTTTTGAGATCTGATGAATCGGGCTAGCCCGACTATCCAAGTTAGGTGGACCAACGAGTGCATTTCCTATAATTACTCTGCAGGAATCTCCTCCAACCTGAGATAGATGTAAGAGCTGGACTTATTTCCACTGGTTGAGCAGAATGGTTCCTCAAATGTTCCTGGACATGAACCAAAACTATTTTAGCTTGACCTTAGCAACTGGAATCAATGGGTATGAGTTAAGATCTAAAAAATAATCAGATCGTAATGAAATTTGGTGACTTCTACTGCTAATACTTATGTGGCTTACAAAGAAACAAAATTGTCTGGATCATAAGAACAATTAGACTTTTCATGCCCAAGGGAGCTTGGGATTTGTGTCTCTCAGACAGCATCCACATGTTGCATGGCAAACTTCTTTTAAAATGAAGAGGAGTTTTGATACTGAGGTCGGTATTTCAAAGGGGGTGAGTGGGAATAAAACATCCCACTGGGCTCATGTAAGTGCTTGGATGTACCCAAAGTAGTACACAGGAACTTGGTCAATAACCCATTGAAAGCAATGCAATTTACACTGATCTTGGATAACTGATTTCCTTGATTGCAACAAGACTTAGTGTGACTAATTTTAGCTGGATCAGAGCCCATGGAATGGGCTGTCTGTGCTGTCTGACTGATGTGTGCAATAACCACAGTGTACTCATACCGCAGACCATAGGAACACTTAATTCTAAATGAATGGACTAGTCACCATTGACCAAATGGTTATTTTGTTATTTCTAATCAACATGTTACTTTATGTTACCTAGATCCATTCATACGCCAATGCTTCCATGTAAGCGCCCCCCCCCAATTCTCTGTGTTGCGCTAATAGGAAAAAATTAGTTCTTACATAAAAGTGTCCTTTCTAATCTATTTCCTCATAGATTTACATATTACTAGAAACCTGCAGCCAAACAATTGGTTGGTTGGTCAAAACAATACATGAAATACAGCTGCCTGCTATTGCTCACTGACCTCCATCGCTCCCTGTAGAGTTGCCAGGTCACAAGAGTGACAGCAGATACACAATTGGCAGAATTCCCCTGTCAAGAGACATATGAGGTTTTAAACTGACACCTTTCCCTTTCTTCACAAAAGCTGGACTGCAGACATTCCGAGCACTTTGTTCCCTGAACATTTGGAATGCTCGTCAACAACATTCTTTGTCTTCAAAGTGGTCCAGCCAGTTGCCTTTCTCAAATCCCTGATCATCCATGTTGTCATCATTTCACCTCCATTCCCACGTATTTCCTCCCTCCCTCTTTCTCATGAGTTTTCTCACTGCGTAGTCTGACAGTGGCCAAGGCTTGTCACTGGAATTCTGATATCTCAGGTGCCCTTTTTCTTCAACAGGTAACAGGAAAGAAGGCAGATGGCAGAGAAACTGGAGATTTCCTCCTAGAGGATTTCAAAAATGGAGAATATGAAGCTGCAGTGAAGTTAGAGAAACAAGAGGATTTGAAGACACTCACAGATCACTCCTTCACACGGCGCAATCTGACCTACAAAGAAGAAAAAGAGCTAGAAGCTCAGGTAAAAACAAAACAAAAAAAATCATTATTGCCTGTATGTATTCTTAGGCTTCTGTAGTTAATTAAGATAACACCCTGACTACCTTTGGCAAGAACTCACCTTTCAGATAATAATGTGAACAATTATTTATTAATTAATTAAAATGGTTTTATCCTGCCTGAACAATTATTTATTTATTTTTAAGAACATTTTAACCCTGCCTTCCCTTTTGACTCAAGGCAACTCTGGTAGATATACTCTGGAAACCAAGAAAAAATTTCCCTTTGCTTATGGGTGCAGTCATATGACATTACCAAGCTGGTCCTAAGATTCTCAGCATCAGCTAATTATATAACTAGGGAACCATGAACTGGAGGAAATTAGAGGGAAAAAGTGGGGGACCTGCAGGGAATTGCGGGAAGTATCTCATTTTCTCCTCCCCCATTATTTCTTCTTTCGCTTCTCTCATAGCCCCTAAAGCCTTTTTCCTTTTCTTCCCTCTTTCTTTCCCACTCACCAGCCAACCTACCTTTATCTGCCCCCCGACTTTCCCTCCTTCCCTCTCCTCTAGCAGCCTCTACCCAGGGAAAACTATGGTCCAGTTTTGTGCTGGAGAACCTACAAAGACTTGCAGGGGCATGTAATTCCTCCTGTATCTCTTTCCCTGTAGCATTTCCTCTTTCCCTTCTCCGGGCAATCCCCATATGCTCACTTTTCCCTGCTTCCTCCTCTCTTTCCTGCCCGCCCACCTACTTTTTATTCCTCCCCTTCAGCTGCATTTATTCACCCCATTTATACCCCACCATTCTCCACAATAGGCATCCAAAACAGCTTACGTCATTCTCATCTGTTCTACGTTTTCCTTACAAAAACCCTGTGAGATAGGTTAGGGTGAGAGTGTGTAACTGGCCCAGGATCACTCAGCAGGCTTTCATAGCAGAGTGGGGGTTTGAACCTGGGTCTTCCAGTTCCTGGTCTGAAAAGGTAAGCACCACAATTTTTTCATGGGATGGCTGTTGTTGAACGGTAGTGAGCAGCCAGGCCTAGGTGAGTCATGTAAGTCAGGTGTTAATAGGTTGCTAGGAAGTTGCTGCTGATCCTGGCTGTGATGAACCCTTTCTCAAAGGCCAAAACAGCCCTGGAAAGGGCCCTCTCCCTGCCTTTGACCACAACTTGAAGGCTGGCAATACTATTGCAGAATCCCCCACAATGGCCACTGAGGGGGCATTTCTTAAAGGTACAGGGACTGCTTCTATTATTTTTTTTTAACTTCCCCACGGTGTGTATTAGATTTCAGATTTATGTGCAAACCTTGGGCTTTTTTTACAGGTTTGTAGAAGGATCTATTCATGGCTCCAGTCTCTGGATTTAAGTATTCACTGAATTGGCCATGCAGAGTATTAGATATATTGATGTGCTGTAACTCATTCAGTAATGAACAGCTTGCATACACGATGCCCCAGATTTAATCCTAAAGTGTTTCCAGAGAAGAGATCCCAAGTTGCAGAACTGGGAAAGAAATTATTTTGAGAGAGTTTGGAAGATGTTAGACATGGCTTAAAGTTCTGGGGTAGGAGGACCATTGGTCAGAAATGGACAGAGACATCTTGGAGTCTGAGACCCCCCCCCCCGAAAGGACACTTCCTAGTTTATAAGAAATACAATAAATGAGTTGCTTTTTAGTAATACCAAACTGCCAGGTCTCTGAACTAGGTGTTGCTGGCCCTGCCTTTGATCTGACTTAGTATAAAGCAGCCATTTATAGCTGCCTAACTAGAAACTTACAGTAAAATCCTATACAGAGTTACTCTGATGTGAGCCCATTGAAACTCTGCACAGGATTGCACTGTTAATTGGCTAACCCTATGGGAATACCCAAACTGCGTTTCTCTTATAGATCAATTATTCAGATAGTGTCTGGGAGTGGTTATTATCCCAGTGTAACCTCCCCACCCCAAATGCCTTCCTGTCAGTTCGCTGTGGTTTCGTGCCAAGCAATCTGCTTCCCCATTCTCATCATAGCAACTGGCAAGGGCAGCCTCTCCCTATCCTGGATTTCACGCTTGCCATTTCTTACATACTCCTCTCATGCCTTTCGCTCATCCCCCAGCACTTGATGCTGAAAAGGCCGCATAAACGAGACCCCCCTTATTTTGCAAGCTCAACATGCCTTACCAAAAACAACTCCCCCTAACATCCCAGCCCTCCAGTTCCTCTGTGCATTGTCCCCAAACACGGTTCTATGCTCTGTGTACTTTTTCTGTGACAAGAGTGCAGTATGCTTAGTTGCTAACAATGATGTAATAATATGATCACAGCCTAGCCCAATGAACAACAGAATGGGGTACCAAGATTCAGTGACAAACCCAATCATTAAAAAAGAGCAAGAGTCCAGTAGCACTGTAAAGACTAACAACATTTGTGGCAGGGTATGAGCTTTCTTGAGTCTGCGCACTGTATCTGAAGAAGTGAGCAGTGACTCCCCAAAAGCTCATCCTTGCCACAAATTTTGCTAGTCTTTAAGGTGCTACTAGACTCTTGCTCTTTTCTACTGCTACAGACAGACTAACACAGCTACCCACCTTGATCTAAACCCAGTCATTAACTCTGATGAGATGAGGACAACCTTAGAATCATAGAATCATAGAGTTGGAAGGGACCTCCATGGTCATCTAGTCCAACCCCCTGCACAATGCAGGAAATTCACAAGTACCTCCCCCCCCCACACCACCATTGACTGCTATTCCACACCCAGAAAATGACAAAAGATGACAGAACTTTGTAAAGCAATCCAAGTTCCATCCAATGCTTCCTCTAAGCTGTGGAGTGTTGTGAACAAACATTCTACTTTGTGAGCGACTGGCATTAAAGTTGTGAGCGAGTGATTTGGCTACCACATAAATTAGTTTGCTCTGGAGCCATCCCTTCCTGAGCTAAGACAAAAATGTGTGAGCTGGAAGCTAAAGAACTGTGAGCTGGCCCACAGTAACTCAGCTTAGAGGGAACACTGGTTCCATCTTGTCTAGAGTCCTTTTCTAGCAGTGATCAGCCAAGTGCACCACAGAAACTCACAAACATGATCAAAACACCCTTCACTAACATTGGCCAACCAAAGATATCTCACCTCTGCACATGAAAGGCCTGCTTTTACCCATTATGGCCAGTAGCCGTCGATAGAACAATCCCCATGAAGCCCATGCTGCTGTACCAATGCTAGAAGCAGACTCATGATGCTGTGCCAGAGCAACTGCGTTGTTGATGTTACCATCCTGGCAATGCCAGAATTTCCATAATACCTTTGTGCAAAGTGTTTACATGGGTGCAGGCAGAGACAGGGCAAAGCAAGGGCTGGGCACAGGAAGGCTGACACCTTTCACCCCTCTCAAATCCATCTAGGATGAAAAAACCCTACATCCCCAACTGTAACTGGCTATGATGAATAGACAACCTTGCAGGATAGGCCTACCATCTGATCCCGTCCTTGAGATCCCCTGGAGCTTTATTAGAACAAGCCAAACTTTATGTCAGTTACAGATATGGGATCTGTGGTGTCATGTGAACATAAGAAGCTACAACAATGAAGCACATCAGTGGTCCATCTAGTCCAGACTCAGAGCAGTCCTCCATAAGTCTTAGTGTAGAAATGTTTTCTTTCAACTGAAAATGCTGGGGAGGGAACGTGAGACCGTTATGCCTGTACAGCATCTACATGGCAATTAAACTATGACCCCCCTCAGCCAATAAGTACATTTTGTAATATAATCATTGTGATTTTCCTTCCCGCTACCCAATATTTCTCTCGTGGTGGATGAGAATAAATACTAGTGCCTGCAGAAATAAGAGGGCACCAGCCTTCACCTGAAAAGATATGCGAAAACGGAGAAAACATTAGTAACATTTAGTTTCACATACTTTCACTTTGAAGTAACAGATTATCCGGCGGCTCGAAAATTAGCATTTTACAGCTTCAGTACGGATGGATTATTCAAATGCAGAATTACAATGCGGTGTTACATCTCATGACAGATCCAAATCCTACATTTCTTAAAAGGTTTGGGATCTGACTCTTTCTCCCTTCCCCTTTAATGAAGTGTAACAAAGGTGTAAGGTGAAACGGCTTCATCATCGAGAGTTGCTTAAAAATAGACCGGGAGTATCTGTCAGTGGGCAAGAAGCATTTAGCATTCGGGGACAGGGCCTCTCGCTCACATTCGCACTCACAAGCACCTTGTTCTGTGAACAGTCCTGCTAGATGCCACGTTGTTTGACAAATGTGATTTTAATACTGCCTGATGATTATCCCTAAAGAATTCTCACTACTGTGAATCTTAATGAATGTATAACACTTTATATATAGTATGTGTAGGCTATTCTTTAATCGTTTGTCAGCTTCACAGTTTAAGAACCACCGGCATTAGGCTGTATCAACTTTTTACAGGGATCGGATTGTCTCATTCAGCACACCCAGTCCCCATAAAACCATGGTACAATCATAGAATTATGCTGTAATAGGGACAAGAGGAAATCCTGAGGGTTAATTCTCACAGATCAGATGTCACAGAATCACCCTGTATATTGTACTTGCCATGGGAATCAGAAGTCCACAATAATGGTGACCACTGGCGATAGGGTTGCCAGCTCTGAGTTGGGAAATACCTGGAGATTTGGGGGAGTGCAGCCTGGAGATGGTAGGGTTTGGGGAGGGGAGGGACCCCAGCGGGCTACAGTGCCATAAAGTCCATCCTCCAAAGCAGCCATTTTCTCCAGGGGAGCTGATCTCTGTCATCTGAAGATCAGTTGGAAAAGCAGGAATCTCCAGGCCCCACCTGGAAGCTGGCAACCCTAACTGGTGGGGATGAGGACACTAACTTCAGAGTCCATGTACATGAATGAGGGGTTCTGGGAGGAGCACATTTAAACCCCCACTTCGCTATGGAATCACTCTTTGTGCAGTACAAAAGGATCTCTCCCTGAAAACATGGTGAACTTACCTTGCAGAAAGCAGGCGGCTTGTCATTCATTAAGCCTCAGCATTTTGAAAAGGATAAATGGCATTATGTGGGTGGAAAAGTTGTTCCACCTGCTGCATAGAATGAAACACCACATAGTAACTAGTAACTCCTTCATCGTACTTGAGCGTCATTATATTTAGCGACATCTCTCTAGTCCAGGGGTACTCACCCTTCTCCTGCCTGCAGGCACCTTTGGAATTCTGGCAAAAGGTATAAAAGGGCCACTGCAGGAGGCGGAGCCAACCACAGAATTGCTACCACAAGAGGCAAAGCTGGTCACAAAATGCCCGGGAATGAGATCATGCATAACTCTAACAGAGACTCTGCAACATTTCAGGCAGAAGCTCTATTTAACAGGGTGCCTTTTAAAATTAACATATTGTTTTAAAATATTTTCTTTCAAACACACTGCTTACTGTCAGTCAGACAGTGAAGATCCGTGTACTGCGGTGGCAGCTGCTGCCAGAGCAACTTTTTAACAAATCTACACAGCCATTCAGATCTTCAGAGGCCAATCAGAAGCCCTGCTGGGCAGAAACCCCACCTGGCCCTGCCCACTTCCTAGAAACATTTGGCAGGCACTCAGAAAGGTGTCGGCGGCAGCTTTGACGTTGGCGACCCCTGCTGCAGTCTGTAGAAATGAACCATTTCTATGAATTTCTGCAATGTATTCAGTGCCAGTTCAATGCCTTCACTTTTCAGAGTTGACTCTATGGCATTATACCCCATTGAAGTCCCTCCCCTTCCCTCCCCTCCCCTCCCCAAACCCCGCCCTCCTCAGGCTCCACCCCCAAAGCCTCCAGGCATTTCCCAGCCCAGAGCTGCCAACCCTAGGGAGTAGGCAGTCTCTGTGATCTATGCATTGAAGCTGATGTTTGTTCTAGTTTCTGGACAGTCAGATGTTTACTGTTTTCATTCAGCTGAAGAAGAAGAAACTAGAGGAGAGACCAAAACTTGAAAACTTGGAAGATCTTGAAAAAATCATCCAACTGAAGAAAAGGAAAAAATACAAAAAAGTCAAAGTGCCTGTTTTAAAGGAACCTGAACAAGAAGTTATAGTAAGTTCTGTAACAAAATATGTTAGTTAGCTTATTGCTATTTTTATGGCACCCCCCACCCCCCATTAAAAAACAAACAACGTTTACTGGTCTAATACTTATTTCTGTTCTCTATCAGACAGGTCCCGTGGACATTCCTATGTTTTTAAAGGCTGCCTTGGAAAACAAGATGCCAGTAATTGAAAAATATTTATCAGATAAAGGGGATCCAGATGCTTGTGATGAGGTATAATGTTAATTCATTTCTACTTCACTAAAAGAATATATCTGTTTTACTGATAGTTCATCTGCCATGACAGTCCCCAAAGCATCTTGGGAACTGGAGACTGATAAAAGTTTAGAAGATGAGAGATTCCCCTCCTGTTCCTGTCAAAAAACTACAGTTCCCAAGGTTCCCTGGAAAAAGGAATGGACAATCAAACCAGTTTGAATAGAGACCCACCTTTTTCTTAGAAAATTGCATACAAAGACTGGCAGTTAAACAAAACTTCCACTTCCTCTTCACTTTTGTAGCAGGTTTCTCCTATACTTTTTCACAGCTTTAAAATATACTGAAGTATAGCTTTAATCAGTTCTTTAAACAGATGTTCAGGAATATATCAAATATATTTCATGAGACATGTTTGTTCTAGGGTTGCCAATTCCCACTTGGGAAAAACCTGGAGATTTTTGGCAGTGGAGCCTGGGGAGGGCAGGGTTTGGGGAGGGGACGGGCCTCAGTAGGGCGCAGAGTCCACTCTCCAAAGCAGCCATTTTCTCCAGGGAAGTGGATCTCTGCCATCTGGAGATCAGTTATAATTCCCGGGGGATCTCCAGCTCCCACCTGGAGATTGGCAACCCTACCATGTTCTCACAAACAGCGGAAGAGGTGGTAAACCTGTGGGTTCAAAACCAGCAGTTTGTGACCAGGGAGGAAAATTCAGCACAGTTTGGCTTGCACAAGCGATAGCGCAAGAGCTGTAGCAACATACAACACTGCAGTATAATTTTAAATGAAATAACAATGTGCATATGGGAGGGTGGAATGTACAACAGATGGTTCACGTTATTTAATTTGCTTTTGAAATTGTAGCAGAAGAAATACCTTCCAATATGTCTTGAGCACATGGAAAATATGGTGGGAATACAGTCACTTTCCCATACAGCAAGCAGACAGCAAGGAGTAATTTTAGTGCTTTCACTTGAGCAAGGACTGTGATATGCACAGACACGTTCCATGGGCTCCAATCCGCATTTGAGGTTGGGGTTCACAACTGAAATCTTCCCCATTCCAAAAATTCCTCATAAATTAGCATGCCAAAGAGAAGACTGGAACTGCTCCTTTTTTCTGAGATCTGTTATATTCATGGCATTGAAATGTAGGCTTTCCTTGATAAAATGATGTTTGCAACAGAGATTCAATGACAATATCCCACAAATGCAGGAAGCTTTTTGTGCATCTATAAAATCTGGGGCACAATCATGCCAAAAGGAAGCCAGCCCCGGTTGAGTCCAATTGGAGAACTCAAAACATAGGTGTCATTCTTCTATTTCAACCAATGCTACTCAAAGGCATTTTTGTTTTGGCTCTTGCATGCTCTCATTCTGGGGTATTTATGCTATCCTAACATTTGGGTTGGGAGGGAAGGCAGCATGCTCCAGCCTCATCTTGTCAGAGGCTAAGCCGGGTCAGTACTTGGATGGGGGACTGCGAAGGGAGACTCTGCAGAAGAAGGCAACGGCAAAACCACCCCTGCTTCTCTCTTGCCTCACAAGCCACTTGCTGGAGCTGCCATTAAGTTGTTTGCGAGTTGACAGCACATACAAACATATAACATCAGAGTTGGCACAAAAAAGATACTTTATTTAATTTGATTACAGTCATAGATCAGCAATAACATAATCAACCGTCAGCAACACATTAAAGGAGATATGCACAGTCCGTGAAAAACAAACAAACAAAACCTTGTTATAAACTAAATTCCATGCTATAGGCATAGTACTAAAAAGGTGTAACAAGATGCTTCCTTATTAAACAAACCGAAGCACAAAATCTGGCCACCTTTAAAGTGGTTAGTTGTAAGATCCAGTGAAACACGGACTTGGGAGTTCAAGGGACCAATAACATTCGTCTAAAACACCAAGTTGCAGATGGTAGTCCATGTGCTTTAAAAAAAAAAAAATGCCACAATTGGCACCTCTACCCTAGCAGGGCATGACTATAGAAGCAGATTTTAGGGCTCAGTGCATCACTGCTTGAAAACAAACAGGCACACTGAATGTGCCCTTGGTATTCTGCAGGGGCAAGAGAGCTGGAATTCCTGGGCCCAAATTTCACTTCAGTCTAACTCAGCTCACTGACCTGGATAGCCCAGGCAAGCCTGATCTCTCGGATCTCGGAAGCTAAGCAGGGCTGACCCTGGCAAGTATTTGGATGGGAGACCTCCAAAGAATATCAGGGCCAGGAGGCAGAGGCAGGCTATTAAGCCATTTCTCTGAACGTCCTCCATGCCCCAGTAGGAGTTGTCAGAGGTTGCCATGACTTCCAGGCACAGGCATGTGCTCATGCACACACATACCCACACACAAATGTCAAACTACCCCCCAAAATCTAACTCACCAGTTGGCCTGAGACCAGGAACTCTGACAGTACAACCCCATAAGTGACTTCAGTCTAAGCCCACTGATTTCAGTGGGTTTAGAGGGGAGAAACTCTGCTAAGCCTTTGGATTTCAACAGGTTGGACTGGAGAAACTCTGCATAGATTTGCACTGTTATTCTGTTATCCACAGCCACGGCCCTTCATGGCCATATGGAGATAACAGGAATGCATAATATTTATTTATTTATTTATTTATTTATTCAATTTATATCCTGCCCTCCCTGCCGAAGCGGCTCAGGGTGGCTGAACTTCTGGAATTCCAGAATTTCTGGAATTATGTGTAGTGCTACAAGAGTGCATCAAACCTTAGATAAGCAATGTAAGCAAATGGCCCTGTCGTAAGGAGCTTGTCACTTCCATGTAGATGAGAGGGGAAGTGGGGCAGAGACAGAAGCAAGAGGAGACAAGAGGTGGACATAAGCAAATGTCACTCGTAGGCTTTGTTTCAGTGGGGATGAAGACTCAGGGCTTAACTGGGGGGGGGGAGAGCAGCTCTGATTACTCCAAAGACATTAGATAAATGTCAAATGCTGCTTGCTTTCCTCTAATACAATGAGAATGAAGAGCTAGGAGATTCCCTTTTTGACACATTTTATATCTGACATAGACTGCCTTTTTTAAAAAAGGAAAAGCAAACCCATTTATCGCTCTTCCGATCCACAGTACAAACGCACAGCATTACATCGAGCATGCTCAGAAGGACACCTGGCGGTGGTGGAAAAGTTAGTAGAAGCTGGAGCCCAGCTTGAATTCCAAGATATGGTATGTACATTCTCTCTGTGTGTGTGTATATTAGACCCATAAAGAGGCACGCAACAATTTCTCAGGGGCAGCTCACACATACATGCTCAGTGTTTCCTGTGGCAGTGAATCATGACTTGCACATGTCATCAAGCCATCCCAAACTGACCACTCTAGATGGGATTTCCACAGGTACCTCAGATGCTAGGCTTTCAATGGAGAGAGCTCACACATGTGGCTGGGAATCCTCAATTTTGCATTATCAGTTGCTGAACTCAAGTTTTTGCAAGCACCTCTGTGAAAGTCCCAGTATTCTAGTGATGTGTGTTCTGGAAATTAAAAGCATCCTAGTTGCAGAGCATAGTTACACACTGCGGCTAGGGTGGTTTTCATCTCCAGAACACACATTGCCAGAATGCTGGGACTACTGCAGGATGCAGCAACACTGCGCCTTCTTTGGCTCTACGTTTCCCAAGGCATTTGCTACATCCCCTGGCTGTGCCTGCGTCAGTCAGGGTGTGAGCATATAAAGCCCCTCGAGCTAGATAACAGGTCTGTCAAGGTCAGTCTTGATGTTGTTTTAATGGTTTTTAATTTATTATTATTACTATGTTATTGTGATGCTATAGGGCCTAAGTCTTGATTGTGATCCGCCCTAGGCTTGTTTGCAGGGAGGGTGGAATATAAATGTGAATAAATAAATAAATATTGTCTACTCTGATGGGCAGTGGTCTTTCAGATCACCTTTATGTAGCCATGTCAGGGATTGAACCTGGGACCTTCAGAATGCAAAGCAGAGCCAGTCTGGTGTAGTGGTTAAGTGCATGGACTCTAATCTGGGAGAACCAGGTTTGATTCCCCACTCCTCCACTTGCACCTGCTGGATGACCTTGGGCAAGCCATAGGTCTGGCACAGCTGTTCTTGAGAAAGAGCAGTTTCTGTCTGAGCTCTCTGAGCCCCACCTACCTCACAGGGTGTCTGTTGTGGGGAGGGGAAGGGAAAGGAGTTTGTAAGCCACTCTGAGACTCCTTTGGGTAGTGAAGGGCAGGGTATAAATCCAATCTCCTCTTCTTCTTTACTTCTGAGCCACAGTTACACCCCCCCGAGGTCTATTTCTCTTTGGCTTATAGGCCCCTTGGGAGATCTGTTGCTTGTGTGATTCTATAAACCCACCAGGAAGACAAACCACATCCACAGAAGCCTTTATGTATTCTCATAGCAGCATTAGAACTATGGAAGAAAGAGTGGTAACTACGCTAGGGAAGTTTTGTGTAAATGAGGTCTCAGGTGGCTAGCTGTTTTTTTTTTTTTAACATAGTGCTATGTGTGCCCATCTCAGACAGTTGTAGTGTGGGGAGGGCGGGGTAGAAATCCAAATTAATTAATTAAATAAATAAATTACTACAGCTGGACTGCAGACTGCCAAGAACTCCTCTGTTTTTGAAATTACAGACCAGATTCGGCAACTGGATGACTGTATTAGGAGGCCCTGGCTAGGTGGCAGAGCACATATGTTGCTTGGAGGAAGCCCCAGGTTATAGCCTCACTTAAAGGAGATAGTAAGTCTGAGAAAGACCGTTGCTGGAGATCCTGAAGAGCTGTTTTCTCATAAGGTTGTCAACCTCCAGGTGGGACCTGGAGAGTTTCTGGAATTAGAACTGATCTCCAGGTAACAGAGATCAGTTTCCCTGGAGAAAATGGCTGCTTTTGAGGATGGATTCTGTGGCCTTATACCTCACTGAGGACCTGACCGTCCCCAAACTCTGCCCTCCCCAGGCTCCACCCTGCCCCAATCTCCAGGTATCTCCTAACCCAGAGCTGGCCACCCTATTTGCTCAGGTGGACAGTACTGGGCAAGAAGATCCAGTGGTCTTCTCTGTTAAAGGTACTTTTGTACATACATTGTTTGGACATTGTTTGATCTCCACTAATTGGATCCTTTTCCTTGGGCACAGCTCGAATCAACAGCTATTCATTGGGCATGTCGTGGTGGAAGCTTGGAAGTCCTGAAGTACTTGCTGAACAAAGGAATAAACAGAAATGCCAGAGACAAGGTAGCTTTTATATTATCACAGGTTATGATGTGGAATCCCCCCCCATTCCTTTGATAACCATTTGCATGCAACTGTTTTAGGCCAGAGTGTTATTGTATTGAAACCAACTGCCCTGCTTCCTTTGACGATGCTTTCTTCCTTTCCCCTAGCTGCTCAGCACACCTTTGCACGTGGCAGTGAGGACTGGCCAGTATGACTGCGGAGAACACCTCATTGCCTGTGAAGCAGATCTCAATGCCAAAGACAGAGTAAGTCAGGAAAAGGCCACATGCAGCCATTCCAATGAAACCTCCTTCCCGTGAGGGATTTATACTCTGTCAAACAACATTCACATACGATCGAGGTGCCCTTGAGAGGTATATGGGAGGGCACAGACAGAAAAGCCCTTGAAAAGAGTTCTAGCTCAATGTTGGATTCTACTCACTTGACTGCAAGAAGGAGAAGGGGCCCCTTTTGACCCCTGAGAAGGTTATGTTGAGGACTGTAGGGCCCATATGAATGAAAAACCATGTTGTGTGGAATGGGGGAGAATGCAGCATGGAGGAGAATGAAGCGAGATTGCTTGTCATACCCCTTGTACCAAGAGAAAAGCTGCTGGGGGCAGGTTCAGCTTAGGAGAGGGGGAAAGCATTTATAATGATGGGGCATTCAAAAGGGTACAGGTAAGCAGGGAGAAGCCCTGACTGGGTGGTTCAGGCTAACCTGCTTGGAAGCTAAGCACAGTCAGCCCTGGTTAGTACTTGGATGGGAGACCTCAAAGGAAGTCCAGAGTTGCTGCACAGAAGTAGGCCATGGCAAACCATCTCTGTTGGTCTCTTGCCTTGAAAATTCCGCAGGGTCATTTGATGTTGGCTGCAGCTTGATGGCACTTTCTGCCATGAAGCAGGGAGAAGTTCAGTGATGCTGCTCAGAGAAATCACTAGAGAAACACCACCTTCTATCCCAGATGCTGAGGACCCAAAGAACACCCTTTTCCAGAAGCATAGGCTACTGGTGCTGATTAAAAGTATCCCCAAGCTGAAATGCCTGTTGAGCTGATGTCATTTGGATGATCTTGTGAAAACTAGGCAACCATCTCCCCTCTGGTTTAAGTAATCCACAATTCTGAGAGATGCCTGACAATTGGCCTTACCAGAAGCGACTCAAAAATTATGAATCCACACACACAATGTACGAGCCCACGTGCCCACGCTGTAGAAGATATAGTGAATCAATATATAAAACCTTCCTTCCTCTTTCTTAACTTTTTACTAGCCACAAGTGACTGGGTCAATGTTTACTTAAAACTTTTATGGGATTTCTGCAGAGCATCTAACACCACACTTGATTGCAAGTCAAGCAAAAGGCTATATCACTACCTTTTTGCTATTTTTCTTGTATTTGTGTGTGTGTGTATGCCTGGAAGTCATGGTTGACTTCTGGTGACCCCTAGTGGGGCTTGGACATTTCAGAGAGGTGGCTTGCTATTGCCTGACTCTGCATCCCGGCCCGGATATTCCTTGGAGGTCTCCCATCCAAGGACTTGCCAGGGTCAGCCTTGCTTAGCTTCCCAGCTGGATAGCCTAGGCAAGCTTCCAAGATCTGACGAGATCGGGCTTGCCTGGGCTATCCAGGTCAGGGCACTTTTTTTGCTGGTTTTACAGCTGCCCCCTCTCCAAGGCAACCTTGGTAGTGCTTAGATACCAAGACTGCCCCTTAAACAAAGAATGCTAACCAAGAGAATGAGAATAGCACTTAACACGCTTGCCATCTACCCAAGGCCATCCAGCACCCCGGCAACTGGGTGGAAAATGCTGCCTGATTGGTTAAGTGTTTTCAGGAGGGTGCCTGAAAGCAGATTCTGTTCATTCCTTCTGGTCTGTTCTAGGAAGGAGATACGCCGATGCATGATGCAGTGAGACTGAATCGCTATAAAATGATTCGACTCCTGATTATGTATGGAGCCAACCTAAATGTGAAGAATACTGTAAGTAGCCCATCAGTCTTTAATATTGTAATAATGCAGAAATTATGTTGGTGGAAATTATATGGACACTATGGAAAACCGTATAGGACATACTACACAATCGAATGCAAGATCACACTCTGCAAATGGGGAATTATAATGATAACCCTGGTGTATCTAGTTTCAGGAGGGTAGCCATGTGGGTCTGCAATAGAAGAGCTAGATTTGAAACCAGTAGCAATGACAAAGGCAGTGCTCCTGCTCTGAGCCTAGCAGGAAGCTGAGCCCCGTTTGCATGTGAGTGATCAATGCAAGTCTGCTAGGCTCAAATCATTTTATTTGGCTGAAGAGGAAGCTGCATTCAAAGAAGCTCATTAACTTACAATCCAGCTTTTGAATGCGTGAGAGAGTTCATCTTTATCACTATCACAGAATCCATTTGTATGACTATGGTGGAAAGAGATGATTCTGTGCATTTTTGTTGCCACTAGTGATTGTCTTTTAACAAAGAAAGGAAAGGCTAACTTTGGCGGGCTCCCTTGCTACCAGAAGGAAACCTACGTATAACCAATAAGGAAGGCTATCTCAGAACATCTGACCTAAGGAGGTTAATGAACTACAATTCCCATCATGCATTACTTTAAAAGTAGAGGACTTAATCTTTCTGCGCTAATACAAACTGCTTACTATGCTTTTCTATACATCCTGCTGGGGCAGCACTGGTAGCATTGACTCTTGAAAGCTTATTAGAGTTGCCATCCCCCCGATGGGGGTTGGTTCCCCCCAATTTCACCCCCCATCCACCTGTGTGGCCAGCTGGCTGGCAGGTGGAACCCTGCCCCCAAAGAGTTCTATGGCGCCCAACATGCCCAGCACAATGACGTCACCCGGAAGTGACATCTTCACGCCTAGCAAGTCATGCAGGGGACACTCTAGCGCTCAGCCAAAAAGTCTATGGGGGCCAGCAGCCATGAGCCCCCCAACAGCAGACAGTAGGCACCTGGCAACCCTAAAGCTTATACACTGAAATTTTCTTAGTCTCTAAGGTGCTACTGGACTTGAATCTAGCCTTGGGGCATCTATAAACTCATTTAATGTTTTAAGGGTACATTTCATTTTTTAAAAGTGATCTGAACATTCAGCAAAATGTTACATGCCAAAGGGAAGAAAAGGAAGACCATTTAAAATAGGGTTTTCACTTTGTATTCTCCTTGTTTTCCATTGTATGTTTTCTCTGGTGGACATGGTCTGGCAAGAATTAATCACAGTTTACAGCTAAATTGGACCTCTGAAGAGTTCCTGATCCCTGCACTGGCTATTATACATAGCATTCACATGCTAGTGTGGCTTCTTTCCCAACCATAGACAGTGTGCGACATGAGTAAAAATAGCCAGGGCAGGTTAGGAACCCCTCAAGTAACATGTCAAACTACATGAAACCCAGCATAGCAATTTTCCTGCACCCGAATCAGTCCTAATTGAATTGCAATGAATGCAGTCAAACTGATTTGTGACTTACAAGTGTGATTGATTTCAGCGAGATTCAGAACCAAAATAGACTCGATACGGAAGTAAACAACAGCTGAAGGATCTAATTTGGATTGGGGAAGACGTGAACCCATATGTTTCCCCCAGTGGGGCTAAATAGCAGCTTCAAGGGACATTTTAAAACTAGGGAAATGGCAGGGAGGAAGGGTTAAAGACCCCCCTCCCTCAGACCCACAGCCATAGTGCAAATCTGTTATCCGTAAAAGGATTTAGATCTCTTGTTTAGTTTGGGCTTTAATTTTGATAACTTTTGCTGTATTGTGGCCTGTATCGTTTGCTACCACGCTGACTTCCTGGTCTTGAACGTTTGTGCTAGCAAACCTGACTGATGGTCATGACCAGGTGAAGGTGAGCGTGCTACAGGAATGGATAGAGGAGGTAGGAGCCCAGTGTAAAAGCAGAAACAGACCGAATCTGTCAACCCTCACGAGGGGTTTCGCCCCATGTATTATTCCAATTGCTTCTCCCCATCACCCCATGTTTCCAACTTCTAGAAACATGGTAGAACAAAACAGCAAGTTTTACAAAACTTGTAAGATTACATCTCATTTTCTTACGTTCCCCCGTACAGGAAGGGAAAACTCCCATGGATCTTGTTCTGCAATGGCAGAATGGCACCAAAGAAATCTTCAACAGCCTGAAGGAGAACTCATACAAGAGCTCCCCTATAGACACCTTCTGAACTCTTTTAAGACTCAGACATCAAGAGGATTGACAGTAACCTTGTAAGTGGCACCATCATCAACCCGAAGAAGCAGCAACCGTTGCAAAGGGAACTAAACAAGTGTTTATTTTGCTGGATTATATAAAGCCACCTTTGTTAAAATTCAGAAGGAGCAACAACAAAAAAAGCGAGGACAAAACCATTTTCAAAGGCACTGCTTGAACATTTGAATTCTGCGGATTTCAAGTTGCTTTATTTATTCCTATTTATATTTTGTATTCCATTCCTTTCTCCCTCTCCCCCTTTCTTGGATAGTATTTCGTTGGCTGTTATTCTCTGTTGATCTTTTCAGTAAGTCAAGTTGGCACTAGTATTAGTGAGAGAGCTTGGGTTACTGATGTGCTAATTAGAAACAGCCAGGAGCATTAAAGCTGCTTTTTTAAATTAAAACAAAAAAAACAGCAGTTCAGAGCATATTAGTAGCTTCCTATCAAGCACTCTTTTCATTCGAGGGTTTTTGGAACCATCGGCCGGTTTTTGCTGATATGCTGGTGTCCTGTTAAGACGCCGAGGCTGGAGAGACAGTGGGAAGGCAGAGAATGTTAACTCCAATTAAGGAGAATTAATGAGGGAACGGTTCTTCTCATTTGTTAAAATCCAAGGGAAGCAACAGCCAAGTCTTTCAATCAAATGTTGCAGGGTTGTTTGGACTACAGATTTCAAAATGGAACGTTTATGCAGGTAAGAGGAGGGCAGGGCAAAAAAGGACACACAAGGGAGTGCGTTGCTGTTCTCCAAAGCCTGAGAAGAGGAGAGGTATATTTGTACGGCTCTTTATGCACATTTTTTTTTGTATTAAATCTTGTTTAAGATTTCAAACATCACCCTTTCCCCTGTTTAATTCGCCTCAAGATATTGTGTGGAATGGAGAATCTGGTTTTATTAAGGCTTCGTTGCAAAAGAACACTGCGTCCTGATGGCTTTGTGAGCTCCCGTTTTCAAAGTTACAAACGGCCACCTCTTAGACTGAGAAGGTTCCCCAAAGGGCACTTTCTCAGCTTCAGAAAGCCACATCACAAACCAGGGCAGCAGCTGGCGCATGGGACCCCCCAGCGACGCCTCCAATTTGGCAACTGTCCACAGAAAGCTACCAAACACAAGCTGTGTTTCCTTTTCTGTAATCAGGAAGCACGTGCGTAATTTCTCAGGAGCGCCCACAAATGAAGGTTAATAGCAGAAAGAGACACAATGCAAAAATCAACATCTCCAAGGGATTTAAAGTGCAATGGCAAGCAGAATTACACCCTTCTAAGCCCACTGGCTTCTGGGGATATAGAAGGGTGTTGCTGTAGGGTCTGCAAAATCCAAGACACTTTTGGAGACTCTTGACTATCCATGGCAAAATACATTTGAAATACCATAAAGCCATAAATGGCTAAGCAGAAAAGTCACTTAGAAACACAGGCCCCCACCCTCCCCTAACCACATGACCATTCATGGTTTGTTAGTTCCAAGGTTACAGCCTACAAACAGCATTTCCTCATCTTCCTATAAACAGCCACAATAGGCCTTTGAGAAACAGCATGTTTCCACCCAAGCCCCTTCTTATGGTGGATAATTATGTTCCACTTCCCATCAGGGTCTCTTTTGAGGGGGCCACAGCAAAACGCAAGCCCGATGGCATACTGAAAAGGAACACAGCAGGGGGCAATGTAAACGGAAGAGAAAAAGGTCCCCGAGTTCTTCCCCTCTCTGTTCTTTTCTTTTCGCTCCAAGGCTAGTGCTATTCTTTTCTCCTGAATGGTGTTTACTTCTCCCAGCTGAAGAAAAAAAATGCTACCTGTGTGTAAAGTGCTGTCAAGTCACAGGTGACTTACAGCAACCCCAGCAAAGGGCTTTCAAGGCAAAGCGAGAAGCAGAGGCAGTTTGCCATTGCCTTCCTCTGCAGCGTCTTCCTTGGAGGTCTCCCATCCAAGTTCTAACCAGGGCTGACCCGGCTTAGACTCCAAGATCTTACGACATCAGGCTGTGCCATGCCACCTCCCCTCCCCTGGTCTCCTACTCGGCCATTTTCACCATGAATTCAAAACCACCCTTTTTATATCTGTTTGGTGGTGGTGACTCTTCTGTCAATCCTAGTTAGAGCTCCAGTTGAACAACAGAAAAGAACAGGACTCCCCCCTCTGCCCCACTTTTTTCATGGTGAGGGGAAAGAGCTCATTGCAACTGGAATTGCAGAAATGCTTTAAAGGCGGGTAACCGGAAACTGAGGAAGTCACATAATGGAAGAGACATTCAGTGTCAGAAGACAGAAAAGTTTTATTTCACTTATTCCTGTAGGGGAGAAGAATGGCTGCTGATGTACTCTGTTAAAACATTTGGGGGGACCCAAATCTGGGTTTCTCACATGCCATGACTGCCCCCCGTATACACTCCTTGCGCTGCTGGCTGGGGACCCTTGAGTCTCAAACGGCTGGTATTTCTGTCACCTAATCCTAAAGCTGTTTAGTAAGACTTTCAAGAGGCAGTAGAAAAGAGCAAGAGTCCACTAGCATCTTTAAGACTAAAAATATATGGCAGGGGATGAGCTTTCGTGAATTACTGCTCACTTCTCCAGAACTACTTCAGAGCAGTGACTCTCAAAAGCTCATCCCCTGCCACAAACGTTGTTATTCTTTAAGGTGCTACTGGACTCTTGCTTTTTTCTACTGCTACAGACAGACGAATAGGCTACCCATCTTGATCTTTTAGGATCAAGTCAGATCTGTACAGATCCCAGTACAAAATTGCACTAATTCTGTTGTAGAAGATATGGCGGGGGGGGGGGGCAGAGCGACTGTAATATCTGAAAGCCAGGATTTCATTTTTCTACCCAACACTGATTTACTAATAGCAGGATCAGACAGGAAAGGCCAGTGACGGCCAGTGAAGACTGGCTCCCCATACTACACCCACAAGTAAGGAGTTGCTAGTGACTTTCAACCTGGAATCGCCCCACTTACAGAGCCCACAGGCACTGTCGTCATGATGCATGAATTGCTGGGGCCCCCATCCGTAGACTTCCAGTCATTGCTGTAATGCTATCATTAACGCTTCCAGGAATTTATTTAATTGCTTGACTGTACGTTCATGAACGGATTAAAAGCCACTGGGGCGCTAAAGCGTTCTGAGTTACAACTATCTCTAGGGAGACTCCATTCCTGGAACTACTGCAAGACATGGAGAAAGGGAGTGCGGCAGAATTCCTTGGTAAAAGGTCTTTCTTCTAAATGGAACGGAGCCATACAAATGGTCATCTGTCCGCTTTGAAGTCTGCGACCCCGCCACTCTCCACTAGGCGGCTGACCCCATCCCCAAAAGTCACAATAGTATCTGCAGCTTCCGATGTCCACAGTCGGACACTCTGCAGTCTCATCGATGCCGAAGCCCAATGTATTTAATTGCACCAATGGAACAAACGCTCCCTGCATCTGGCCATCCAAGAGCCTGGAGCTTTGGGAGGTGGATGGAAGCCACGGAGAAGACCCTGCTCATCACAATGCCATCTTGGCTTTTTTGGTAGCTGGAGTGGAGTCGTCTTCGTCTG
Source organism: Gekko gecko (assembly GCA_029375565.1). Taxonomy (NCBI): domain Eukaryota; kingdom Metazoa; phylum Chordata; class Lepidosauria; order Squamata; family Gekkonidae; genus Gekko; species Gekko gecko. The sequence goes on along the minus strand of JAPDNY010000008.1, from coordinate 41,363,435 downwards.
GGCTTCGAGGTTTCTTCATTGTATATACTACTCCACAGGCAGTTTTTCTGGCTTCTGCAATTCAGCAAGGAGAATTGTTAAAGACCCCAGCCAAGCACTGCTTGTGTGAGAACTCAGCACCATGGTGATGGCACTGCAAGCTTGACCAAGGAAATGGATACCTGGGCGGCGTCACAAGGAACACAGCCCACAACAGGCAACTACTACCCCTGTCATTAGATGTGGTGTCCTGGTGACAAGAAGGGCAACATGGGAGCAAGAAGATGGCAAATGATGGGGGACAACTTATCCACAAGGCTGTTACTCAGCCAGCTAGGCACCCTGCATAGAGAGGCATTCCCATAGCACTGAAATTAATGGGCAACGTGGCAAGACAGACATGTCTTGTGCAGGACGCCATGGGAAGAAGGCCAGTACAGGAAGACACGGGGGTGGGGGGATCTTTTCCAATCTGATGACAGTGTCTAGTTTATGCCTGCAATAAACTTTTTTTTCTGTTTGTCTGAACTAAACTGTAGCTTTAGAACAGTCTATCTGTAACTTTTTACAGCAGTTATTAAAAACACCAGCACAGGCCAGACAGTGGAGACATACCCCAAACCTCATTCCAATAATGTTCTTAAGTCTATTTAAAGGACATAGGAACATGTTAAAACTTTTTCTTGACTTTCCCCCCCCAGGAAGAGTTATAGCTTGGGCTGCATTTTACAGGCAAATTATGTGTAAAAATATACAACATTTGATTGTATTATCATTTTAAAAAAATCTCTCCTTGGAAAAAGAAGAAGAGATTGGATTTATACCCCGCCCTTCACTACCCAAAGGAGTCTCAGAGCGGCTCACAAACTCCTTTCCCTTCCCCTCCCCACAACAGACACCCTGTGAGGTAGGTGGGGCTGAGAGAGCTCTTGACAGAAACTGCTCTTTTTTCAAGAACAGCTCTTATCAGAACTACGGCTTGCCCAAGGTCATCCAGCCAGGTGCAAGTGGAGGAGCGGGGACTCAAACCTGATTCTCCCAGATTAGAGTCTGTGCACTTAATTACTACACCAAACTGGCTCTCTTGTTCGATCTTGGATTCCTTCCTTCCTTCTTTCTTTTTTAAAAAAGGACATCGTTCAGACATCTTGGGCTGGATCCTGAGGAGGATTTTTGCCGTGTGGTGGGGCAATTCTCCCCATTCCCCTCCTTCCATGGCAGACCTCTGATTCTCCTCTCCTTATAGTGAAGCTGCCTTATACTGGGCCAGACCACTGATCTATCAAGGTTAGTATTGTCTACTATGAATTTCCAGGGGTCTTCCACATTGCCCACTCTGATTCTTTTATGTGGGGATGCTAGAGGCTGAACCTGGGATCTTGGGCCTGCAATGCAGACATCGTACCCCTGAGCAACGGCCCCCTCAACTCACCTCCATGAAGCAGGACCGCTCTGCCATTGGTAGAGACAGCGGCCTTGGCGTTGCTTTCAGACAGGCCGAAGAGCCACCCTCTGCTCGATTCATTAAGGATCCTCACGCTCAAGGAAGGCAAAGAGTTCAAAGGCACAAGGCTGAGTTCCCATTCCTCAAGAACTACTGGGGTACAGTGGACATAAGGAACTCAATTGCACTTTGTGAGCTTTGTTTTTTTGGTAAGTCACTAATGTGATAGCAGAAGAGACAAGGAGACTGGATTTACACCTCCCCCCTCCACTCAGAGTCGCAGAGCAGCTAACCATCTCCTTTCCCTTCCCCTCCCCACAATAGACACCCTGTGAGGTAGGTGGGGCTGAGAGAGCTCTTTTGAGAACAGCTCTGAAAGAGCTGAGGCTTGCCCTAGGTCACATCAGCAGCTTCATGTGAGGTAGGGAATCAAACCCGGTTCTCCCAGATTAGAGTCCATGCTCCTATCCACTACACCGATCTTGAATAGTAAAGCAGAGTCCAAATCTCCCAAGCAAAACCTAGCAATCAAGCAGGCAAGCTTCAGACGTGAGTGCAGATCTTCACTCGGCCACTGACTGGTGCCCACTTTCAGCCTCAGTTCCCCAGGGAGGGGGAAAAAATCAGAACCATTTGCCTGAGAATGGCCAGGCAGAGGAAAGAGAGGATATATTTCAAGTCACCCAAGAGGTGCTAAACATAATGGTTTTAAACAGCTAATGTCAGAAATGAATCCTTATTAGGCCAAAGAGGAGTCTCAACTTGTTGTGTGAAACTCTCCATCAACTATTTGATCTTTCTGTTGCCCAAAGTACCTTGATCCATAAACCTTCCCACTCTACAAGTTCCCTTAATACCTAACAGCCCAAAGTCCTGTCCTCCCCCTCCAGACCCATACCATATCTCCAGCCCTTACTTTACTTGGCCTTCTCCTAAATTCTGTGCTTCCTCTACCCCATCTTCCCCATAAATCCCCAATCCTCAACTCACTGATTACCCGTTCTCCCCCACGACCCTCAGTGGCCCTCTCTCTTTCCTTCTATCGGTTTTGCCAGCCTTCTAAAACAACTGCTCTCTTGCATCCCTTTCCGTCAATAGCATTCTTTCTCTCTAAGCTCTGTGTGAGGTTTGTTCTATGTGACCTTTCACTTTGCAGTCAACCAGAAGTGTTTACTAATATTCCGTTGCCAATGGTTTCTCCTAAGTGGGGAAGGCTAGCACAAAGCTGCAACATCCCCCCCACCATACACACAAAGGCAGTAGCATTTTAAATATCCCTGCAAGCATACGTGTAAAGGATACAGGTTAGCCACATCATAAGGACCTCGTAGCTGTAAAGGCTAAAGCAGAAAACAAAACCATGGTAAATACAGAGGCCAGATAATAAAACCTGCAACCATAGACTGAAGGCGAGCATCACGTAATGACTGAATGCAAGGTCACACCGCCATAATTTGGAGCCCTGTCTACCTCCACCTGGCCAAGTCAATGACATGGCTCCTTAGTTTTAATGGCTACAGGCTGCACCTTTCCATCACCTGAAGGTCAGCAAGCTGGAGTTGTTGTGCATAATAGCCTTGCTTTGATGCTTTAGAAAAGCCAATACAGGAGTCGATATTCATTAAGTTCTCCCAAGTACACCAGAATATGAATGCATGCATATGCTCCTTCTTTATTAAAAGACAAAGAGGTAATTTTTTAAAAAAGTATCATTTCCAGCATCTATTACAGATAAGTAGGGTTTTTTTGTTTTTGCTGTCAAGTCACAGCTGATTGTACGTTGACTTTGTGGGGTTTTCAGGCAAGAGGTTTGCAGAGATGGTTTGTCACTGCCCGCCTCTGCATCCTGACCCTGGACTTCCTTGCTGGTCTCCCATCCAAGTACTAATCAGGGCCAGCCCCACTCAGCTTCCGAGATCTGACAAGATCAGGCTAGCCTGGGCTATCCAGGTCAGGATTGGTAGCATATATTGTGCAGAACAAAAGGACGTTACAATTAGGACACACAAAAAGGAACTCGACACAGGTAAACTGCAGCAAAACAATAGCATTATAAAGTTAAAAGCACCTTCCCTATGTACAAATGATCTATTAATTACCTATTACAGATCTGCACTCATACGTGCTGTGAATTTACCTTTTCTGCTGCACTGGACAACACGATATTCTAGGAAACAAAACATTCGTTTTAGACAAAAATGAGATCAACAGTTTAGTTTGAGTAACAGTTGGTGAACCTACTTCCCCTCTTATTCCAAATATCCCCCAGTTTAGAGGTCCACATTCACTCAGATTGACACAAGCTACTCCTATCAAGAAGATCTCCTTTACACAAGCCAGTACGGCACACTGGCTACCGGGCTGGTCTAGGACTGGGCAGATCTTGGGTTTAGATCTTCACTCAGCTGTGAAGCTTGCTGGGTGCCCTGGCCTCAGTCACCCCTCAGACTAACCTACCTCATGAGGTTGTTGTGCGGATACCACGATGGAGGGGAGACCCGTGTACACCACTCTGAACTCCTTGCAACTGACAGAGTTATTTCACTGGATGTGACACTTCCCTGTGCAGGTCCGTCAGTGGCCATGAGATGGTGGCCCCTTTCCCACAGCTGACTGAGAAAGCTCTTGCAGAGAGTGGAGCCAGAGAGCAGGTTGGTTGCCTCCGTATTACGGGGGTGCTAGGCCTATGTCCCATCCAGCAGAGTGCAACACACATGTGCGGGAGGGGAAGTGGTCTCCTGGGCATGCTGGATGCCCCACGGAGTGTGCAACTCACATCTACAGCACACAGGCCTTTGCTCCAGTTGGCAGACGGATGGTGTCTACTGAGGAAGTGTTGATCACTTTCTGCCGAGGCGGGGGAGGTCAGAGGACTAATCTAGGGCATGCGTCCAAACAGCCAATCAGCACTGACATAGGCCACAGTATTGACCAACTGCCTGGCAAAAAACACAGCCGTGCGTAGTGCATTCACCGCTTGCAGGGCAGGCACGTGGGGCGCCTGCTTCCCCCCCAACCACTTAAAGGGAAGGTTCCCTTTAAATGCTTGGGGGAAAGCAGGAGGCATGTGTGTGCGGCACTGTGCCCCCAACATAATAACGTCACTCTGCATGATGTCACCAGATTGGGGACAGCCCCTCCCAGAACACCGCCCCCCCCCAAATCCCCCACCAGGGAGAAGATGAGACTGGCAACCCTAGCCGTGCACCATTCACTGCCTCTAGGACTGCATAACCTTTTCAGGTAACAAAACTAGAACCTGCTGGGGGGCAAGGTTCCCCTCGTCATTAGAAGATTATTAACCACACTGAACCAGTCGTGTTCCCAGATACAATCGTTCATTCTCTCTCCTGACAAAACAAAGGTTGGAGCGGCCTATGATTAATTCCAGCGAGTGAACTCCAAACCATCCAGGAGGCAGAAGCAGGGCAAATCCTTTCATTTCCAAACCTCACCTTTCCTCGGCAGATCTGCATCAGGCTGAGCGCATTGGAAATCATGTATCTTCTCATTGTGGAGTCTTTGATGGCAGGCACATAAACAAGTTCAAAGTATATGCCTCGATCTATTGCCTTCACATGAAAGGAAAATAATCATAATTGGAAGGCAGCGACACAGTCAAATCTCACCGCTATTGTCTATTACTGATGTGTTTTCCTTTCTTGCCTTCTCTGGTATAGAGAGGCAGCCGACGGGAGAAAGGAACTGTTCTAGGGAAAACACAGTCATCGTGTGCCCCCCCCCCCCAAGATGCTCTCAGATTTAGAATGCTTAGGGTGTTTAGCAGAGACTCCCAAATCCAAAGATATTCCACTCAAAAAGCAGGAGGAGAACAGAATCCGGAACCTGCTGCAAGAGGTACGGTCCGAGGCAAAGTCATGGCACTTCTGCTGCATCATCATATGACAATCACAGGGAACAAAGGCTGGACTGAAATCAAGCTGGCCAGGACTGCTGAGTCAGGCCCACTCCTGTGGCAGGGCCCTGAACGCATTCAGGTGTCAAAATTAACGGCGGTTTCTTTAAACCGTAGTGTGTCACACTAACTCTGAGGCGCACAGCAGAATGCAGTTTGCTTGCAAATCCCCAGAAATCTGTGGCTTCCTTCCTTCCCTCCCTCCACACCGAATCTGCAGGTGGTCTCCTCAGGCTCCCATGCCTGGCCAGGCTACTGGTAAAGCCCTCATTACTACGTGCACAGCCCTGTCCTTATTGGTCAGCTGGAATGGGGAGGACAGCTAGAACCAAGCGTGCTCTTGAAACAGCTTAGCCTGTTGTCAGACTGTAATCTGTAACCAAAATGAGGCTGTGGGGAAAACACTGTCCTTCTTGGCCATATTCTCATACCAATGAAGAGAACTTCTCTAGCTGGACACAACACGTCAAAACTAAGACCCGGCATGTTCCTCCAAAGCCATTAACTGGCCAAAAAATACAACCCACAAATACAACCAAACACAAGAGTATAGCCAGCATACATAGGCTGTGGACCACCTTACCACATTAACAGAGGGCCTCTTGATGTAGAAGGGCAGCTTTTCTGTTACGTTGATGCACACAAGGTCGACATCCAAGGTTGTGCACGCCACCTGCATTCAAAATTTAAAAAGCAGGGAATAAGCATTTCTTTTCTGAACGGTGCATGCACACAGAAGGTTCTTTCCTGCAGCATCAATATGTGGGATGTGCTCCCAAAGGTACTTGTTTGGCTTGGAAGCTGCACAAGACGCTGCCCAAGGAAGCAATTATCCTTTGTCCAAAGGCTGAGTTCCACTATAAAGAGCTCGCAGCTGGTTGCCCAGCAGTAGACACAGGATGTCCTGTGACACACTATGCAGCCAACGGGGCTTTCTGCTTTGTGAGGTCAAAGGAGGAAGGTATTAATCAAGCCAGCATTTCAAGCACAGAGGACTCAAACACAGGGGATGGGAGGTTGTTTCATGAATTGGGGGGGAGTGTGCATGAGAGGGAGATGTCCCAAGATGTCTGGGGTGGTGGAGCCTTGGCTGTATTGAGCACATTACTATATGGTCTACGGATATAATTCTAGATATAATATAGATTCCCGCCCTCTTTGGTTCAGGTGACTGTAGAAGGGGATGAGATGAGGGGAGACCAGGAAAGGCCCAGCGAAATGATGCTTGCATCCTGCCAACAAGTTGGTGAAACCTGAGACTGCCCTGAGATTGTTATGTACCTCAAGTCAATGAGAAAGGAGGCAAGAGGCTCAGTGGTAGAGCGTCTGTTGGGCTTGCAGAAGGTCCCAGGTTCAATCTTTGATATCTCCAGTTAAAAGGATCTTGTAGCAGGTGACACGAAAAGACCTCTACCTGAGACCCTGGAGAGCCGCTGCCAGCCTGAGTAGACAATACTGACTTTGATGGACCAGTCGTCTGAGTCAGTATAAGATAGTGTCATGTATTCAGGTCTCAGAACCAGGCAAGGAAAGGGTGTCTCTTCGGAGTGAGAGGAAGGCCAAAGATACCCACAGCCCCTTATCAGGCCTGGCAGACCATCAAGGTCAGTATTCTCTCCTTAGAATGGCAGCAGCTCCCCAGCGTCTCACACTGAGGTCTTTCCCATCATCTGTTACCTGATCCTTTTAGCTGGTAATGCAGGTGACTGAAACTGGGACCTTCTTCACGCAGATGATCTACCACTGAGCCACAGCCCTTCCCCTAAGCCAGTACTATCAACAGGAAGAGAAATTCAGTAAGCAATGTAATCGAATTAGGAGTGCAGAAATCTGAAAAAGAGCAGAAATCTGTGAGAAAGCTGGAATGAAGCTTAAGTATCAAAATGGCATATTAAACAATGCAGAAATTACATCATAGGATAACACAGACAGCAACTGATAGTACATATGATACACAGTGGTATAGTCCACAGTCCCTTTCCCTTCTTTAAAACATCTTTCTGAGCCCTTCCATTACAGTATAGCCCTGTTACTTGGGTAAGAGCACCCTACTGGATAATTACATCTTGCATAGTTTGTGGAATGCCAGGAGAGCCTTCCTGATAGGCAGGCCATTCCGTAAGGGCGGGGCCACATCGGAGAATGAATATGTTGATCTTCCCCATTTGCAGGGTTGCACCTGCAGAAGACCCTACTCAGATGAGCAAAACTTTTGTGGTGGAGCATGGGGGGGAGGAGAGGCTGCCCTGCACATGTGACGGAACAAGGCCACAAAGGCCTTTGTATGTGATATAGAGCTTTGTGCCATCAGTATATTGATGGCAGCCAACCTCAAAATGGTGAAAGATTTGTCCTACGGGCCTTACGCAGAGGTTGAATAGCATCGAGGGTAGGATTATAGTCTGTGGAACCCCCGCAGGATAGATCCCAGACTGAGAGTAACTGATGTCCAACAGCAATCTTTTGAGTCCAGCCTGTGAGGAGTGATTTGGACCAGTCCAAAGCACATCCCGATACCTATTTATGTCTCCAAATGCCTCAACAAGATGGCACAGTTCATTGTTTCAAAGGCTGCAGATAAACTGAGGAGCAACCTAGAGGTATGGCCTTTATCTACACTGAGACGGAAGCCATCAGCTAAAGCTGTGAGGCCCATCTATGTCCCATAACCTGGTCTGAAACCAGACTGAAATGGGTCCAGAGCAGATGAGTTATCCAAGAAGTCCTGGAGTTGGTCCGCTACTACTCACTTTGCCTAGAAAGGGCAGATTAGAGACTTGGACACATCATTTTTCTGTAGAGATGGGGTTTCTAAAGTAGTGAGTGCCCTGAGTCAGTGACTGATTTATGACAGACAGCAGTAGCTCAGTTCTGTGGTTCTTACATGATTTAACAACTGGGATGGACAAAGGTCCCAGGCACAAGTAACGGCCTTCACAGAACTCAGGATCCTGTTGACATTTCCCACCAAAGGATGCAGCAATTTAGACAGCTTTGAAAGGGAATTAGACAAAAATCATGGAAGGCCAGTCCAACACTGATTGTCAGCCATGATGACTAAATAGAACCTCCATATACAAAGACAGTATACCTCTGAATACCATAATCAAGAGAGAACAGGGGAGGCTTCAGCCTACGTGCCCTGCTTGTAAGGCTTTCTAGGGACATCTGGTTGGCCACTGTGTGAAACTCAACTAGACAGACCACTGGTTTGATCCAGCCTGGCTGCTCTTATATTTTTTCACTCAGTTCTCAGAATAGTAAAAAATAAATAAATAATTTTGCTACTTCTATCCAGATCAACTAGAATAGAAAAAAACTGTTTGCTTTTATTTTTAAAGAGTGGCCAATTTCCCAGCATCCTGCAGGAATTTTAAATGCTAGATATTCAAAGGGAAAAAGCATCCTTGGGGGAAGAAAAGGTCGGCTGACTGAACGCTTCATTATGGCACATTCCCCTCAGTTGCATTTTCCTCTGATCAGAGAGGCAACAGCACCTTCTGGTGGACAACGAACTCATAACGGCACCAAAAATGTTGCTCGAATTCTCAACACTGCCCAGCTGGTTAGACGCTCCTTAGATGAGGGAACTGTTGTTTAAAAAAGACATGCTGTAAAAATTACTATTGGTTTTTCGCCTTGTCATTCCCTCTTTAAGCAGCTTATGATTAAAACTCTCCAAAGACATAGGGACTCACTGGAATCGCCCTTTGTTAACATTTCTATTTTAATTACTGCTATTGTTTTTTGGTAGCACTTATGAAGAGATTTGATGTGCTTAAACTGTTCACATACATTCTTCCAGCAAGCCCTACAACAGACTTTTAAAGTAGGCCAGGAGCTGAGACTGAGAAAATCAAGGCATGCCTTGAAACTGGCTCCTTCCCAGCTCACCCTAATGCTACACCGGTCCATAATTTTCTGCAATTCCATCACCTCAGACGGGTTACATCAAAACAGAAGAAACCATCCACCCTTCTGTTGTGTTGGGTAAAGTCATCTTCCTATTTTTCCCCTACCCCTTCTTCTCTTCTGTATCCCACCTTTCTTTAAAGAAAATAACAAAAAAATTAAACTTTTTTAAAATAATCGTCTTCCTGATCATTCATCACTGGAACGTCAGATTCTTTATTTCCGTGGCAGCAATTGAAGAACATGAAAAAGATAGAACTGGTGGCCAAACAACCTCCTTTTTCAAGCTAGACCAAAAAATCAATCACGTGATGTTTTTCATCCACAATGAGAGGGGAGGAAGACACTGAACTTACATGGAAGAGCTTCCCATTCTTAGGAAATACAGCAAAGATGTCATAAAATTTTATGTTTGTAGATGTCGCCCTCTGTTAAGAAGAAAAATTAAATGGTGTTATGGAAAATACAGCATACAGGATCTTTATCATTCTAATGAGAGAACAAGAAGCAATTACATTTTATGGCATAAAGCTAAACTATGTGTTTCAATGGCTAAACAACTCTGTGGATAATATTTGCAGCTCACTTTGTTCAGTGTTGAAGCAGTGGTTAGCACTAGGCAGTCTTTCAGGACCCTTAACAGAATTTCAGTTCTATAAACATACATACATAGAGCTGGCAAGTTTCTAGCCCTCAATGATCCAACAGGCAACTCATACTGTTAAATTTCTATCCTGCTCTCCTACAAAGTACTCAAGGCAAGTCCACAACATAAAAAATTAGAAATTTCAAAAAATTAAACAGCGCCATCTTAAGAACACTTTCCTGGGAGCAAGCCTCATGGAGTGGACCAGCTAAGAGTTGCTCTCTAAATCACATCTTCAAAAATTTGATTGTGTAACAGCACATTTAAGTAAACAGAAAAACAGCACTAGCCAGAATTAAAGTGCCTCATTAGAAATTTAAAACATAAAAGTCACATTGACAATAGGGATGGGCCCTGATTCAAGCGTCACTAAAGGAGAGTAAAAAGATTGTGGGCCTTAAAATCTCCTGCATTAAATGTTCATTCTGGAATCTGTCAAAACACAGATGTTGGTGAATGTTACGGGAACCTCACTCACCTAAGGGGGGGGGCACCAACCTCAGAAACTGCAGAAATGGTTATTACAAAACTAAGGAAATACATCTATTAAGAGTTATGAGGAAGTCCCAAGAAATATAAAAGGTCTCCAGAACTCATCAGCACATGAATTCTCGGTCTGGGGCAGGTGATGCCCTCTATTCTTGATGCTGGAGGGGGCAGCAGTGGGAGGGCTTCTGGTGTCCTGGCCCCACTGCTGGACCTCCTGATGGCACCTGGTATATTTTGGCCGCTGTGTGACAGAGTGTCGGACTAGATGGGCCATTGGCCTGATTCAACATTGGCTTCTCTTATGTTCTTAGCTTCTGCAAGTTATAGCAAGGTGGATCCAGTGGATGCATTCCACTAACAGTGGCCCTTTCCTCTGGCACAAGGAGCCGTGGGATGACGCAAGCAGCAGAGCCACTGGCTTTGTGGGAAACTTCCCACGAAAGCCAGAAGAAGATATCACTTCTCGTGGACTACAGCTGCAGGATCTGACCTGTTTTATTTCCAGAAAGCTGAATAATTTGCTGACTACTAAAAATAAGAAGTACCTTTCTAAAAACTTGTCTCAATCATTCTATTTCAAATTACTTCATGCCACAGAGACTTTAAAAGGAGACATATTCCTGAAGAATTCCATGAAGGACTCTTTCAAGGCAGTTGTTTCCAGTGCTTAGATTTTGTTTTGATCCAACCCAGTACCATGTCTCCACTGGTTGGCTAGATATAACTCTGCTTCAAGGAGTTTTGCACTGGACTTGTAAATAGCTCCTTGTGTGGCATACGTAAGGCCTGGTTTGAAAGAGATGCTGGTGAGACAAAAAAGAAAAAGGATTTGCTCCTGAAACTATGCAGGTGCCCAACATCCACAGCCAGCTTGATGTAGCGGCAGACTCTAATCTAGAGAACCGGGTTTGATTCCCCACTCCTCCACATGAAGCCAGCTGGGTGACCATGGGACAATCACAGTTCTCTCAGAGCTGTTCTCTCAAGAGCAGTCCTCAAAAGAGCTCTCTCAGCCCTTACCTACCTCACAGGGTGTCTGTTGTGGGGAGAGGAAGGGAAGGTGACTGTAAGCCGCTCCGAGACTCCTTTGGGTAATGAAGAGTGGGGTATAAAACCATCTCTTCTTATTATTCTGGGATGCTACCTGTGCAAAGCAGCTATGCTGACTTAGGACCACCAGGGATCCACCGCCTGGACTGGCATTGCTGTAGTGTACTAAGCGCCCGTGAGCTGCTTTGGGTTGCCTCCCAGCTTCAAGAAGAAGCTAAGCACTTGCAAAGCCATGCAGGCCCCCTGGTTTGTCTCATCCACATCACACTTAAATCAATACTAACTGCCTCCAAATGGCCAGGCAAGGAAGGTTTATCCCAGACAGACTGTCAGTGTACCACCAATTACTAACAGATATGCTGGCAGGCAGATTAGTTAAAAGTTACGGGCTAATCTCTCTTGCAGAATTCTGTGCAAGGCTGGTCCAGATTGATTTCCTGGGCAATTCAGTAGCTGTTCCCAAGACTCATGGGCTTCTCAATAAGCTGCTGAGCTGACTAAACCTTCTTTTTTAAAAATCTCGAGCAAGCAGAAATTAAGTATTTCTTAGCCACATGGTGCACTTTAGAAAAAAAAAATTAAGGAAACGGCCTTTCTGCCTGTGACAGGTTGCTGTGAAGAGTACCTGACTCCCAGCCACTATTGTTACAGCCAAACCAACAGCATTCCAGACTTACTAGGATATTGCAGTGAGATGGATCAGAAACTACAAGCGTTAGCCGCGACAAAATCTTAATTGGCTTGGATTTCCCCTGCAAAGGAAAGTGGAGACTGTGAGGAGAGGAGAGAAGCAGAAACCACGGCAACAGGCCTCCCACTCGTCATTAAAATAAGATGAAGAATGCTGCCACGTTAAAGAATCAATGCCCACACAAATCCACTTTTCACCATGGAAGACAAGCATTCACTTTGTCCTCTCTTTAATCCACAAGAAGTCTATTTTCAGTTACACAAAGAGTTTTAACTATACTGTTCGCACCGCCCCTTCCATGGAACTCCAGTTAGCTCAAGGACTTGCTTCATGCTCCAGAAAGGCAAGTAATTGTCAGTAATGCCACTTCTACTGCTGCAGTGAGGCCTTTCCGTTTTAGCTTCTTGGCGGCTATAAGCCCACTCCACAAAAAGGAGTTTAAGCAAGAATTACTTTTCGTTTGCAGCCAAAGGAAACTTGAGAGACACAAGTTCAGTAACATTTGTAGCTACCTTTCCTCTCCAATTCTAAGTGCAAGGGCCTTCAGTCACATCTCTCTGTCACCTGCACTCAAGTATAACCCACAGTTTGTCTTTCCATGTATCTCACACTCCTGAGAGTTATGAGGAGGCACACAAGACAGATGTGTGTGCAGGCTGTGTTTGCCCACCACCCCCTAAGATGAAGCCTCGTTAAAAAAGAGGGACAATGTTTGGAATGAATGACCCAGCAATACTGGCATTGCCCACTGAGCCTCTTCTTGGGCCAGGAGGCTATTTAATCCCCCAGTGTTACTCTAACAGAGGCTTTGGAGAATTCATCCCTCACACATTTTTGCTCAGGCTAGCTCAATCTCATCACCTCTGCCCCGGCTATTCAACTGAGGATGGGAGACCAACGAGGACAGTTAGGACCAACATAACTAAGGGGCCGCCTCTCCCCATATATGCCCTGGAGAGCCTTCCGCTCCGTGGACCACCATTTGCTGGTTATCCCTGGCCTGAGGGATGTTCACTTAGCCTCAACCATAGCCAGGGCTTTTTGTGCCCTGGCTCCAGCCTGGTGGAACATGCTCACGATCAAGATTAGGGCCCTGAGAGACCGAGTACGATTTCGCAGGACCTGCAAAATAGAGCTGTTCCACCAGGCCTTCAGGTGAAGTGGTGGGCATCCATTACTTGGCCTCCCTGCTGCAGTTGCTGCTACTGATAGGCTTCCACCGATAAGATCTTGATAGCTCGGCCACGGCCCACTTGTCCCCACTTTAGGACTGCTGAATATGTAATTGCCACTATGCCCATCTTTTAATTGTTTTAACTGTTTTTATTGCTTTCTATCTACTTTTAATCGCTTAGTGGTTTTAACTTATTTGCCCCGAGCCCGCTCATGGGAAGAATGGAGTATAAATCTAAATAAATAAATAGTTCAGAGTTGCTATACAGAGGCAGGCAATGGCAAATCACCTCTCCTTGTCTCTTGCCTTGAAAACCCAGCAGGGTCACCATAAGTCAGCTGTGACTTGGTGGCACTCACCAACACCATCACAGCTGCGCTCACTCCTACTGCAGGAGCAAAGACAATGCTAATTTGAATGAGCATCTCAAACCGACAAATAAAACACTCTCATCAAAGCCCCTAGAGTGACAGGATGTATAGTGCAGTTACAAATCAGTTTCTGGCCATACCTGCACCACAGGCAAGGATGCAAACAGTTCTGAAGGAGATATGGGTTTCACAACTTCCTAAAGGGAAAAAAAACACAGACACATTCAGTACAGTGATCATGCACATAAAAACTGGGTCATTACATGTGGCTGCGTCACACAACAAAGCGCAAATCAAAACTAAACCGAACAGGGACTTTTGTACACTCTAAGTAAGGCCCCAAACTTTGTGTGAAGTGCAAAGCACATGCCAAAGCAATTTCTGGCTTGCAGTGCCTTATCCATGTCAATAACTCATTTATTTCCCTATGACAAATGCGGGCTCGTTTAAACACTGCGTGTTCAGAGCCATGGAAGTGCTTAATTCTTTCACTGCTGGGCAAGCTGACACATACAGGTCACAAGCCAGTCAGGTCCTTAGAAGTCTGATCTGCATGCTGATCTTTCTCTGACTAAAATGGTCCAGAGGAAGGACTGTGATATTGAACTGACTACTAGAGGGAACAAAAGATGTGCAGAACAGGACCCCCCCCCCACCCCGCGCGCAACAGGAACACACAAACAAGGCAAATGGGAATGCAGAAAAGCCCTGGGTCTTTTGAAGAAGCCAGCCTTACCTTTTTCTTTTCTTCATAGTCAATGACATAATTAATTGCCACAGTGGAATAGCCAACTAGAAAATAAAAACATAGAAGTCAACACAATAACACAAGGTTTTAAATTTCAAGTCTGGGAGAATGAACCCTTCAGAGATGGTATACCTCAGCACAACGGAGGCTGGAGGAAACCAAAGCGATATTGTCTTCCTATGAACTTCCCAAAGACATTTGGCCGGTATTGTTGGAAAGAGATTGGTGGATTAGAGGGGTGGTTTATTCCACCTGTTTCTTTTTTGTGTATACAAGAAAGCAAGACCTTTGTTGTGTGTGTTCCAATTTTTGGGAGCAATGCAAACTAACAGAAAGAAAAAAACAACCCTGTGTCATTTAAGTTTACAGTCAAATTAGCTGATTTTTATAAAGGTCCTATCACACATGCTTTTAATTTCAATAAAAGCAGAACTACTGACATGTTTAAAATACAGATTTTTTTAAAGACATGATTGGCCTGTAAAAGGGACACCCCCCCAAAAAAATCTTGTGTGTGCACTTCATTAAATAACCATTCATGCCTTAAGAAAGTGTTTCAGTTCTAGATCTTGCTTCAGTGATCAGCAATGGGGAGAATTGGTTTTCGGTTTCCGGCGTTGCGAATGGCGGCCACCTTTCGGGAAGCTCCCGGAGGTGGTTAGCCCACACGCAGTTTGGGGGGGTCTTTGCATGTTTGCAAGACCCTAGTGAGCCTTAGGCAAAGGCTCCAAACCGGGGGCGCTTGGGGAGTAGCCTCTTTGCCGGCAGTCAGCCGGGAAATTGAGGCTTTCTCCCCACCCCAATCGGCCCCGCTGCGGCGTGCCCGTAATGGGACTTAGCAACGCCACCAATTTCCAACAGGAGTGAGGAACAGCGATGAATTAAAGCAAAAAGAAGAAACGGCAGGAACCGTGAGTTGGAGGTCTGAATTTGAAGCGAAACCCGAGCCCTTCCCCCGTAAGCGAATAAGCGGCTGGGAGGAGGGGGAATCCCCCCCCACTGAGAAGCGGGACTTGTATAAGAAAGCTAAGGGGGACGAAAGGGAAGAAGGGTTGGTGAAATTACCTTTGGGGTGCCATTGAAGCGAATGAGTTAGCGGGACTCCCGAGCGACGCGTCACAAACTTTTATAAAGTAAACAAATACAAGAAATGTCAGCCATGAAGGTCCCTTTGAAAACGGAGAAGAAGGGAGGCGGGACTTCCGGTCCGGGTAATCCCCTCCAGAGCCGACTGTCAGTCAACAGACAAGCGAGCTACTGCACCCTCTGCTGGTCCAAATACAGAAAATCAGCGAAACCTTAACTAATAGGGAAGGTGTTCTCAACAGTCAACAGAGGCAACTAACAGAGACGTCAAAGAAGATGGAGGAGATCGCACAGAAATGTTTGGTCTCGTCGGAAGACATCGGAAAAGTGAAGAAAAGGGTCAACAAGTTAGAAAAGCATCAGGATGTGCAAGAAAAAGAATTTTGATGTTGCAAATGGAAAAATCGAATCTGACTCTTCGATTTCAGGGCATTAAAGAAGAAGAGAAGGAAGATCTCAGATCTATACTTGCGAATGCCTTGGCACCCGTAACTGGCAGAGATCAGCGTGAGTTAAAAGAAGAAATGGATAAGGTCTATAGGGCCTACTCCACATTCACAAAAAAATAATCTGCCAGCAGAAGTGGTTGTCAAGTTTGTCAAGCAGAGTACCAGAGATCAAATCTTGCGTGCAGTTGCAGCGGTGCCCTTGAAAATTGGGGAGCAGACCATCAGAATATTGAAAGATGTGCCTTACGAAATCCGGATGAAAAGGAAAGCTTATAAAGGATTGACCACTTTTCTACAAAGAAGACAGGTCATATACAGATGGACCTTCCCTGAAGGCCTTTTGTTCAAGTACAAGGATAAAAGAGAGAAGATTGACTCCATCTTCAAGGCGCAGGAATTTCTGAAGAGACACGCCAGTCCAGAGGAAGAGGCAGCACTCGCAACGTGGACAGATTTGAGTAGTGAAGATGACAGCGGCCCAGAGGAGGGAGGTGCCGGAGCGGGAGAAGTGAAAACCAAAGGTGGCCCATCCTGTAATTTGAGGGATACCAAAGGAAGACAACTTAAGAAATAACTGTTCGGGAAGTGTCAAAAAGGAGATGACTCACAACTAACCCCAAAGGACATTACTAACCTCATTAACAGAGTTATTTTGAATTTTTGTTAGATGAAAAGAAGACTCTCAAATCACGGAGATTGCCAAAAACTGTAGCTATATTGATTTAAACTAACCTTTATTAGCAGAATACTCACTCCGCTCTTTTCTTTATCCCTCTATATACCCTACCTTTTTCTATTTATAAAAAGAATAAATTCCTCTCCTTTTTAGGAGGGTTTTGATAATAGCAATGGGGAGAATTTATTCTGACCATATCATCCATCGCTGAAATAAAGTAGAAACCATCAGGACTATTTTGGACATGCTCAGTCAGTATAACAGAGAAGCCAACTTTTAAAAGAAACCAAAGCAAGGGTGTTCTTCTGAATATATGCAGAGTGCTCTCCATCCTCTGAGTGTCTGCAGAAGAATGAAGCTCTGTCCAGCTCAGTGAAATCCCAACTGATTGAGGGCTTATAGTTGTTAAAGCATAAAGTCCCTCTGTATACAATTGCAGTCCTCAGACCAAGTCCCTAAAGCTGACCAGTGGGGTACAATCTCCTTGTTCCTGTACTACAGCAGCAGAAGCAACAAAAACACCCCCCCACACACACACCCCCGGCCTTTGCGGGGGAGGGAGGGAAGCTGCGGCCGCTGGGCATTATCCACCCTCGCCCTGGAGCCTGGAGGGGGTGCAGGGCTACCTTAGGGGAAGGCCGACTTCTAAGGAGCTTCACTTATTAAATCAAAATTAATTTGATTAACTTTGATTTAATTGGCCGGCGCCTCACCCCGGAGGCCCCCTCCCCCCAAATTCCTTAGCTACGGGGCTGTTCCAGTGTAATCTTTCATAGATCACAGGTTACAGAGATTTACCCTGGAATAAAAATCTGTTGGTTATTTAAGATGACGCTAGATGCTTGGTCAGGAAATCTCTCATCCTGATATGAACGGCTTGACCAAATGTACCAAAAAGGTGAAATCTGAACCAGAAACTTTCTAGCTCATTCTCTTCGTCTCGAGCTGCTTTAGCAATCCCGAAAGCATGCATTCCTAAGCCGCTCATACTATGAAAAGTGGTGTGTTTTCCCCAGAGTGCACTGGATGTGTGCGGCAAAGCCCCCCTTCCCCGCCACATCAGTCTGATGTCTTCCATTCCCCCGCGCCCCCGAGCCAAATGACTCAGAAGAAAAATACAGTTAAGTCAAGGGAGGAAAACAGCGAGCTGTAGACTGCGGGTCTAAAACGTGAGCACCGGACAGTCTTGGAAATTCAGCCGGGCCAGGCTCCGGTCTCAGCCCGGGCAGCCAGCCTCCCCAACCCCACTGGAATGTTTTGCACCCTGCCCGGTCGCACTTTCAACTCACGATGCGCTGCAGACTCCACCAACTTTTGCAAAGACTCCTTCTCCGGCAAGTAGGGGATATTCAGATCCACAAACCCGGCCATGTTGAATCCACGTGGGGGGGAAAGCCAGAAAAGAGAAAGTCCCCTCTACACGCTTACGTTCCCATGCATGCCGGGAGTTGTAGTTTCCTTCCGTTCTCTCTTCAGGACGCCTTTTCTCCGACGGTGAAGGGCGAGTAATTGCTGTCCTCGCTGCGAGAGTCTTAGTGTGGCTCAGAAGAGACACATGTGGTGATCAGAGCGATCAGCTTGGACATTTTGTTAAAAAAAAATACTGACAGTGTAGTGCGCGCCCACGTGTGGGAATAGAGTGCGATTCTCCTACAGTGGATGGTAGGGTTGTATCTGCGAGGCCACCTAGTGACTGAAAGCAAGATCGCCGGCTCCCTTTCCCTTTTCAAATTCAACAGGTTCTTGTTATTAAACGGTGCTGTAAGGAATACTGCGGTTCCTCAGCACTCCATCACCAAGGGGTTCCGATTAGAAGACCAACCCTGTTGCAGATAGGACTGTCCAGGGCCACCACGAATCCCCAGGTAGAAATTCTCTCGGTCGCACTCTCACCCCATCCAGTCAGAAGCAAGTCCCCCTTTTTTCCGTGGCAGGAGTGCCGCTTTCCCGCAGGATATGCTGAGATGTAGGGCTTGAACACACACAAAAAACCCCTGTGAAGATTCACTTACATAAACAATGAGTGAAGAATCTTATTATAGCACGTGCTACATTTTTCTGAGATGTATGGCGTTAGCAAAAATTGCAGTAGATAAATAGACCTACTGTGGGAAGGTAACAGCGTCTCACCTTGGTGTTAGTCATGCCGCCCATGACCACGGAAACGCTCGGACAGCGCTGGCTCTTCGCTTGAAACGAGATGACACCGCAACCTAGAGTCGATTCGACTGGCAAGGAACCTTTACCTTACTTTACTATGGCTTGCCTAGAAAAGGACAACATGCTGGTTTTCTGAGCCACTAACCATGCAGGAAAAGGGGAACTGGTCCTCGGCTAGGCTGGCAAGGGAATGACCCTTTGAAGCCAAGGGCAACCCAGGGGAAAATCCACCCAGCCCGCTGTGCCCTCTTGGGAGATGATGAAGAAGAAGAAGAGTTTGTTTTATACCCTGCCACGTTTACTTCCCAAAGTAGTCAAGGAGCAGCTTATGATCGCCTTCCCTTCCTCTCCCCACAACAGACACCCTGTGAGGTAGGTGGGGCTGAGAGAGCCCTGAGAGAACTGTGACTGACCCATGGTCACCCAGCTGGCGTCATATGGAGGAGTGGGGAATCAAACCCCATTCTCCAGAGTCCACTGCTCTTAACCACTACAACAAGCTAGTCTAGGACTTCCACTCCAGGGCTTTCCCACGTAGAGGAGAATCTGGCCTATTGGTTGCCCACTGGCAGGGCCGGCTCGCCCACTAGGTGAGCTAGGCGCTCACCTAGAGCACCGGCCCTGCAGGGGCGCCCAAATGCCCCCCCCCCGTGAAAACCCCCCCGGGCCGCCCAGCGCCTGGGTGCCTCGCGGCTGCGAGGCGCCCAGAAAAGCTGGTGCCGCCGCTGGGAGGGAATGGGTGGACGTTCTAAGCTGGCCCCTTCCCCGGCTCTCCTGGCGCTGGGCCATCTCCAGGCCCCACCGGGAGGTTGGCATCCCCGGTGGGGTGGGTGCCCCAGGCTGTCCTGCCTAGGGCGCCCAGACACCTGGGGCCGGCCCTGCCCACTGGGGCTTATGCTTGAGTCAGCGTGCATAGAGAGGGACGCTTCCAGGACAAGCCTGTCTCCAGTACCTGTGCCCTTTCTTGGAGAGGCTCCATGAAAGCTGCCTCCTTGCTGAAAGGCGAGCAACTAAGCAAGCCTTCATTGGCAAGGGCCTGCCCTCAGCTGAACTCCACCCATTTGGCCAAAAGGGCTCCTGCAGCCCCCGGGGGGGGGGGAAGGTTACCATCTGCATTTCAAGAGATCTTCTTGAAAAATGATCTTGCCCCTGACTGGAGACCCAGCCTCGCCTGCCAGCCAGCCTGGCTGTCCCTTCATTGGACAGCAGGAGTGGCTGGCTGCCCGGCCCACACCAACCTCGATGCTTGCTGGGCAGACCAGCTGCTGCCCAAGCACCCCCCGATGTCTTCTGCAAGCAGCTGCTGAGTGCCCCGACCCCCCAAGCCAGGGAGGACCCAAGACCCTGGCACGCCTTGTCAGGGAACTGACTTGCCAAAGCCAGGCCTTGGAGGCTGAAAGACGGAGCTCCACTTCCCTCTGCTGAGCCTCCAGCTTCGCGTGGAGTGGTGGCTGCTCTCCCAAGAAGTCCCACCATTCTGGACAGGTCTTTGGCCAAACAATATTCTTTCGTGCTTCCATGAGGGCCAAAGGCTCCAGATAGTCCCACGGAACGCCTTGAATGCTGCCGCCGCCAATACATGCATAAGCTAGATCGGGCTGCAGAGCAAATGGGCAGCCTGATCCTGAGAGCCATGCATCCGAACTGGCTTCCACCCTCTTATTGCCTGTACCCCAGGTGGACCCCTCCACCCGCCCCGCCCTTAGTACACCACTGGTCAGGACTGGAGAGCAGTTGCAATCCCCGGAGATCTGCAGCCCCCACCTGGAAGTTGGCAGCCCTATATGCTGGGAAGGGGTTGCCTTATATGCCTTCCCTCACCAGTTCAGTCAAGATTTCACCATAGCAGGGTAGTAGGCAACTTTTTGGCTAAAGTGCATGCTTGTGAAGATGGCAGTGTGCTGGCGGGCTGGGGTGGGGCCAGGGTTGTACTTTCGACAAGCCCCAGGGGCACGGCCAGCATCTCAGGATTGGCCTTGGGCCTAACGGATGCCTGGGAGGTGTGAGCCACCTGTCGTCTTCTCCTTCTGCACTGGCCCCAGCCGTGCTGCCAGTGACCTCAGTGGCTTGAGCAGAGGTCTGGCACTGGGCACCAAGTAGAGCAGTCTGATGTGCTGGTGTCGGCATGCACACATGCTGGGGGTTGCCAGTCCCTGGAATATCACTTGTAACAAGTGTCCTCTGTCCAGCACTCTGCCCAGTTCTGTACCTCAGGTCCTTGCCCTGCTAAACCAGCCCTGCTATTACCAATCCCCCCTTCCGACTAAGGTGTCTTTGGGTGCTCATTTTGCATACGGACCTGGTCTGCGCATGCATGTTTTGCTTGTGGTCCACTGTCTTGTGCCCATTCTACTCCATTATCCTCTTGTCTACCATAGTGAGGGTTGCCAACTGTGGCTTGGGAGATTCCTGGAGATTTAGGTGTGGGTGCCTGTGGAGAGGACTGTTTGGGGAGGGATTTCACCTAGAATCTGCCGTCCAAAGCAGCTGTTCTCTCCAGGAAGATAGTTTCAGAGGGTAGCCGTGTTGGTCTGCAGGAGAAGAGCCTTGGGTTGCCAGGTCCTCTTCGCTTGCTGGCAGGGGGTGGGAGCTCTCTGGGAATGTAGGGGCGGGGCGACGTCACCGTGTGTGACCTCCCCGGCATGATGATGCCACTTCCGTGTGATGTCATCATGCTGGGGAGGTCACACCAGGTGGCGGGCTGTTGGGGGCGGGGCTTCCCCTGCCGGCCAGCTGGCCAGTGGCAGGTAGGAGCCTGCCAAATCAGGGGATGCCCCACCCCCATCTGGGGGCTGGCAGCCCTAGAAGAGCAAGATTCAAGTCCAGTAGCAGCTCAGAGACCAACAAGCTCTTTTTTTTAGTGTTTTTTGGTAGTGTGTGTGTGTATGTGTGTGTGCCTGAAAGCCATGATGACTTCTGGTGACCCCTACTGGGGCATGGAGGATGTTCAGAGAAGTGGCTTGGTACAACCTGCCTCTGCCTCCCGGTCTGGGTATTCTTTGGAGGTCTCTCATCCAAGTACTTGCCAAGGTCAGCCCTGCTTAGATTCTGAGTTCTGACAAGATCAGGCTTGCCTGGGTTATCCAGGTCAGGGCTGGGTGAAAGCTTTTGGGAGCCAAAGCTCTCTCCGTCAGACTCTTGAAAGCTTATGACTTGAAAATTTCACTAGTCTCTAAGGTGCGACTGGTCTCAAATCTAGCTCACTTCCTTGAGGGGAAGGGATATCTGTAGTCTGGAGCTCAGCTGCAATTCCAAGAGATCTCCAGGCCCCACCTGGAGTTTGGCAACCCTCATTTTAGCCTTGCACTGTGCAACTCAGCGGTGCTCCAGAGAGCCAGTAAAAACTGGTCTAGTTCCAATATGAAGTTGCCAAGCATATAAATACAACATGTAAACTTGTGTGTGGAATAAACACTGAAATGATTTCTCTGCAGGGTCATATGGCAGCATATGCAAATCACCTTTCCCCTGGACATTCAACCCCACAGTAATGAGAAACCTTGTGGAAACAGAGAGCGATTTTTGTCCTGAGAGGTGTTTAAATCATCCAGTTATAACAACAAGTTTTATGGAGAATCAACCAACTGACATCTGGCAATAAAAATATCACCTGTCAGTCTCTTGGCACGAACCTGATAACTTTCCACTTGCATCCTCTTCACTGAAAAGATTGGCCCTTATTTCCAATTCTGACCCGAGCTCCATGGCAGCTTGCTTAATTCTCTCTTCTGATCTGGCCAATGTTCTCTGAATCTCTGAGAGGAAAAGATGTAGCCGCTTCCCTTGCCTCTGTGTTGCTGCAGCCCCAGCCCCCAAAGAGTCCCAGATGGTGCCTTTGCCTTTGGGAAGAGCAGGCAACAACTGTTTCTGCAGAATACATTCTTGAGCATTATCGAGAGTGATTTTCAGCTCAGGAAACCTTCTCCCCCCACAAAGCCCAGAAGCACAAAAATGCTTCATGTACTGTACGTAAATATTACTTCCCCTCCAGCATGACAGCTCCTTTGGTGGCCGGCAGGGCACCTTTCCCTTGACAGCTTTGCCTTTGGTGTGAGCTGAAGGGCAAGAGCCAAAGGGATCTGTGCCAGCAGCCCTGTGTGAGCCGTTGGCAGAACCAGCCCCGGCCTGCAACGATGGCAGAACTTGCCCCAAAAGTGTATTGTGTACCTGTTACCTTGTTTTAAATTGTATTGGGGTGTGTGTGTGTGCAATCCACTTTCAGTCCCAGTGTAAGCATAAAGTGGAGTGCAAATATTTAAACAAACAGACAAAAAGGTTTGTATGGCAGTGTGTCTCAGAGCCTGGATGATCCAACATTGGCCTGGGGAGCTGGGTTCAAATCCTAGCTCAACAATGGATGCCTTCACCAATAGGGCTTGAGCATGTCTCTCTCTTTCTGCCTACATTTGTAAAACAGGAATTACAGTAACCTAATTCCCAAAAGTGTATTGGTGAAAATTCTTCAAGGGATGGGTAGATCTTAGGTTGAAATCTGTTTTCAACATCAGGACTCAATTAACTAAATTATAAGAGGGTATGTTTAAGCAAGTGTCAGGGCCAATAAGGGGAGGACTAGTGGAATAAAAGTTTGAAGGTCCTGTCGACTCTAGGGTCCCATGGAGTTTGGAAAGTGATGCAATTTGCTTTGATATGAAGTTTGGTTTGGATCTGGATGGTATGAGGGGTAGAGGGAATCATTTTCTAGGGGCCTGTGGTGGTTCTCAGCAGGTACAGAGGGCTTTTTCCTTCTGAACTGACTGCAAACTTTTGTTACTGCTTGCCTGCCTGACGATTTGGAGCTGGGTGTCATCAACAATTGCATTTAACTATGATCTCTCGCCTTCATATTTCCATGAGGCAATAGAATCTCTGTATGAGCGCCTGGAAGTGTCTAGGCTGACAGACATTGAACGAGAGCTGAGCAACAGAAACTCAGTCCCGATAAGGTAGAATTGCTGATGCTGAAATAGCGAGGTGATCGATTGGGATTTAGGCTGGCTATCAGCTGAGGACAGGCTTCTGAACTTTGGGCCAAGACATTTTAAAAGTTTTCAATTCTTGCATCTTCTGAAAACAGAGATGATAATTCCAGTACTTGCTGCGACAGTATTTGCTATTTTGAATGTAAAAAAACAGCAGTGTGTACAGGCTGTTGTTAGGAGCATATCCCTTTGTAACTCTGTTTCCCAGGCCATCTTGTTAGAGTTGCCAGGTCCCTCCGAGCAGCCTGCTCCTAGTAAGTACAGTGATGTACTTACTGGGAGCAGGAGGGAATGACCGGCATTTCAGCGATGTGCCTATGTGACCTGGAAGTGACATAGGCACATCAGGGACATTGGGGGGGGGGTGACACTCTGGAATTAGCTTCTACCATAGAGTTTTTGCCTAAAAACCAGAGCATCGCCCCTGATGTCTCTGACGTGCCTGCATCATTTCTGGGTCACATAGGAATATCATTGAAATGCCAGGCTGTTGTGTACCAACTGAGGATCGCACACGCGGTCGCCTTCACATGCGGTCATGCAAATGGGCAAAGCTTCGCTTCTGGAGACAATAGCCAGCACGGATCCTAGGACGGATCTATTGGTCAGCCAGGATCCAAGCAGTAACCTATGGGGAATTGGCAGCACTGTAAATAAGCCTGTCACGGGTGTGGTTATATGTGGGGTGTGGTTTGCAATGGGAATTTAAGCAGGCCTCAGGTCCTGCTAATGCTCTGTCTTTTGGTGTCTGGAATAAATAAATTATGAGCTGATTCACTACTAAGGCGTCCAGAACCCAGTACTCTACATGGGCATTCCTCCCTTTTTTAGGGGTAATCCCCCCACTGGCCAGTTGGCTGGCAGTGGAGAAATGGGGCCTGGCAGCCGGAGACCCCCCTACCAGGAGGGCTGGCATCCTTACATCTAGTGTATTTTAAGGCTTCCTTTTCTGTCCCCTTGTCCCTTGTTCATGCAGAAAATATATTAGGTCTTGGGCAATTCTTTGATATCTGAGTAGCCATTTTCTCATTCTAATCCTGCATTAGTCATGTAGCCAACAGTGAAAATTTGCCTTCAAACGACTATGCATTAATTTCTTGGCAAACAGATGCATCTGGGGGGGAAATCAGAATCTGAAAATAGTAAGAATCACACTCATTTTGATTTCCTTGGGGATCAGATGCCAGAGACGAGTGAGGTATAAAAAAGATTAGTTCACTGTGCTTTCCTTCTTCTCCCCTGTTTTTAGCTTGTACCATGACTTTAGGTGCTAGAAGACTGCCTGTTTGATATTTCTCCATCATGACTCATCAGTTCAGTATACATTTTCTGAGTAGCTTAATGGCTGAAAAGAACACACTGTGAGTGGGTGGTCAAGGCACCATCTTCCTTGTTCAAAAGCATCTTGAAAAAGAACTCAGGATCATGTTCCCCATTTTGAACCTCTGCCAGTTTGCCCTGTATGAACTTAACTTCTCCCTTTCTTACTTTTCTTCCACCTGTTCCCTCACACAGGGGGGCAAGGGAGATACGGCCTAAAGGCTGGGGTTACAGACCTTCAGTTAGGCCTGCAGATCTCCCAGAATTACAACTCATCTCCAGACTACAGGATTCAGTTCCTATAGAGAAAATGGCAGCTTTGGAGAGTGGACTGTATGGGACCACATTCTGGCTGAGTTCCCTTTCCAGACTCTGCCCTCCTCAGGCTCCACCCACAAATCTCCAGGAATTTCCTAACTCACAGTTGGCAACCCTCTCACCGAGTAAGGGCCTATTCAAACACTTTAACCACCGCACCACACTAGTATTTAACCAGAAACGTTATTTAGACTTAGGAGATGTTAATATGAAATGGGATGAAAATACCCAAGGTAATATCTTACTGGGTCAGCCTCTGTTGACAGTAATGCTTACGTTTTTGCAGCTGAGAATTCAAATTTTACTTCATGCGTCATGGGGAAAAACAGAGAAAGGAAACTGGCTGATCTTCTGGACTTCTACTTGCGTGGCAAGTACTTGCTTCTTGTTTATGCTCTGTTCCTCTTTCTGAAGGGAAGCAATTTTGGCTGTAGAAATGATTTTCTTCCACTTTCCTCAGGTTTATGACATGGTTTTATGTATCAGGGAAGACGTTTCGCTTTGCTTATGTTGTTTTTCAGTTCCCCTTCCTTGGCTGGAACATAGGAGAAACTATCAGCTGAGGAGTCGCGCTAACAGGTAGTGAGATTCTGGGAGAATTGGGGTTACCAACTGCCAGGTGGGGCCTGGAGTTCTTTGAGAATGACACCTCCGGACTACAGAGATCAGTTCTCCTGGAGGAAATGACAGATTTGGAGGAAAAACTCTATGACATCATAGCATGGCTGAGCTCCCTCTCTGCCACAAATTGTGCCCTCCCCAAGCACCAACCTCAAACATCCAGGAATTTTCCAACCTGGAACTGACAACCCTAGGAAGAACCAAGCTTCCCATATTAGGAAGTATGGTTTCTCTTGATTCAGCCTTTTTGCTCCCATAAGAGAAATGAATGTCTCTTGGAGGGCCTTTATTACTGACGTGGCTGCAAATAGGGCATTTTCTGCTTTCTTCCTTCCTTTCCCCAAAGGTCACCTTAACTGATGTTTCATTCCCTCCTCCCCAACTTTTAATCATTTGAGCCATTAGTAACTCAAGGCAGAGTCTTGACTTCATACTCATAGCAGGGATGCTGAAGAGTTTGTCCGGAGATGTCTATCCCACAACTAAGGTTGCCACCTGGCCTGGAGAACAATGTCCTGTTCCTTAAACAGAGCCTTAATGTGTGGAAACGGGCAGCTGAAACTTTCCATGGCACGGAGGTAAAGAATACCACCTGGTTAATCCTGCAACATCCCATTAAGCCCCAGTTAAAGAAAGAGGCACTTTTGTCAGTCTTGGCCAGGCTGGACCTCTTAGTGGCAGGATCCCTATGGCCAATGGCTTGTGCAGTGGAATAGGAGGACAAGATCCTAGTTGTTTTTCCAGGCCTTGGCAGTCTGGGGGCTTCGTACCCTCTGCCAGTTGCAGGGGCCAGTGCTTCATAATCCTGTGTGTCTCAAAGGGTGCTCAGAGGCCTGGGCACACAGTCCCTGCTCCTCAGGCTCCAGCACTGAGCTACCTCATTCCAGTTCCAGAATCCCTGACATCTTCTCCTACTACCTTCTTCCAATTCATGATACTTTGCTTATACAAAAGGCAGGACACAGGACATCTAGCTGTGTACCAGTTGCCCGGGGCAGCAGTGAATGGTCCATGAAGGGTGGCCCAGGAACTCTTGCATATTTGCTAAGGAGACTGTAGTTTTGGGTCTGGAGTGCCAGTCCAGCCTCTGCTCTTTGCAGTTGGTGGAGAAGCTTTGGGAAAGCTTAGTCAGTATTAAAAATACCCTTTTCCTGCATCTCCTGGGTCCTGTGGACTGATTTGTACACACATGGATATCACTTAGAATCATAGAGCGGGAATGGACCTTCAGGGTCATCTAGCACAATGCAGGAAATACACAAATACTTTCCCCTCCACACCCCCAGTGACCACTGTTCCATGCCCAAAGGATGACAAAAGCCCTCCAGGATCTACAGCCAAACTGGCCTGGAGAAAAATTGCTTCCTGACTCCAAAGTGGTGATCAGCATTTCCTGGGTGTTTTAAGAAAGGGCCACAAGAACTAAGCACTGAGGCAACCCTTCCTGCCCTCCCTCTCATGATCTGCAGCATCAAGTGATGACTTGTACATGTGAATGAGCTATCCCAGATAGAGTAACCAAAAGCAGGACTTTCACCTCCCCCCCCATCAGCACAATATACTCTTCCCATGCTTGTCCCTGAATCTTGCCCCAGGTCCTGTCAAGCAGATATACACTGGGCGAGTCCTCAGTTGAAACTGAGATTCTCAGGAGCATGGGGCCCAATTCAGATTCCTATGGTGTGTGAGGATCTCTCTGCCCCATTTCCCATCTTGAAACAGTCCCAGGGAGCAAGGCAAACAGTGATTCTTCCAGGGCTTCCAGTGCCAGTGAGATGCAGAAGTGGTTTGCCATTTCCTTCCTCTGCACAGACCCTGCTTAGTTTCTGAGACCTGACAAGATTGGGTTTTCCCTCCCCAAGATGACAGTTACCCATAAACACACACCTGCCTTGGAAATGTCTCCTAGTGGTGGTGGGAAGCATGATCTGGGGCAGGGGGAATGGTGATTTATTCTTTTTTGTGTTTTCTATTACATGAGTGTTCTTTCCTGTAGGCTTTAGTCAATTCTACCTATTCAGTGGGCAGGAGACCACATATTTGCTCCCTCTGCTGTGGAATGACAATGCTTGGCCAGAATGCCCGCACAAACAGGCAGTCTTTGGAACTCTGACTTTTCCTAGTTTTGTTCTGTCAGAAAATGGCCTGTTTCCATTGTTAGCCAAAATGCTTATTTACGCATTTATCGGACTAAACTTATATTGAGTTCTGGTCTATGTATACAGAGAAAGTGGTTTCGCCCAGAGACCCAGTTTCCCAAAAGAGAACGCTTGACAAGGTTTCTTTAGTAAAATCAAATATTCTCTTTACTGAATAATATCTTTTTAGTACACAGGCAAACAATACTGATGCACTCACACATACACGCAAGTTCCTTTAGATACAGTAGAAATGGAAAACCATATGGGGTTTAAACTAAAGGTATTTAGGAGAGGGAAATTCATGTGATACTTATCTGATCCTGAAGCTCGACCTTCCACAGTGAAGAATACAAGGATAGGAATTCTTACTAAGGAAAACTCTAGCTTCACACAGTTGGGACCAGCCAACACATGTGAAGGGCTCCTTGGTTGCGATTCCAAGGAAGCACAGTAAAGTTACCTATAGTAGGTGTAAGGTTGGGTGCAGGGAATGGCCAAGGCGACCCAGAACAAAGGTTGCACCTTGTTTTTATTAGCTAGTATTGGGTGCTGGCGTTGGGGTCTTCTCTAGTCCATCCCATCCCTATATCATTGGCTATAGGATGTGGGATAACCTCCTACTAAGGTGGGGGAAAAATATTGAAAGTCTACACCTTTCCTAAAGAGAACACCTTTACTAAAGAGAACATTTGGTCCAAGGTGCGAAGATGGGTTGTCATGGAAACCTTAGGAATGCAGATGACCCTGGCTTGGTCCATGTCACAAACAGGAAACAGTCTTAACACATGTAAAATACCAAGCATCCTGTGGGTTACGTGTGGAATTCAGATTCCTCAATGGTGGACAGGTTGTCATTTATAACATCCTTCTGGCAGACCATAATGGAGATGCTTTCTTGTTCCCAGTGTCTGATGGGTAGATGTATGCGAGGTGTGTGTGTGTGACTTCATTAGCATGAAAGTACAGGCTGAAGGGTACCTTCCTAGTGCAGAGAGTCACATCAAACAAAGCACACAGTTCTCCCAAACCAAAGACACTTACATGCACCATTCTGGTGTGTGTGCAGGTCAGAAAATAACAAATAAAAGCATTTTCAAAAGTACATCTCCTAACACCATGTAGGGTTGGATGCCTCCTAACATAACATTTTTCTGTTTCAGTGCCTGAGTCAATCATTTATTTTGCATTTACATTATCCGTATATGCCCAGAAGCCTTTTGGTGCTGAAAAGTACACAAATAAATTAAACGAATATTTCTACTGAACAATCTTGAAAAGCACTCACAGAGAAATCACAGTTGTCCCATTTGTGTTGTTAAAATGTCAAGCCTTTACTCATTTGGAATACTCAAGATGGAAGCAATGACGTTCACAATCAGTAAAATGCCATTTTGCAAAACAGGTGTGCTTTCCGCAACCCGTGGGCAGAATCTACAATAATCCTTCTACCCTGAACCCTTCATTTTATGGCATATTGTCATCCTAACAATTCTGGGGAACGTACCTCACTTGTTCCTACTGCATCCTACATAGATCTAGCACATGGCAAATGACACTACGGATGTGTGCAAAAGAGTTATTTCCTCAGGTGCCGTTCCATCCATGCAACAGCAACTCATATGAGGGAATGACTTTTCTACCTGTTGATGGAAGGGGAGATGTTTCACAGATCCATCCTTCCTGTTGCAGACTCTCAGTTTGATCCCCACATGTTGGGTCTGCTGACCCTCAGTAGCACAATTCAGGGTGTGTGGGGGGCACAGAAAGTTGCAGTGAATGGGGAGGTGGAGAAGTTGTGAGATTCACTCTTTAGTTGCCGTAGATTTTCCGGGTTGTGTGGCCGTGGTCTTGGCATTGTAGGACCTGACATTTTGCCAGTAGCTGGCATCCTCAGAGATATAACACAGAAAGATGGAGTACTCTCTATGTCAAGGGGAGCAGAACAATGATAGGCAAGTAATTTATTTCTACCCTGGAAGGTGGGGTAGGGCTGAGTCAATTATCTAGTGTAGTTCTCCAGGCTATGAGCATGCTAATGGAGGAGCTTTCCTGAGGAGGTTCTTTTGTCTATGGATTGTTTCCTGAGGAGGTTTGAGGAGGTTCTTTTGTGTGTGGAATGGCTATTGAAACTCTAATCTTATCTGTAGTGCTATTGCCAGCTATAGAGCATTTTGTGTTTTGTAGTGCTGGAGGGGGCCTTGGAAGTAATTGACTGGCTCCAACCCCATGCTCATTGCCAGTTTCCTACCCAGGCTCTGACCATGCCCACCATGTTTCTGCATCGTGTGCCCTTAAACTATATATGTGCGTATTAAGTTATAATGCCTATTATATGCACAAATTTTACACAACCATCTTAAAGTGTCCCCCCCCCCTTCGAATTCGCCTTCCTGGTCTGTCTTGTTTTCAACCCTCCCTCCCTTCAAAACCTATTTTCCAGTTCCACGTTCCTGCATACTGAGTCAGAATTTGTTTATATCAGTAAAACCTTCATGCCGCATTTAAATTGTCAAGATGCAAAAACTTATTTTGACAGACCCAGAGAAATTAGTTTTATCACCCTCTTCTTCTGCTACAAAATGACGATGATTTATTTGCACGAATCTGGGTGATGGCAGCCGAGAAGACAGCAGCTGCAACATCTTTGCTACGAGTCAAACAAGAATCGCATTTGATAAACAGAACATGCCGAGAATCAATATCATGCGAAAATATGAGATGGCTTCAGCATTTACTGAAGAGTTTTCATAAAAGATGCTAAATATTTAGACAGCCTCTCTCTCTCACTACAGGCAGAAACAGTTACCTGCTTTGTTATTACTTAGCGGGTTATATTACCCAGAGTGGCAAGGTATTTTTAAAGGGAATTTTTCAAAGAACTACAAAAATAAATTTGTTTATTGTCAGAAAAGGAAACAGTTGGGGGAAATATGGGAACATTGCAGAAGAATGGAAATAAACACACACGCACACAAGACAGAAAGGGTTATGCTGGATATGTAGGAAAAAAACTGCAGAAAGGTAATCAAACATGAAGAAAGCACTTAGTTGAGGCTGGGGGGGATTTTGTGTATCTAAAATATTATGTTAGTGGTTAAAAAATAAGTGTGGTAGAGCAAGGACTTGGACACCTGCCGACTTCAGAGGCTTTGCTTGCAAAGCAGATGAGGAATAGTGTATGGTGCCACTTCCAACAGGTACCTAATGCAGGGCTGGGGAGGGGTTTTGGCTCAGTGGAAGATCTCTGCTTTGCAGAGGGTCCCAGGTTCAACCCCGAGCATCTCCAGTGATAAGGATCAGGGGGCAGGTGATACAAGCAATACTGATTTGGATGGACCAAGGGTCTGAAGCAGTAGAAGGCAGTTTCATGTGTCTTCTGCATGGATGCTTCTAGAAGGATTGAAAGTGCTTTTGACTGTCTTCCAGATCCCAGGACACAAACGGAGAGGATGGTAATGTCCTGGCCTCCTAATCTTTCTTCACGGCCCACTGTCCACAGAGAGGGATTTGCCTGCCTGTTATTAGAAATGTTTACACACGCTGTACTAGTAGCTTTTTTTTTCATTCCAAAATAGGGATAATCTTGTACCTTCTCGCTTGAGGGACTCTGTGTGTTTCCATCCTTCTGTTTAGCATGGGTACGTGTGGAGTCAGGTAAGAAAACTGCCCTAAGATAGATGAAGGGCGAAAGGCAAGGATGGGAAAGAGGTGAGCAAGAAGGGTCACAATTGCATCAGGATTTTGCCATTAATTCCTGCTTGTGTCACTCCTGGGAAGCTCACTAGTGGTGTTATTGTTCCGCAAACGTCCTGCTGTCTGTTCTCTTATTATAAAACAAGTATTTCTATGCAGGCTGCAAAGGCTGATTTCATCTGCAGTCTTTAGCTATGGATGACTGTCTGCTCTTGTCTTTCTAGGTGTAAATTCGGATGTGTGTTTGTGGATATTTAACTGTTTTGATTTTTATCTGGTGAATTATTCCATTGAAAATAGCATTCCTGGGGGCAGGGGACACTTAAAAAAACAAGGGCCCAAGAGACATGACTCCAGGTGGTATTGGTGGCCTTTTGTTGGAATTCCCAATACATTTTTACTCCTAAGTAAAGAGCCATTAGATGCCCAGTTAGGTCCCAGTTTCAGTGCTGAGGAAGTTTATAGCTAGCAAAGAAGTGGAAAGGAATAATTTCCCCCTTCTTTGCTATTTCCCTCACTGAAAAATCTCCAGGGCTTCTTTAAGTCCCAGTAAGAAAAAAACAAACAGAAAGACCTTTCTCCCCACCTGTGCACCATTTTGATTGGATCTTGGACCTGCTGGTCTGTATCCAACTACATTCTGAAAATGTAAAGTCAATGAAATCTTCATAGGAGGGGGTTGTGATTTCTTTCAGTTCCCTTCTCCCACTGCAGACCCTAGCCCTGTTCACAAGTTACAGTGAATGCACGTACAATCTGTGTCCAGTATACTCTTGATTTTTCTTTATTACATTAGGGTTTTTTTCAAGTTAAAGAGGGGAAAGTCAAATAGAACTGTTCTCCAATTTCCCTTTCACTGTACGTAAAGCCACATACATACATCCACACACATGCATATCTCCTTGAATCTGTACTGAAAATCTTTTTTTTTCCTTTTTACCAAAAAGGTTTATTCTGGGTATAAGTGCAAAATGCAAAAATCAACTGACAGGAAATGCTGAACAAACAGCATAATTAAAATATGAAGTATTTTATATTATTGTACTATTAAATGGGTAATATTCACTGTTTCTGTAAAACCTTGGAACCACACAGCTGATTTCTTAAATCTAGTTCATGTCAACTTCCAGAACTATTGCTGAATTAATTAGCTTCATTTTTGATGCTTCATCAAAGTTTTCTACAAGATCCAGAACATCATTATCTTCTTCATCAATATCTTCCGATTTTGGTACTTTACTATCAACACTTGCCTTGGGAACTGTTCAGCTAACTTTCTAAGACTTGTTAAGCTGTCTGCATCCAGCTGACTTAAGATGCCAGGTAACATTTCTGTGATCGGTTTGGCTTCAGCATGACCAGTAATTGCAAATGTGTTTGCAGAGAGTGAAGCTTGGACCTTAGGGTTGTTGAAATGAATAACTGTTCCATCACCTTTTATCATATTCCCCTCTTCAATGCCAGCGATATTGTTTACTGCCAACTTTTTGAAGGAACTTTGAAGCTTTTTGTCATCAGCTGTTGCTGTTCTATGAACTACCTTCTTCTTTCTACGAGCTGTACACTTTCCACCTATTCGGACCTGAGCCTGAAGTTTAGCCAGCTTTTCTTGATTCATCTTGCTTTATCCTAAGTCTGACGAACCTCCAAAGGCAACACGCGGCAAGAACAAGATGGCATCTAGCGGCACCCAGAGAAAGCTCTTTATTTCATTAGTTGAGCAATTCTCACGCTACATTCACCTGTGCTGCCAAACATGTGATAACAAACCCCACATTTATCCAGAAGCTGGTCCTTAGTTTCAATTGCAATGTGAATACACCTTGGCTTTTTCTTACAAACAAATGTACATGTGTACACTAAAATTTTCACTATATTGTTCACAAGGGTCTGCTGACCCCCAGGTAAAAAAATGTCAAGGGGTCAGAGCCAATTTGGTGCAGTGGTTAGGAATGTGAGCTCTAATCTGGGAGAACCAGGTTTGAGTCCCAAGTCGTGTGCTGCTGGTATGACCTTGGGTCAGGCACAAGTTCTCTCAGAGCTGTTCTCTTATGAGCAGTTCTCGAAAGAGCTCTCTCAGCCCCACCTACCTCACAGGGTGTCTGTTGTGGGGAGGGGAAAGGAAAGGAGATTGTAAGCTGCTCTGAGACTCCTTCAGGTAGCAAAGGGCGGGGTATAAATTCAGTCTCCTCCTCCTCCTCCTTCTGGACAGGGTCAATTGGTAGAAATGCTTGCCCCTATCTAAGAAAATGTATGTGCAGTTAACTTTTCCTTAACCACATGGCTGAATACAGGCTGCTGATTCTTGTAGCTTTGCTGAAAAGCATCCCTAAGAAGTTGAAATCAAGGTGCAAAATCACTCCAGAGGCTCCCTCTGAACTCTATATAGTGATTACAGTAGACAAAGCTTGATTTTATGTTAGGAAGTGCTGGCAATGCTAAAGGGTTTTTTTCTACTGGGAGCTACATTTGGCATCCGAGAACAGCTTTCTGGGATAACTGGGCATTTTTCCATACTGTCAAGAGTCTTCTGTTCCCTTCTCTAACATGGTAACATACAGTTGAGTTTATACACTGTGGGTCGTGAGAAATCACTTTGTAAATCTGCTGGAATATTAACAACATTTTCTGTATCAAAATGTTGTGAAATAAAACAGCTGCTATGAGCAGCTTATATTGGGAGACAGTTGTTGGTTTGGGAATAACACCAGGGCTATTTTTGAGCAGGAACACACAGGAACGCAGTTCCAGCTGGCTCCCAAGTTGGCCATGCCCAGCAGGAACTCATTAGCATAATAGGCCACACCCAACAGCAGAAACTCATTCGGATTGGCTACATTAGGGCTGTGCGGCCTAACATGCAAAGGAGTTCCTGCTACAAAAAAAGCCCTGGGTTTTGACAACAAACAAGGTAAACAGATTAAGAAGTAAAAGGTGGATGTGGCTGGATGACCACACTTCTGATAACATGGAGTGTGTGGCCTAATATGCTAATGAGCTGTGCTGTCAGGGGTGTGGTCTAATATGCTAATGAGTTTCTGTGGATAGATCTGGCCTATTATGCTAATGAGTTCCTGCTGGGCTTTTTCTACAAAAAAAGCCCTGAATAACACAATGCACTGTCTGAGTCCAATGGCACCTTTAAGGCCAACAAAATTTTATTCAAGATATAAGCTTTCACATGCAAGCACACTTCTTCAGATATCTGAATCTGTATTACCCATTCTGGTAGCCTTTATCAGTGGACCCAGAAATATTATATCTTGTAGTAGTTTGAGGTTAGAGCAGATGTCTTCTAATAGACACTTGGGACTCTATTAATAATGTGCATCTGGCCCTGGAGAGGAGTCCTTTAAAAATAATTCCTTGGGCAGGAGGATGGCAACACAAGGGCCGGGAAAAGCCAGAATGCTGAACCCTGTTTTTTTTAAAAAATGCATCTGGGAATACAGCCCAGTGCAAAAGCTGACAATTCTCCTATGGTATATACATTTTTTTTAAATTGTCTAAAAGTAAAACACCGAGCAAAAACATTGAGGCTGTTTCATTTCTGTTCATAGTTGTCTTGCAGTGCTATCCTATGTAGAATTTCTCTAGTTTAAACTAGCAGTGCCTCTTCTGGCAGCTCCCAGGAGCCTCTGGGGGTCAGGCATGGCCACTGTTGCTACATGCGATACATCAGCATCACTTCTGGGAGAAGACCTGGAAGTGACATCACCGTGCCGCTCTAGGAATCTCATAAATCTCTATGGTTACCTGATGCAGTAACATCACTTCCACATCTTTCTCCGCCACTCCATCAAGCACTGGTGTGTGGGGGGGAATCACCAGCTGGAGATCCCATGCAGCAGCAGGTGAGTTGCAGCCCTACTTTAAACCCACTGATTTCAATGAACTTAGCCTGGAGTAGCTCTGCATAGGACTGCACTGTTCATCTCTGATGGGCCTTCCAGCTGTCCTTTATGTTAACCTCTCCCTATATGAGCCTACACACCTATTGGGTTAATGGGTATAGTTAGTCCAGAACCCACTAACTAGTTTAGCAGAGTGCTTTAAGCTACACACACGCAGGAGCGTCTTTGCACTGGGTATCCCAGCTTAGTTACACCCAGGGGTCATTTCGTAGAAAAAGAGGTGCAGGAGCTCATTAGCATAACTCATTAGCATAACTTATTTGCATATGCCAAACCCCCTGACATCACCGGAAGCTACCCTACAACAAGCATGAAAATACAGATCAAGTTAGTATTGCTATTTATTTTTGTGATACTTGCTATACAAAGCCTCCTAGGTTCACCTTTTTAAAGTCCACTTTTCTTAGAAGGGCAAATTAGCAGTGACCTTTGCTATATATGAGTGGGGTTGGTTTGTTTTGTAAAAGGAAGTTACATTCTTATCACATCAATATACTGTATAAGTTACATGAAAAATAAATTATTGCAAAAGCCCTGTCCAAATAAATGGTCTACTTATATGAACAGTGTGACATTAGAGAATGGGACTTGTGCAAGATCGCAGCTTTTTTTATATGCTCAGCAAAAACTTTTAATAATGGAAGAAAAGCCACAATCTCATGCAAGTTTCTCTTTCAGTCACTTGCAAACACTCTTAACAAGTGGTACACATTCTGCATGCTCCATGTTTCACAGGCCTAGCAGATCTACTATCTGGGAAAGACATCCTCCCTTCTCTAGTAAATTATGAATAACCTGACCCCTTGAAAGAGAGGTGTGCCTAAACAGTTACACACATGGCACATATAATAATATTAAATAATATCAAATAAATAACCAAGTTGCCTTTTTCAAGTGAATACAAGCTAAGCTTTACCTGTTGCGGTGAGCAAGACAATTCCCAGGGCTTTTTTTCTGGGGGAACATTTCAGAACAAAGTTCTGGAACCTCTTTGACAAAATTCTTTTTAAAGGACCCGTTGAAAACATCATTAACCTGACCCCCTTTGAAATGCAGTGATCATCCCAATTAAGTGGTCCTTAAAGTGCCAGCATTCTATTGTTCCCCTGGCCTGGATGGCCCTGGCTAGCCTGATCTTGTCAGGCCCTCTGAAGCTAAGCAGGGTCAGCCCTTGTTAGTACTTGGACGGGAGACCACCAAGGAAGCCCAGGGTTGTGACACAGAGGAAGAAGGCAATGGCAAACCACCTCTGAACATCTCAGGCCTTAAAAATCACTATGAGGTCACCATCGATCAGCTGTGACTTGATGGCACTTTCCACCAACAATTTTGTTGTGTAAAAAAAAGGCCTGACAAAACCTTTGGGGGTGTGCACTTTGCACCTCTCTGGATCCTTAAGTCATGTTGCCCTCATTCATCCTCATCTAGAGACAACAGCCACATGGCCCCAGGCACAGAAAGTCACTTAAATCCACACAAAAAGGTCTGCATTTTACCATCAAGTCCAAATATTTCACACCATGGGAAGGCAGAAGGAGAAAATAATACTGTCTGCCTGTCTAACACCTTTAAGACCAACAAAGTTTTATTCGTGGTATAAGCTTTCATGTGCAAGCACACTGCCTCAGATGCCTCAGGTGCCCCTGGATTCAAACTTTGTTCTGAAACAAGGATGTCAGTCTTCTAGTGGCTACTGTTCAGTAAGGAACATTCTTTTGCATGCATGCATATGGGATATACATGAGATCTAATGCAAAGTGGCATGAGAATAGTCCATTACTGTTTGATTTTTTAAAAAATGGAAGAAAGGTTTGCTTCAGTCCAAAGTAATCTGAATGCTTCTCACCCCCCATAAGCAAAACAGTACTGCCTGTTCCATATACCTCTTTTACATAGCAATGAGCTTCCCTTCTTGTTGAAATAAGAATAGTATTCCCCCTCCCTTCTTCTTCTTCTTCTTCTTCTTCTTCTTTTTTGAAAGACTGGTTCATTCATTTCTCTATGAACAGAAATTGCAGCATGACCTTGTTTGCTCAGAACTAAGCCCCATTGAGTTCAATGGATTTTATTGAGGTAAGTGACTTTAGGATTGCAGGATTTAGGATGCATCCAGCCCATTTCTAATGATGCTTACCAAATTCAGTGGAACTTACTCTCAAGTAAGTGTCATAGGATTGTGGCTTTGGTTGCCTAATGCTTGGGAAGATTTTGAAAATCAAAACTATGCTATATTCAAAGAATCCTTTAATGTGTCTCCCCTTTGTCTACTTTTGACTCCCTCCCTTCCTACCATCCCTCATCATGAAATGCTTCCAATTTTTTTCCTGTGAACTTTTTATTATATAAAAGAAATCTATTTGCAGGGGTCTTGGGGGGGGAGCGCACCGGAGCATAGCTCCGGGAGCTCAGGAGCCAAGCCCTGCCCCCAGCCGGTGTCCCGGGGAGTCTTTCAGGCAGCCGAATGTAAATTTCAGCTCCATTATATCCTATGGGCCATTGAAGTCAATGGTGAAAACATAGGGTATATTCTGGGGGCTGGAGGGGATGGGGTTTGAGGGAGATGCTCCAAACTCACAGGGTAGCTGATGGAGCCTCTCCCCAAGATACCCACCAAGTTTCAAGAACATTGGACCAAGGGTTCCAATCCTATGGGCCCCTAAACAGGTTGCCCCTATTCCCTCCATTGTTCTCTATGGTGGGAAAAAAAGTTACTGGAGGGAATAGGGGCAACCCGTGGCCCCTGGAGGTGAGCGCCAAAATGACCTGCTGCCCTGCCACCCTCCCCCTGCCCCTGGGAGGGATGGGGTGGCCTGTGGCGAATGTCTCTTTTTTCTTTCAGCTTCCTGTGCGAGGTCCTGCTTTGCCCCATCCCTCCCAGGGGGAGGAGGGAGCGTGGCGGAGGCAGGGAAAGGGGGTGTGCCCCCTTCCCCCACCGCACAATGGGGCTTTGCCAGCAGCCGCACTGGGAGATAAAGTGGCTTTGCGAGGTGAAGGCGCAGAGTCCCCGGTAGCGGCAGAGCAGCCAATGGCCCGGGTGCGAAGGAAGGGCCGGAGCAGGGCCCTGCCTGCCCTCCAAGCCACCGCGGCATCTGCGTCATGTGATGGAGGGCTGGGGCTCAGTGGTGCTGGGCTCGGAGAAACTTCTGGCTCCCTTTGGGGAGCGGCAGCTGCAAGAAGAGGCTGCCTCTCTCCCGTGCTGGCCGAGCAGCAGCAGCAGGAGCTCACTGCTGGAGGAAGCGCTTTTGCAGGCGAGAAAGGAGGCGAGCGAGGCCACCGTGGAGGAGGACAATGACAATGATGATGAGGAAGCGCTGCTGGAGCTGCCTGGCTTCTGGGGGTGTGAGAACTGCCCTCCCTCCCCTGACGTGGCACCCCCCCACACTGGACATCCACCCCCCCCAGGTTTTTGTAAGCTTTGGGCGACTCAAGAGGGATCCCCCGTGAATGTTGAATGTTGTATTTTGTGGGTGTTGTGTAGTGTTAAGGTTTTGTATTGTGTATTGTATTGTATTGTCTGTGATTGTATTTTTTGTTGGTTTGGTTTTGTTGTTATGTCATTGTTTTAAAAATAATAAAAATGCCTCTTTTAGGGGCGCTTAAAAAAAAAAAAAAGAGGGATCTCACTGGGATATTGATGCCCTAGTGTCTAGCCTCCAAAGCTGCCATTTTCTCCAGGGGTACTTATCTCTGCAGCCTGGACATCAGCTGTACTTCTGGGAGCTCTTCAGGTAGGGTTTCCAACCTCCAGGTGGTGCCTGGAGACTTCCCAGAATCACAACTGATTGCCAGATTATAGAGATCACTTCCCCTGG
This sequence comes from Gekko gecko, assembly GCA_029375565.1. Taxonomy (NCBI): domain Eukaryota; kingdom Metazoa; phylum Chordata; class Lepidosauria; order Squamata; family Gekkonidae; genus Gekko; species Gekko gecko. Next base: position 41,323,843 of record JAPDNY010000008.1, on the reverse strand, counting down.
AGAAAGTGGCTCTTCATAGGAGACTCTGCTGAGGTTCCTCCTCATCCCAAATCCTGCCCTCCCCAGGCTCTACCCCCAAATCTCCAGGAATTTCCCACCCAAGAGTTGGCAACCCTGTCTTCAGGTCCCAGATCCCACCTGTCATGCTGGGGTGGGGGTGCACGCGGGGGGGGAGTGCCAGAAGGTAGCTTGGAGAAATATAGATCTGCAGTGAGGGGGGGCACCACAAGGCAGCCTCGCCTGGGGGGGGGGCCACAAGGTAGCCTCACCTAGTGCACAAAAAAACCTCAGACCAGCCCTGTAGATAGGAAAGGGTAGAGACAGGATAGTGTTCTAGTCTAACTTACTAAGGATGGACGCAGATGGTGAGAGGGCCACCTGTGTCATGGTGCCAAGATGGAGACAGCGGTGTCCTCCCTCTTGGTGCATGCAAGGAGAAGTGTGTTGTGGGAGAGCATGAACAGAAGGAAGGAGAAGCAATTTCCCTGAGATCTATCAATCTGCTTCAAAAGAGCAAACACAGGGAGGAAGTTTAATCTAGCTATCTTGACTCTCTTGCCACAGAGTTTGGAGGCTGAGAGAGGGGACAGCGACTAGTCCTTAACTTCCGACAGCACCATCTTCAGACTATTCATCAGGTCCTGCTGTGTTTGCTGACCAGGTGCTGAAGTTTACAGCCCAAGGACACAGAATAGTTTTGTGAAACAAGGGACCAGAGGAAACAAGCACGACTCTCCCTTCTTACTGGTGTTCTGTGGGGCCTATTCTGTTGTGCAGGACTTCTAAAAATTAATTTGCCATGTTTTATTGTTCGTTGTTATTTCTGGGAACCAGTGTTTTCAGATTGGTAACTTGTTTTGTTTTTAGCTACGGCTTGGTTGTGAGACACCTCAGACTTTGGGTAAGGCAGGGAATACATAAAATGAAATGAAATTTAAGTTAAATAACTAAAAAATGTCTTCTAGGAATGTTTCCCCCATCTGTGGAATCCGCCTGTTGAAGACATGTGTGGGGCAGATGGCTAACTAGGCGAGCAAATGGGCCAACTAAGTATTTCAGAAATTAGGTAAGCGTTCTATTGCCCCACAGCACCTTCAGTCAAGCTGCCACATTCTTTATACTGATATATCTAAGTGGGGAAGTTTCTATGATATGCCTCCAGGCCCATTAAAATATACACAGAATCTGACTTTGGAGGACTGGGCCGAATAGGGGACTGCACCCTTCCTGCTTGTAGCACCTCACTGATGAGAGCCTCCTTTCCCTTTCAGGGTCCTGAATCTGTGTGCACAGGACCAGTCCACGAGGAGCATGGGATTAGAGTGTGCCTGCATCCCAGTTACTTAACAGCCTGCAGACCATGCATCCAGTAAAGCTGCTGCCTCTTTAGATGAACTATTTTTAATATTTTGAAAAGATTTCCCCCCCTCTTTTTTGGCGTCTGGCCTAGTCTTTCAATAGTCGAGCCTTGCTACTAGGCAATTATTACATTTAAAGTGTGGTTGGTTTATTAACGCAAACACGTGGGAGGAAACCGGAGCTGGCAAAACTAAGCATGGTGCACCAGGATTAGATGACACTGGGAAGATTTTTATGACTGTCTGGCAACTTTGAAATAGGTCTTTTTTTTGTCAATGTCTATTTTTGGTCAGGAAAACAAATAGGAAAGAGAGGATTTAAAGCAAATTCACTCTGTAGGAAGAACACTGAATAAATGAAATGAGAACTCTTCAACAATCAGTCAAACCCAGAGCTCTTCTCATAACATTAGCAAGCAACCCTCAGGGTTTATGAAGAAGAGAAGATCTAGTTTGATATCAAGATGGGGATCCCATAAGGATGGGCATGAACTGGGAAAATGTGCTTCGGTTCGTGGCATGCCCAGTTTGCGAACCACAGACTGTCAAAGCTTTCTGGGGCTAAACAAACCATTTCAGTTTGTGAGGTTCATGACATTGTAGAAGCCCCCCCCCATAAGGTAGAGACACCAAACTCACAGGGGAACTTTGGCTGAGTTTCTTCTACCTGCCCTCCAAGTTTAGTGAGGATTGAATTTAGGAGGCCTGAGTTATGCCCCCCAAAAGAAATTGCCCCTGGGAAAATGCTTTCTGGGGAAATGACAGGTGCAGGTGTATAGAATGGACCCTGTGCAAGCTAGAGGCATCAAATTCTTGGGGGACCACCCCCTGATGGTCCTCTACATGCCTTCTAGGTTTGGTGACTATTGGATTTACAGGGTCTGAGCTACATTTCCCCCCCAGAAGGTCCCCCATCCTCCACTGTTTCCAATAGAGATGGGGGGGAAGCAAAACAAGCAAGGGCAGTAGAAGCTGAGCAGAACAGAATCAAAGTCCCTGAGAATCTCTGCAGTAGAAACTGAAGGGGTGGCGCATTTTTGTAAACCCAGCAGAACCAGTGTCACTGTGGCACAGCAAACCCAACAGGGCTGAGGTCAAGCCAGGAAAATGCCTATGGGAGAAATGTCAGGCACAGGTTCAAAGGTGTATAGAATTGACACCCTCCAAGCTACACACACCAGACACCCAGGGAACCTCACCCTGCTGCCCACTCCTCTACAATCTCTCCAAGTTGGGGGCAGATTATGTTTCTGGGGTCCCAGTGACAGACCCTCCAAAAAGGTCTCCTCAGTGCTCTCTCTGGAAAAGACAGCTGCAGGTATGGGAGTCTATGGAATGGCGCAGGAACAAGCCATTGACACCAAACTCACAGGGAAACTTCACCACATCAGACACCCCCCCACAAGACACTGGAAGCAAGGCAAACATTCCCCTTATGCTTGCAGCACCCCCCATTTTCCAAAGGCAGGTTCTGAAGGACAGAAAAGCCAACATCCCCCAGAGTTCTGACAGGGGCTCCCCGAAACAACCCCACGACAGCTTGGCAGGCATCCTAGCCACACCATACAAGCAAGGGAAGCAGAGGAGTGGCTTTTAAAGCAAGCAGAGGAGAGGCTTTTGAAGCAAGCTCTCAGGATTGCTCTCAGCACTACAGAATATGGTTCATGCAGCAGGAAGTGTTAGAAGCCACTCCTCTGCTTGCTTCAAATTCCTGAGCACCTCTGTGTGCCGTGAGGGTGAAAGTGGGTGCAAAATCACTGCAGGTGCTCCACCTCCCTGCGTACCACCTCCCTGTCCCACCCCTTGCATACCACAAAACCATCCCGCCAGGCCACTGGAGCCTGGCCCTAGCAGGGTATTACCAGGGGTCTCAGAGCCTCCTTCCCCTGATCTGTTCCTGGGGCTCTCCAAAGAGTTGTTAGCACTGCCCAGAGACACCAGCAGTTGCTAACACTCTTCAGAGATGGGGACTCTGACAGCAGTGATTCAGAGGGTGGGGGGGAAGCGTCCTCCCCTTCCACATCCCAACTCCCTGTTTCTGCTCCCGCCTTGAGTACACCCCCTCCATGGCCCTTCCCAGCCCAGTGCTGGAAAGCAGCTGTGCCTCCTGGAGGGGTGCAAACTCCCAACACTTGTCCTCCTCCATCCTCCACAGGCACTTGCAAAGGGTGCCCCCAACCGTGTGCCACTGGAAGAAAAAATGGCAGCCAGCAGGAGGAAGAAGAGGCCCATTCCCTCTCAGCAGGGAGAAGCAGAGGGAGCCTCTAAGAAAGGCTCCACACACTTGGGCTGCTGTGAGTGGGACATCAAGGCATACCACCCTCTAGGCCATGTGGAGGGTCCAGGAAGCAGGCACTCACCTCATTGGCCAGATGATTGCAGTGTGGGAGGCAGGGGGAGGGGGATGAGGAACTTCATCTATGCCATGATTGCGCATTTGGCAGAGCAGAAGAGTGCCACACAGGATGTCATCTCCTCCATGACTATCCTGCATGGGGAAGAGGAGCTTAGCATCACCTCCAACAACTGGCCGGCCCTCTCCCAAATGATGCGTGTCCTCATGCCCTTCCGAGATACCACCAATGTGCTATGTACCTATGCAGCCAGCCTGGGGGAAGTCATCCCCCTGATTCAAGGCTTGGACTGGGTGCTAGCCTCTGCACTGGAGCCTGTTGCTCTCCCATGGGTCAGGGTCTTGGCAGAGAGGTTGTGGGTGGGCATCACCACCAGGTTGCATCCTCTTCAGACACCACAACCAGGTTGCAGCCAGTTTGATGTAGTGGTTAAGTGTGCGGACTCTAATCTGGGAGAACTGGGTTTGATTCCCCACTCCTCCACTTGCAGCTGCTGGATGACCTTGGGCAAGCCATAGTTCTGCCAAGAGCTGTCCTTGAAAGGGCAGTTCTCTCAGAGCTCTCTCAGCAGGGCTCATTTCCAGCCAGAATGAGCAGGAATGCTATTCCAGCAGTAACAAGCCTAGGAGCGGCAAGCCCCGCCCTCAGGTCCCAACAGCCCTCATTCAGGCCAGGAGAAGTGGGAAGCAGCACATGCTGCTGCCACCACCAGCCAGAAGGCAGGGTAAGTTGGTGGGGGTGCAGGGAGGTGGTGGTGGGGGCTTGATTGGGTGAGGTGGGTGGGTGCTCAGGCTGCGGGCAGCCTGGCTGGTGGTGGGGGCTTGATTGGGTGGGGTGGGTGCAGAAAGGCTGGCAGGCAGGGTGGGGTGGGTGGGAGAGGCACAGACGCTCAGGCCGCAGGCAGTCTGGCTGGTGCAGAGGGGTGACAGGGGCTTGATCGGGTGGGGTAGGTGGGAGAGGTGTGGGTGCTCAGGCTGTGGGCGGCCTGGCTGGTGCAGGGGGTGGTGGGGGCTTGATCGGGTGGGTTGGGTGCAGAAAGGTTGGCAGTCTGGCAGGGACTGCTTTTGGTGTGGGGAGGGGGCTTTGGAGAGCACCCAGGCTGGCCACTTGAGATCCTCCCCCCCTTTTCCTTCACCCCGCTTGGCAATGAAGGGAAGGGAGAGGGGAAAAGGAATGGAACTCAGGCGCTTCTGCTGGTCAGAGGGGCAGGCATGCTCATCCCTCTGTCAGGCAGAAGCCCTGGATTCCCTTTCTCCCCCCCCCACTCTTTAAGCCACTGATAGAAAACACCAGAGAGGGAAAGTATACATGAGGTTTCCAAGCTCTGCAATTGACATTGGGGAGGCAAGATCTGTGCACTCCTCAGAATTTCCTTGAGGCGACATGTTTCATTTTCCCAGGGTTGCCTTTCACAACTGTAAGGAGAGGCAGCTCCCTCCTCTGTCTCCTTGCCAGAAGAGGCAGGTTTAGGGAGGAAGATCTTCTCGCCAGTAGCAATGCTACGGGGCATGCAAGTATGTTCAGCTCACAGCCACACCAAGTTCTGTTTTATGTTTAGTTTTGAAGTGATAAAAGTCACCACCTCCTATTTTTATATGGCAAACATTTCTTGCATGCAGTCATACTGGTGCTTTTATCACATGCAGGAAATTTCCAGCACTAAGAAAAAGAAAGGGGCGAGGTAAATAGTGTCCAGAGGTGACTGCTGTTTGCAGAAATGACTGACTGGAGACTTTGGCAAATGGGGGGAAACGAGGGAGGTGGTGCCACTACTCTTGCTTTCTCCAGCTGCTGCGCGTTGGTCAAACTGAAATGATAACCACTTTCAGAACTTCTGTGGTGTTGATGGAAAGATTTGGGGCTGCTGTGGCCTGATGATCGCAGTATCAGGGCTGGGATTTAAGGAGCTGCGGCTTTGCAGGCTCAGTGACTGCAAGCGGGTTTGCCGCGTGAGAAGGCTGAGGTTGAAATTTTGCAAGGTTCTTGGGGCTGTCTGGAAGTGTGAGGCTGGTTTGGGGGTAGATCAGATATGCTGACATTCTGTGTTCTACAAAATATTGCGAAGTCTAGTCACCACTGGAACATGTGTCCATGTGCTAGCAGTACCTGGAATCCTCTCCGCTCAGGATGCCAGCCTCCAGATGGGACCTGGGGATCCTGTGGAATTACAGCTCATCTCCAGACTACAGAGATAATTCCCTCTGGAGAACATGGATACTTTGGAGGGTGGAATCTGTGGCATTGTACCCCACTGAGGTCTCTGTCCTCCCCACGCTCCCAAACCCAAATCTCTAGGAATTTCCCAACCTGGATCTCCAGGTAGGCTCACAAGCTCTGAGTTGGGAAATACCTGGAGATTTTTGGGGCAGAGCCTGAGTGGTGGGTGTTGCTTTCTGACACTCTTCCGGTGATGTCAGGGGTGTGTGGCATATGCAAATATGCTAATGAGTTATGCTAATGAGCTCCTGTACCTCTTTTTCTAAAAAATGACCCCTACCTACCTCACAGGGTGTCTGTTGTTGAGAGGGGAAGGGAAAGGAGTTCGTAAGCTGCTCTGAGACTCTGAGTGAAGGGCGGGGTATAAATCCAATCTCTTCTTCGCTTCTTCTTTGCAATAAAGGGGAGTACAGGTTGGCCTGCATAGACTGTGATCCCTAGATAAATTAGAAGGGTATAAAATGTGGGTCCTCACTTAGCCAAGGCACCCAATACCTAAGCCCCACCGCTCAGCATGAGCAGAGAAGGTGGTTCAGAGCCCTGAGTCCACCTAACACCCAAACCCCACCAGGGAAGAGACATTCACAATAAAATGTGGGTCCTCAGCTGAGGCACTTGGTGTAAGCAAGAGACAGGGGGGCTCAGAGCCCTGAGTCCACCTATCACCCAAACCCCAGCAGGGGAGAGCAGTTCACAATCAGGAGGGAATAAATGAATGTGCTCTGCTAGTCTGCTTTTAACAAGTTCCCTGCCTCTCTGTCTAACTGCCAACAGCCAACAGAGGAGGGGCTGCGGAGTTGGGTTGATATATAGCATTCTGATTCCATAGAGCAGAATGAGAACTCTGCTGTTGGCAACTAGCAGTGCATGTTAAGCTTTGGTGGGCACCCATTGGTGTTTCCAAGGCTGGAGATGCCCCCCCTGTTGCTTTGGAGTTTTGTAAACAGTTTGAGTAGAGACAATCTGTCTGGAAATGTATCCACTCACAAATCTTCACAAACAGCACCAGAGTTCGTGGAATGTTCATGCCAGTTGCCCTTCCACGAACATCACTTCGTGAGCCACGAACCACCCAGAATTTGTGAGCCAGTCCATGCCCTTCCCTACTCCTGAACATTAGCAGGAATTTTCCCTGGATGCTCCCACATGGGAGGAAGCCCACCTGCCAGAATGCTCCAAAGAGCACATTAATGAAAGGCCTTTTGTCGTCAGCATCCAAACTGATTGACTCAAATTTGCTGGTAAATAACTTAAGACTGTAGAATCCTTCATTCAGCCTGCCCCATAAGTCAAACTCAAGCCTAGACAGCATTCGTTGGACCAGCCCACGCTTCTTCCCACCTTGGTAACTTAATCACTCTACCTAAAATCACCCTGTTGTCCCCCTTTCGCCTGCAGGACCCTGTTGCAGATCCTGAACTGTGTTGCTCCACATCCTATGCAAGGGGTATTTCAAGCCACTCCAGCTTTTAAGTGGGTTTTGTATCCAAGCTTTCTTCCCCAACTTTGTGGATGGCTTGCTTCCTGGACCTCTGCCTGGTGGCTGATTCACTGATTCCCACACAGGACCCTCACCTTCTTAGTTTCAGTTTGGACGTGTCCTTTGCCCATCTCCTTCTGTCTTGGATCTCCGCTCAACAGACTCTTCTGTCCAGCACGTTTTCCCTTTCACCCGTTATTTCCCCTTAAATTCCCCAATCACCTCCAGACAGAAAATAACCAAGGCAATGACCTCCTATTTGGTCCACTGAGGTTAATATTGTATACTCACACTGGCAGCAGGTAAGTGGTTTCTAGTTTCTTATCACCTACTGCTCGGTCTTTTTAACCGGAAGTTCCAGGGATTGAACCTGGGACTTTCTGCATGCCAAGCAGATGCTCTGCCACTGAGCCACAGACCCTCCCCAAGGGGACAACACGATCTAACCCTAAGTGTGTAGAATGCTTTGCACATTACTGGCCCAACACAGATACTGATTTGGGTAACGACAGCACCTCCAGTGCTGTAAAAAGTTGATTCAGGGAACACCAGAACCCACTGCCCAACAGCCTCAAAACTATGTTAACTCTTGGTAAGTGCAGAATTTTTTTTTTTAATGAGAGCTATTAAATGAGTTGTTGAATAAAAACCTGGCAAGATTCTTATCAGAGAAATCACCCCAGTCAGATGCTGGACAGAACCATTCATAAGTATTGTTAGAAATGCTACTGAAATATATAGTTCAGTGCAAGTTAGCAAACGTAGAAGAAGTTTCCCAAGGGTATGAAAACCCACACTGCATTCCAAACGGCATATGTTATCATATTACAATGGCAAATAAATATGTTTCATTTAAGTGTTTTCCTTCCGAGAAACTGTGTAGGAGGCACAGTCTGCCTCTCTCAGTATCCATGTACTTCCAGCTCTTATGAGAATTCCCTTCCATACACTCTCTTTCTCCCCCCCCACAGCTTCTCTGAAACACACAAAGATGCCAGATCAAATTTTCAGAAAGAAACACTCCAGAAATTTGGCATCTCTGATCTGTGCAGTTTCCATGCCCTAAAAAGGGGTTATTTGCGTGAAGACAGACATCACATTTTGAGAGCATTTAAAGTGACTTGGAAGCTCCATCAGGATTCTTTTACATAAGAGCTGCTTCTCAGTACAAAAGATCTCCAGCAGTTAGGGTTGCCATCCTCCAGGGGAGGCCTGGCGGGCTCCTGGAATTACAACGAATCTCAGAGTAAGACAGATCAGCCTCCTAGTGAAAATGTCTGCTTGGGAGAGCATCTCTGGAATCCTGGGAGAGCATTTCTGTGGCCTCATACCACGCTGAGGTTCCTCCCCTCCCCTCCCTAGGCTGCACTCCCAAATCCCCAGACATTTCCCAGTCTGGAGATGACAACCCCACCAGTTATCCTTTCTGATGATTCTGTAGGAAACAAGATCATGTTCCTCAGCAGGGTTTCATTTCTAATAGTTTACACTTCATTTCCAATTCTATTTTGGGAGGGTTTTTTTTGCATTTTTTGAGTGTGGGTGCCCGTGCATGCATGTGCCCATGCCTGGAAGCCATGGTGACCTCTGGCAACTCGGGGCATGGAGGACGTTCAGAGAAGTGGCTTGATACAGCCTGCCTGGGCCTCCCCAGTCCTGGAATTCCAAGGAGGTCTCCCATCCAAGTACTTGCCAGGGCTGGCCCTGCTTAGCTTCTGAGATCTGGCGAGATCGGGCTTGCCTGGGCTATCCAGGGCAAGGCCAGTTCCGTCGATTTGAATGCTACCCTTCCTTCCAGGAGCTCAGGGCAGCTCACCCTGCTCCCCACCTCCATTTTATCCTCACGACAGCTCTGCAGTGTAGGTTAGTCTGAGAGAAGGTCCCCGGCCCAAGGTCACTCCACAAGCTTCCTGGGGGAGAGGGGATTTGACTGTGGGTCTCTGGAATCCTGATCCAACGCACTGGCCTCCTGCTCTCTCCTGCCACCTCCAGCAATGGGCAAGGCCCAGGCGGAACTCTTCTGGGCGAGACCTGTAGCACACTGAACACGATGCGTATAATCTCCGGAGCTGGGAAAGAAACCCATGTTTATTTCTGATGTGACACAAACACACTCCATGATGGCAATGCTGGCTAGGCCAGATCCCCTCCCGCCATGTTCGAGGCCAGGAAAGGAGGCTGTGAGAATGCAAGGTGGAGCCTGCCCGGCACAGTCTGGGCAAACTAACTGGAAGTGGTTTCTCTCCCGCCTTTTCTTGCTATGCCCAGAGCTTCCTCCTAGAGTGGCCCCCCAATCTCCACCACTGTCCATGTTCTGTGGTCTTTACATGGCCATAAATAAATAATGGGGCAGCTGGAAGTGCAGCTGCACTCCCAGGAAGGAGACGTCAAGGTGTGACAAAAACAGCAACATTTAGTTTTCAACACTCCTTAGTTTATGTCTACTTTATGAAGAGTCGCAAGCTTGTGCTGTTAAGTACAGATGTACGAGTGTGCTATTAAGACAATACTTCGCTAAATACAGTCAGGATTGGAAAGGTTGGGGACAGAGTCTGTTTGGACAAATAATATGACAAGGATCACATAACTCAGTATGCCACACAGACGAAATCTTTTGTGCAGTTTGTGCATGTGGAGCTAGATTCGAATCCAATAGCACCTCACAGACCATCAAGAGTTTCAGGACATGAGCTTTTGAGAACTCCCTTCATTAAAGAGCTTTGGGTCTCGAAAGCTCATCCCCCGAAAATCTCATTGGTCTCCAAGGTGCTGCTGGACTCGCACCCAGCTCTTCTGCTGCAGACCAACCTGGCTACCCTCTGAATTTAAAGGATGTCCCTGTGGAGACATCATTTATACCTTTCACTGACCATATGTTGAAAATATATATATTGTTCTACAGCCCTTGGGTTCCCCCCAGGTAAGTAAAATCCTGTAGTGTGGCACTAGGTGACCCTGTTGTGTGAGTTGTTTTTTCTTGACCCCCTTCTCCTACTAGATATAAAGATGCACATCAGAGGTGTGCAATGCACAGCATCAGTGCTGGAACAGCAGTGTACCAGATCATTTTGCCTTTTATGGCTCTTCCCTGTGGTATAGTGGAGGCAGACTGGGCTGGAGCACTGATATAAGTAACTGGGGTCACAGCCACCTTCTTTCTGTTTGCCCGGGGGCTGTTAAGGACCAGAGTCCTGCCAGGGAAAAAGTCATCTCCAAATTTGTTGGGGTTTAGATGCGCATGTGCGTTTCTTCTTTCCTTTTGGGGAAGCCCACCTGCAACCGTCCGGAGGACTATTGTGGGTCCGGAAAACGCGCAAGGGGGGGGATGCGACCTGAAGCTTCTTCTCCGTGCGGGCCAAAGTTGCACTATTAATCAGGCACGCTACGCACGGGGATTGAGGGACTGTCGCATAAGGCGCAGAGCGGGGACCCCTGGACTCAGCCGGAGCACTCCGTGATGCGCGCAAAGGCCGTGCATGCGGTACCACGCTCAGCGCCTGTCGGAGCAGCTGTCGAGGGAACAACCGGGGCCGTGTGCACCCTTCGCGAGTCACGTAGGAGAGACCTGCCGCCTGGCCCTCCAGCGCCACCGGCGTCCCCGCTGCGTGCAACGGGATCCTGCACCCCGCGGGCCGGGCCGGTGTGCATCTGTCCCAGCAGGGCGCCGCTCGTACCTTTCCCTTCGGACCTGCCGCCTGGTCTGGCCACACAGCGACCCCGGGGACGGCGGCGGGTCCGCACGAAACATCCCCCCCCCCCCCCCGCGCTCCGGTCGGCGATTTCTTCCGCGGACCGACCCGGCGGCTCCCCGGAGTGCTTCGCCGGCAGGGAAGGGGCGGAGCGCCACGCCTCCTCCAGCAGTGCCGCACTCGGCGAGGCGCGGGGAGACGTGTGAGGGAGGAGGCGGCGGGCGGCGTGGCGCGCAACCAGGAGCCGAGCGCAGCCCGCTCAAACTTCGCGGCCGGCCGGCTGGGGCGCGGTGGGGGCTGCTGTGCCGGCGGGCGGGCGGGGGCCGGCATGGCCCCAGGGCGGCCGGGCACACGGGCCGGGCGGACTCTGCCCCCTGCGGAGGCGGATCTCCTCGCCGCGCTCGCCGCCGCCAGCCAGAGGACGCCGCGCGGACGATGCCCCCCCGGCCGCCGGCCCTAGGCGGGTGGCGGCGTGTGCCCGGCGTGCGGGAGCCGGTGGCTGGGGCTGCGCAGAGGGCTCCCTGCCCGGGCGGGAGGAGGAGCCCGCGGCCGCCGGAGCGCTGGGCACCCCGGTCGCGTGGCGAGGCGGGCATGCGGGGGGCTGGCTGCTGGCTTCCTGGGCAGCCCTCCTCAATATGGTCCTGGACCTCCACGGCGCCAGCAGCAGCCCCCTCCCGGCTGGCCCCCTGCGCGCCTTCGCGCCCGAGGACCCCCGGCAGCTGGGCGGCGGCGGCGAGAGCGGCGGCGGGATGATCGCCGGCTCCTTGCACCCGACCCGCCTGGGGAAGCTCGTCCTGCAGGGGGTCACGGCCAGCCCCGGGGCCGGCGGGAGCGGCGGCGGCGAGAGCCCCAGCGCGGTCAGCCCCAGCGGCTTCGGCGCGCCCACGGACGGCGGCAACGAGACGCAGTGCCTGCTGATCCTGAGCTACGGCAACGTGGAGAAAGTGGTGATCGGGGCCGCCCTGTCGCTCATCACCCTGCTGACCATCGCCGGCAACTGCCTGGTGGTCATCTCCGTCTGCTTCGTCAAGAAGCTCCGGCAGCCCTCCAACTATCTCATCGTCTCGCTCGCCCTGGCCGACCTCTCGGTGGCCGTGGCCGTCATGCCCTTTGTCAGCGTGACCGACCTCATCGGCGGCGAGTGGATGTTCGGCACGGCCTTCTGCAACGTCTTCATCGCCATGGACGTGATGTGCTGCACCGCCTCCATCATGACCCTCTGCGTGATCAGCATCGACAGGTGAGCGCCACTTCGGGCTCCTTTCTGCACCCCCCCCCGACGCCACTTTTTAAATGGAGGCAGGACACACGCCGTCCTCATGCTCCCGTGAATCGTCTTTCAGTGGGGTCTTGATTCCCAGTGGCGTTTGTGGAAGTTGGCTGGTTAAGTTCTGAGGATCTCTGATATATAATATTGCTTAAAGTTCTTAGGTTATCTTGACTGAGGATGATAAGAGGGTAAATACATATTCCCGCGCTTAAAACGGCAAGGCATGTGTTCATTCTAGTTTTTTTAAATGACTGAATTATTCTTGAGGCGTTAACGGTGGATCATGTGCTGGGGTGGGTGTATCTGTTGTGACAAAAACATGTTTTGCATTATTTGATACGAAGTAGCCCTTAAGATACATGCAGTGTGGTCCAAAACAGATATAAGCCCTTCTCAGTTCATTGAAGTCTATGGGCTGGGAAGGATGTAACTCTGTTTTGGACTGCGCTCTTAACCACCCTTTTTGTACACCTGATCAGTCCATGCAGTCTGTCAGGATGTGTTTATCTGAGCCAAAAAGGTGGCCCTGTGCTTTTTTTTTAGGGAGTGGAAGTAGGAATAATGATTTGGAGGAATCGGGAATAAAAGAACGCATGGTCTTGCTTACCTGACTCAACTTGGAAGGAGACGGCAGAGGTTCTCCGGTCCCTTCTCGCACACAAGAAACTTTACGACTAGAGTGAGTCTGTCTCCTTTAAAGACCTCACTCCAAGCTCACCTGATTTCACATGCAAATGAAGTCAGATTTATTTCTCAGTGTTCCATTTTTAGTGGAGGCATAAGAACTGATTGCAAGGTACCCAGGTGCTCAGAGAGGGTAGGGAACTACTAAACTAGCAGAATGAAACTAACCGATGTGTCGCGCTGGGTTTAAAGTTTCCATGGAACAGTTTGACTGGAGCGGAGGAATCTCCCCAGCTATTCCAGCAGGGGTCTCCTTTGCCTTGTTTTTCTAGCCAGACTGGCTATGGGGTGAAAGTCAAGCAAAAAGAGAAAAGACAAGGTGGCTGATGGGAAGAAAAAACACCAGTGGCACAACACCTTATATATTCTTATCTGCTTAATGCTACACTAAGTAAACAAAGTCCCTGTATAATTGTATGCTAAACAGGATACGTGCGTGTAGTGTGATGGACAGCCTGATTTGGGAAACAAAAGCTCTTTAATGCCTTTTAGTAGGGCCAGCCAAAATGGCACAAAATAATGTACAAGCTTTCAAGTTCTCCAGAACATTGTCTGTCTGGACCTTAAAAACTAACAAGCAAACAGAAAGGGGGGGAACACCCCCCCATCTCCTTTTGAGGCATCTTGTTTTTCAAATTTGCTCTGTAACCTATGCTGCCACCTACAATCTTTTTCTACTGTGATTCTGAGTGAGGCATCCAAAGCCCGTTGAAATCAGTGGATTTAAGGACACGTAATGCTGCTTAGGGCTCCTGACAATGTTTCTCCTTAGAAACTGTCATTTGCGTAAAGGCAAAATGCCGCATACACTGGACAATGGTTCCTCTCCTATTAAGCTAGCAAGCCGGTGTAAAAAACGTTTGATGGCTTTGGCACTGCAGTTGACTTCTTGCATTTGATGTTGTGGGCTGTGGCTCACAGGAATTGATGTCACAGAACATTTGTTGGTCTTTAAGGTTCTGCAAGGATCTTTCTGGAACTCTGCATCTGTTCCCAAACAGCTAGCCTTGGAGACACAAGTTATTCATAGATGTGAAACTATACAGTCATTGTGTGAAGTATGTGAAAGTAAATATTTGAAGGTCTTTTAGCCATTTACCTGTTTCATTATTCAGGATCCTGTAGCTATAGCCTTTTGGCAGAATGCCTTAATAGAATGCTGAACTGGCTGGCTTTTAGTCTTAATACCAGTACAAAGTCTTTTTAAAAAAATGCTAACAATCCCTCAGATTATTTTCTTCTGTATTACCTCCTATAAAACTATTTCTTGTAAAGCTGTTTCACTTAACGTTCATTGTCCTGGATATATATATATACCCTAATGAAATACGGGGGAGAGGGTTTGGACGGTGGCTCCGCAGCATGGTTGATCCACTAGTAAATATGGGCTGTTCGGAAGTGATATAATACCTTACAGCTTTGTAGCAGATCTAGTAAAGGTAAAGGTTTCCCTTGCTCCAAAGCTAGTCAAATCCAACTCCAGGGGGCTGTGCTCATCTCCGTTTCCAAGCCGAAGAGCCAGCACTGTCCGAAGATGTTTCTGTGGTCATATGGCCGGCATGACTAAATGCCGAGGAGTACAGAATGCTGTTACCTTCCCACTGAAGCAGTACTCGGTTATCTACTTGCAATTTCTTGGTTTTCGAACTGCTAGGTTGGCAGGAGCTGGGGCCAGAGATGGGAGCTCACTCTGTCACACGGCACTAGGGTCTTGAACTACCAAACTACAGACCTTCCGGTCTGCAGCTCAGTGTCTTAACCAAGGCCTAAATGGGTGAGGAATGGAGGATCAGTGTGAGCTGCAGGGCTGACATGGAAGGCAACTACAGTTCTCTTGAGAGGACGTCTGGTTATGGAAGCAACCCAAAGAAGCTTCTGGGGATGCTCTGATTCAGAGACTTAACAGAGGCAGCCAGCTGGTAGTTGCTTCCTCCTCTGGTTGCTGTCTGAAATGTTACTCATCTGTAGGAAATGGTGATAATGTGGATACATCTCCATCAGAATCTGAGTTATCAAGGCCTTCAGACTTGTTTCTCAGTAGCGTAACCACAGTGTTAAAGGAGGTATTACTGGGCGTACATGGAGCAGGAGAGGTCATACATGTATATAAATGAACTGGGAGATGTCCATACTGTAATGAAGAACTGAGGTCCAGACTGGCCACCACATCTGAAGGGACATCTGTGCACTTAATGACTCAAGTCAAGGAAGCCATAAAAGGCAAAAGGCATTCATTTAAAAAGTGGAACATTTTACTAATCAAGGTGAGCAAAAAGAGAATTTAAGGAGCAGATGGCCAAAAACATTAAGACAAAGAATAGGTATTTCTTCACATATTTCAGGTTCACCATACTGGCTCGAGAAACAGATGGGCCTCTGGTTGAAGAAGGGATAAAAGGATAGCTTAAGGAAGATGGCAGAGAAACTGAATGAATTCTTTGCATCTGTTTTTGCTGGCAAATGTGCGGCATATACCTGCACCAGAACAGCTGTTTTTGGGAAGAGTGTCTGAAGAACTGAGTCAAATTGAGATGACAAGAGATGAAGTTCTAGGATTACTAGGCAAATGGAAAACTAGTAAGTCTGCAGGTCCAGATGGTGTTCACCTGAGGGTTCTTAAAGAACTCAAATGTAAAATTGTTGATTTACTCACAAGTATATGTAACTTGTCTCTAAAAGCAGCATGCATGCCAGATGATTAGAAAATAGCAAGTGCCACCCCAGTTATTAAGAAAAGGGGCTCTGGAGGGGACTGGATGGACCACTGCTCTGATCCAGCAAGCTCTACTTATGTTCTTACGTTAACTGTGCAGGTCCTCTCTCCCCTGGGAGTTTTCATTTTAAATTTTGATATGGGGGAGAGATGTAGGAAAGGAGACACAGTGATGGAAACATTGGCTGCATATAAATGTATCATAAAATTGCAGCATGTTGCTCTTTCTCATCCCACACCTTCTGAACCCATGTCACAGATTTTTAATCAGAGAGCAGAATGTGGATTCAGCAGTCTACCTTGTTCCTTCCCTGTACTTCAGGTGGACTGTTGGGCTTTTAAAATGTAATTTGTAAAATGTGTAATGATTATGGATTTGAACAGTCACTCGGCACTTTATATATATGTGTAAAACAACAAAAACCAGAACCAGCTTTTTACAAGTAAACAAACCAACCAACAATGTGCTCTGAGAATGAGGTGTTCTAGTGATACCACAGGGGTGACCTGGATAGCCCAGGTGTGCCTGATCTCATCAGATCTCAGATGCTAAGTAGGGTTGGCCTTGGCTAATATTTGGCCGGGTGACCTCCAAGGAATACCAGGGGCATGATGCAGAGGCAGGCAATGGCAAACCACCTCTGAAATGTGTCTTCCCTCAAAAAACGAGTCTAGCTTGCCACCTAGTGGTGCATAATGCTAAAGAGCTCGAACTTCTGACTGCCAGACAATCTTAGGATTTCTTGGCTATACTACACACACTGCCATATGATATTATTATCATAGGGGACAGCCAAAGAATACTGTCCATGGCTGGTTCATGCTGCAGACAGGAAGAATAGGGCTTTCTCTGTTCAGGTTTAAGCCTGAAAAAAGAAGCGGTACAAAACGTAGTGGACATGGTTTCTCAAGTTATATATGATTTGCATAGAGGCTTTCAAGAACTGCATTATGTGAATTAAGTAACTTTCACATCCTTATTAATGAGAGAACTTTCAACAAGTTTCCTGCTTAGCTTGGCTTTTAAGTTGCTTTCCCACAGACAGTATTGTTCCTGTGCAGAAATAATATCCATGTTGGAAAAGATGTTTATGTAGGTATTTATACCTTGATTTTCTCCCCATTGGAGACCCAGAGCAGCTGACATTATTCTGCCCTCTGTTTTGTCCTCACTGTGAGAACCCTGCGAAATAGGTTGGGAGGGCCACAGGAATTTAAAAATCTGAATGGGATTCCTGCGTTGTGAAAATCTGAGAACCGCTGGTATAATGTTGGACTAAGGTCTAGAACTCCCACTTTCAAATCCACACCGTGCTGTGGTGCAAGCTGTGTGACCTTCTGGCCAGATATGCACTTCCAGCATTCCTGAATTCCTGGGGTGGATTGGCCGTTATGGCCACTGGGACTCTTTCCCCAGTGGGTCGATGGCCTGTCCTTCAACCTGGGCCTGGCCAGCCCAGTGGTGAGGAGGGTGGTCCCTGTGCCCAGTGCTGGGATGGCAGCACCCAGCCAAGCAAATGCAGCCTGATGAAGGAGGAGCTCAGATGGTGGAGTGGGCCTGGCTGGCAGGCGAGGAGGCTCTTCCTCCCTTCCTCCTTTGGGGAGCGGGGTGGGGTGGGCCCCCTTCCAAGAGTCATCCCTCCCACCCCGTTCGCCTCTGCTGTAGCCGAGTTGCTGAGAGTGTGAAATGCCACCCTGAGCTCCTTGGAGGGAAGGGTGGGATAAAAATATATTGGATAGTTACCGTTGCTTTTTCCCATTTCCCCCCAGTCTAGCCTTCATCCTTGGAGAACTCCATGCAGAGCCTTACTGATCGCACTCGAATCGCTCCCCCGGCTCCTGGCCCTCTTCAGTCTAAACAGGGAAGGATGAGCCTTTCCTTTCATTCCCTCTGCATAGATACCCTGTTCCCGTGTTTGTTTAATTCTACTCACTTTCTCGAATGGCCTCGGAAGTCTACAAACAGTCCAGGAGCCTCAATTTGGCAACCCCTGTCACAACAGAGTCCAGTGCCATAGCAACTGGTGTCTTCTCCTTCTTTTTATCTTTACTATAAATCAGCGCTGTTTGGATTTTTGCATGTTTGGTTTGGATTTTTTGCACTAAAAACCTTGGAAACGTATGCTGTAATTATGATCTGCTTAAGAGCATAGCCTGCTGAAGAAGGTCAGGCTTCCCCACTTTTGCTGTTTACTGCAAAGCAAAAATGATGCACACGGAGAGGAATCCTACGAGGTGTGCATAGCTGTTATCCCTGTGAGCAGAGGCTGCCTTGTCCCCCTGACCTCGGCTGTCATGTCCTTGTGGTTTCAGAATGTGAGGTGTGCACTCAGGATCTCATGTCCTTCCCTTATTTCATCCTCCCCCTCCCATTCTAGCTTTTGAACATACCTCCTGGAAGTCATGGTGACTCCTACTGGGGGCTTGGATGTTTTCCAGAGAGGGGGCTTGCTGTTGCCTACTTCTGTGTCCTACCTCTGGTATTCCAAGGAGGTCTCCCATCCAGGTAGTTGCCAGAGTTGGCCCTGCTTAGCTTCTGAGATCTGACAAGATCAGGGTTGCCTGGGCTATCCCGGTCAGAGTGGTATCAACATATTCAGTGCAATCCACATGCAAGATGCAGAGAGCAAGTCAAGGCTTGGCTGAAGGTTCATACAGATGAATGTGCCTCTTTAGAGTAAGCGTGGCTTCTTTCCGCCTTTGTTTTTCAGATGACATTTGTACTTGCCTCAGCAAGCAAATACTGATTTCCTCCTGCTTTGGTTCCTTACCATGCTTGACAGACTGTCTGTTTCTGTTTGATGGTGTATTGCAGGGCTCCCCAACATTTTTGAGCCGCAGGCACCTTTGGAAGTCTGACACAGCCGCAAAATGGCGACCACAAAATGGCCACTGTGGGAGATGGCTACAGAATGGCCACCGCAGCTTACATTCAGTCACATGGTGAAGAACCTTGTACCCTACTGGTGGCTGCTGCCAATGCAACATTCTTTAAAATATGCACAGAAAATCAGAAACCTTGTTGAGCAAAAGCCCCACCTGGCCCCGACCACTTTTCAAAAAACACCTGGCAGGCACCAGAAAAGGTATTGTGCATCCCATGGAGCTCATGGTACCATGTTGAGGACCTCTGTACAGTTGTGCAAGAAACATTTGTGAGACTGTTTTTAAGCAATGAAATGGTGCTTTTTAAAAATTAACAAATCACAATCACTGTTTTTAAGCTGAAAACTACTCTGAGGAGGGCATGGGAAGGGTTCTTTGGGATGCCACAGTTATCCAGCCAGTTGGTGCTCCTGTTTTTCTTGTTCTTCTAACTGGCAGAAGTTGTTATGCTGGAAGAGAAGAATATATATGTGACTACAGTGCGATCAGTGCTTTTTCCATTATGGAGCGGCTCTTCGTTTTTCTTTATTTCTCAGTCTCCTTGAGCATGGCTAAGCAAAGTAAAATTGGAACAGCATGTCAGAGCACCTTTCCCTTTGGAAGAGAGAACACTGGAAAATCACAGCATTTTTGTAGTGTTTGCTTTATTTACAAATGTACAGGTGGAGGCAAAGGGTCTCTCATGGAGAGCAGTGACTTCAGTACCGCGTGTAAGATTCCAGAGAGAGAGAATGCGCCACAAGGTGCTTCAGCCAGTTCTCAGGAGTGCCGGCTTCTCTCGTAGTAGAACTTTGGATTCTAGAGGAGACGGCTTCTTCACGCACAGGCAGACATTCAGCTGGAAGGGGGGGGGAGAGTCCTCTTCCAAGCCCAGATGGATGCTTCCGCAGAGCCATTTCCTCACACTTAAGGCCCATTGAGGAGATATTGACAGTCATTAAGAGACATTTCCATTCTTTTTGTCACAGGCTCTGGCTTCCCCCACCGGAGGGCATGCCAATTTAGGCCAAGCCCATAGAATAAAACAATTTGCTGTAAATTTATGACTATATGATACACAGAACAGAAGACAAAATTAAGACAGGAAAGGAAGAAAATGAAGATGGGGAAGGAAGAGGGGAAATTTAGACGCTAACTCTTGGATTACTTACATAGCAGTTCCATAATGACCAGAGGGGACGTCTGCTGCAGGAGACAGTTCTGACCAAATGTCAGTCCCAGACTGCCTGGGAGAGGGGCCTTCGCTGTCTGCCTTCTCCTGCTGACGAAGCCAGGGGGAATGGCTGTGTATGGGAGGGGCTGTATGTTTTTGTTGCACGGAGAGGCTGCCATCAGGCAACTGCACAGTAATTTAGGGAAGAAGATAGTACCTAAAGCCTTTGATTTTCCCCAAGCATGTTCTGGAGAATCCGGGGTTTCTCACCAGCCTGTATTCCCTGTGCTTCCAAGGTGGAGAGCTCTGGCAGGTGCTGTCTGCTATGGCAGCACTGGTAGGAAGGGGCAGAATTTGAGGGCTCCTCTCCCAGTCGGGTAGTGTGACGGCTGTGGCTCTCTCTGGCTGGTGCTCTGCCCGGCTATCACCAGCCTGAAGTTCCCCACCAGGGAAAAATCAGTAAAATTGGACAGACTTCCTTGAAAGATAGTCTCTCCCCTTTTAACAATCTTCCCCTGTTGGTTCAGCAACCAGGGGGTGTTTCTGGGCTGTGCTGTCAGTTCATTTGGGACTGGTTGTACCTCTGGATGTCTGCACAAACCGAGTGTGATCCCTGC
The DNA here is from genome assembly GCA_029375565.1 of Gekko gecko. Lineage (NCBI taxonomy): Eukaryota > Metazoa > Chordata > Lepidosauria > Squamata > Gekkonidae > Gekko > Gekko gecko. The sequence continues at coordinate 41,303,422 of JAPDNY010000008.1, read as the reverse complement.
AGTAGGTACCAGATTGGAGGTCCGCACCAGATGTCTGAAGGTTTCCTGAAAGTCTGAAAATTGAGGAATGTAGGGCTAAAGCCAGGATGAGGGCATTGGAGGTATAGGATCACAGCCTTGTTTTGCAGGCCTAAGGAGGCATTCTAGAGATGATGACACCCCACCCCCCAACAAATGCACTGCTGTGCTGAATGAAATGTTTATGTTTGGAGCCCCCGGCCTGGTTTTCCCGAGCTGCCTAAAGTTAAGAAAACAAGTGTTTGAGCCTTCCCAAGCATAACAAAGATATACTGGTTCCTTTATATGTTTTCCCATGCTGGAAAAATAGCTGCTACAGGGAGGAGGGGAGAAGAAAAGAGCATTAATGGAAAGGGTTGCATTCCTACTCCCCATGACTGTGGCCTGGTCAGATTCCACATACTCCTTCTGCAGCTGCTTTGAACTTAACAAAAATACTAGAGATCCTGGTTGTGATTCTCTCGTGTCATGTCTGCTTTGGCCTAAAGGAAGTCTGTGTCATTGCAGGAGGAGGAGACAGCTTCCCTGACATGGGGGTGAGCCTTCTAAAGGGAACAAGCAAGAAATATATAATAATGTAGGAAGGGGCAGGAAAAGTCAAACAGTCAGGGCCCAAGAGGTGGGGCCAGATCCGTAGATAAAGACAACGTATTGGTGGTTTCTCCTGTGTCTGTCATCATCTTTGGTGTGAAGCTGAAGTCCAGTGCATTTCTAGCTGGGACATGGTTGTTTGTAAAGAAGGAAATGGTGCAGTGTGAGGCTTCTGTGGTCCCAGACAGATGAGAAGCACAGTCTCTCAGTTCAGACTCTGCCTGTGTTCCATCAACTGACAAATTCCGTGTTATAGTCTCTTGGGAAAACCTCACCATTTTTTTTTTAAAAAAGCACGACTAAGGTCCACTGTCTGTTAGTTCAGGCTATTGACACAAGGAATTATTAAAACGCACAGCATATGATTGCACAGTGTGATGCACCCTATGGCAAGCTTGTGTTTCCCCTCACTTCTGTCTTTGCTACCCCATGGGGGGAGGCACACTGTGCTTTGCTTGCAGCTAGGGATGGGCATGAACTGGCTCATGAACTAAAGTTCGTGATGAATTTTGTCCGGCTCATGGTTGATGTACTCAAGTTCATGACAGGTTAACCAGCACAAAATTTCCATGAACTTTTAAGCTGTTTGTGGCAGTTCGTGAATGGGTAAATTTCCAGATGGCCTCCACCCAATCTAAATGTTTACAAGACTTCAAAGCAACAGATGGGAGTGGAACTTGGAGGGCATGTAAAGGAGCAATTGGGGGAGGTCCCCTGAGACTTGGACGTCTCTAACTTGCACAGGATCCATTCTGTACAGTCCTGAACCTGTGCCTGTCAAAATGGCCACCTGTCATTTCCCCAGAAAGCATTTCTTGGGGGTAACTTCTTTGGAGGTCTGTAACTATGTAAGTCCAATTCTCATCAGACTTGGAGAGCTGGTAGAAGAGAGTAAGCCCGAGAGTCCCTGCAAGTTTGGTGTCTCTAGCATGCTGGAGGGGGAGCTGATTCATGAACCTCAGAAACTGAACAGGTTCATTTGGAGCTTAAAAGTTTGTGACAGTTTGTGGTTTGTGAACTGAGCATGCCACGAACCACAAAGTGAACAGAACTGCATTTTCCAAGTTTATGCCCATCCCTACCTGAAGCTGAATGCCCCCGATGGAAGGCAGACTTTGAGCAGGCAAACGGCTAGATGTCTTAAGCCTTTCTCCCATCCTTAATCTTCTACGTTTGAGCCTGGTTTTCAATAATAGGAAAGAGATAGGAGAAAGAAGCACAGTTTCAGGAATTGTTACTTTCAGAAAGGAACAGAAATAGGTTGAAAGAGAAGTTGTTTAATTAGTAAGCTTTATAGTTCTTCTGCTAAAAGGGAAATCATGAAACAAAACAGGATCTTTGCGTGGTGGATTTACGACGTTCTGGATAAGTAAATACTAAAATAGAGAGCGTAGGTTGAAATCTTAATCAATACACAGCAGTTTTTGAGCTACATGCAAGTCGTTAATTACTCATAAAACAGAATTAGAAGTTAATTGGAATTGGACTTGAACAGGTATTTTTTCCATTTATTAGAACTTAAAAACAGAAGGTTTCTGATATCCTGGCAATCAAATTTGCTGCAATAAACGTGAGCTCATTTTAAGTTCATTCTATTAAAAACAGAATAAAGATGGTGAAAATCCAAGGATATTTTTTTTTTGGGGGGGGGATAAAGAAAGGGTGGTTGTCTTCTTAGGATTTTTTTCCAGGTTTCCCAGAGTTTGTACATTTCTGTCATAAAGTTTTAGTGGTATAAAAGGACTATTAGAAACACTTGATAAAATGCCACACATCTTTGCTAATACCTCGGGCAGACCCCCTCCACCCTCCAGGCATCTAAAGTTGATGGCATTGCAGGATCCAGTAGCTTGAAGAGTGGGAAGAGGTGCCCTGGTTGTGACTTTTTTGTTCTTCAACTTGCTGATGAATATGCATATTTTTCCATGAGTGTGAAGCTTGGAGGAAAGACCTTAGGGATTCATAAGACCACGTATCCCAGCCCTCAGCATTTCTCTCTAGCAATTATCCAAAGCAGTCCCTAGACAGTTTGAATAGGTGAAGCTGTGTGTCTTGGTGACCAGAGGTGAGATGTCTCTTTCCAGAGCCTCAAAACTCCTCTGCTAGCACTTCTGGAGCCCAGGGTGAGAGCTCTAAGGATCACTAATGATTGTTGTCTTCAGAGATTCCCCTCCTGCACTCTTCCAAGTTCCTAAGATAGGATTTTGTACGTTCATCAAGCCTACTCATACATATTTCTGTCTGTTGACATTGTTTGATGATGTGGCTTCCTTTGGCACAGGTGGCTGCCATGTATGCCTCTCTGTGGGCAATGTTGCTGTTAGCATTTCCTTGCAAATGTTAACAATATGGCTGTGGTCACACTAGCACTTAGGCGTGGTCTGCGCACGTCTCTAAGTGCACCAGTTCAAATTGTTTTAGGAAGGACCAACCAGACAGCACAGTTTTCACGCACACTTGTGCAGTGGCGAGGCATCCACATTACTGCAGCACCTCAACCACAGAGCATGCTGTCCAGTTGGTTTCTTTAAAAAACAGGTGGGCACATGGACATATGCACTCATGCACTTATGTGAACATCAGCAGTTACTCAAAAAAATAAACAAACATCCCAACCTGGCAGAAACAGATCTGCCAGTTCAGACTTCCCCTCCAGCTTCAGTTCATGCTGGGAGTTCAGATGGCCAAAAAACAGAGTGGAAGCGCTGGCGTCGGTAAACACTGGACTTTCCCCAGTGCCTGGTTACTCTGCTTCTGATGTAGGGCAAAATGGGGTGGCCACGACTGGAGCACAGAAGGCAGATGTTATTGTCCGATTGTGCTCTTTAAATCTGCAAAGATATGGCAATGATATTGCTGCAAACTACTCATGTGTCCACATCCTGAATCTGCCACAAGTCATGTGACTGGTTCCCTCTGATAGGCTTTTCTCTCTTGTTGAAATTCACACAAAACATTTTTATTATCAGGCTTCTTGAAAATGTTATTTCTCTGCAGATTTATAAACATTCCTCCTTTAAAAAAAGTTTCCGCTGTCCCCCTGCACTTTTGATGGAAGTATTTTAAAATTGAACAAATCAGTCATTTTAATTAAATTGCAGTTAAACTTATTTGTTAAACTTATTTTATAGATCCCAAACTGTATCAAAGGGACCTCAGAGTCCCACTGTGAACTGGCTATGGATCCCCCGTGGACCTTTTACCCAGAACACATGGGTATGCCTGCCTGCAGCATGATGGGCCATCATGGAAGGTCTGTGCTTTGCTCCCGTATCTCCATTCACTCTTTCAGCTCTGTATGATGCAAATTACTCATGTTACAAAGCACAAGTAATTTGCATCACATCTGGGACAGAGGTAAGAGAACTGGTTGTGGTCTCCCATCCAAGTACTAACTACGCCAAACCTGCTTAGCTTCTGAGTTCTGAAGAGATCTTTGCTCTATAAGTGAATGCATTTCAGACTGTGTGATTTGCATGAGCATTAGTCCCACTGAGATCTGTGGAACATTTCCAATTATACCTCCATAAGGATCAAATTGTTCAGAAACAAAACAATCCTGTGGTAATTATACTTTATTTTTAAATTTAAGTCGGGATCTTCATGTTAGAATGATGTACTGATGAAATAAGTTAAGTGTATGATGCTTATGTTGTTTGTTGCAGATTAAACTGTAGGTAGTTGGAAAAACAGTTGTTTTATGGCGTCCAGATTCTAGTTTTGTTTGCCTTCATGAAACAGTGTGAGCTTGGATGTGAAATCAGTGCCTTCAGATGCCGGAGAGCAAGAAGCAGTTGCTTGCAGGGCAGAGGGAAAGGAATATATATATATATTAATGTAGAATAGTTTAACAGAAGGATGCTCTCACACTGAAAAACAGATGCCTGCTCAAATTTGAGAGAGGCTTTAAAAGTACTACCATTCACAATATTACTCATACATAATTGTTCTATTTTTATTCCATGTATTACTGTGGTTGGCTGCAACTAGCTACTTTGCATTTCTGCCAGACCCTTCCCCTCTACCAACATGAGAGAGAGTGTGTGATTATTTGAAAGAATTAATTGTATGATTAATTGTGCCTGTGTCATTGCAAAAGCAAAAGCTTTGAAATTGGAATTCTCGGCTGTGGAGATGAAATAAAGAAAGATACAAGAGTAGTTCTTCCGGTATGCATATGGGGAAGTTCAAGCAATGCTCACTCTAAGTAAAAATTCTACTTTATGAGCTACTGGCATTAAAGTTGTGAGTGAGTGATTTGTCTGCTGCATAAATTAGTTTGCTCTGCAGCCATCCTTCCTGAGCTAAGACAGAAATGTGAGCTGGAGGCTAAAAAACTGTGAGCTAGCTCACACTAACTCAGCTTAGAGGGAACACTGGGTTCAAGTCATACATTGTAATTTGCCCAGTATAACAAAGCTTAATAATTGTGTACTGTTAAGTTGCAACTGACTCATGTTGACCCCATGACCACAGGGCTTTCAAGGCAAGAGATGAGCAGAGATGGCTTGTCATTGCCTTCCTCTGCATAGCAACCCCTGTCTTCCTTGATGGTCTCCCATCCAAGTACTGATCATTGCCAATCCTCCTTAGCTGCCATATTCTGGCAAGCAGAGGCTAGGTTGGGGTATTTGGCTGCTGTGGTTGGTTGTGTCTATGCAGGGCCTTTTTTGTAGGAAAAGCCCAGCAGGAACTCATTAGCATAACAGGCCACACCCAACAGCAGAAACTTATTAGCATATTAGGCCACACCCCCATACCTTTCCTTGGCTTGCCTGGGCAAGCTGGCCCTTGGACAGGCTGGGGAAGGCACGGGGCGGCATTTAAATGCCTCCCCCATCCTTCCAGCCCCCCCCCAGGCCTTCCCTCTGTAGCCACACACGCAGAGATTTTGGCTGTGGTGGGCGTGGCCTACTCTAAAGCCAGCCGGAACTCCGTTCCTGTGCGTTCCTGCCCAAAAATAGCCCTGTGACTATGTACTTTGCATTTCCCAGTGTGAGAGAGAATGCATGACCATTTGAAGGAATTAATGGTACAACAAAGCTTATGTGCCATTAAAACTGAATGCTTGAATTTTGGACTGGCCCCTCTAAATTCAAGAGTCTAGGTGTGCTTATCAGGGAGTATGCTCCATTGAGTTCAGGAAGCCTACTTCTGAATAAACGTTTATGGGATAGGACTGCCAGGGTTTTAGACTTTGGGCCCTGCAACACTATAGAATGATCTCTGTTTTCAAAGGGCTGTAATTCTTCCCAGATGATACCATTTGCTGATACAGAAATTGCAAGGGACCCTGCTCACTAGAAGGGCACAGAACATATTTGCATAATACGTACTTGTAGCTTATTGAAGAAGAACTTCAGACCATAGCAAGTAAAAGACAGCTGAAAGGAAGAGGGGAAATGAAAGAAAAGGTGAAGAAAAGGGCATAATATGACCATATAGTTTATTAAAGCGAGCAACGATAGGTAATTTTGCTGCCTTGCTAGAAGCATGCATGGCATATATAAAATGCAAGACAGACAACAATTTGTTTTCTTTTTCACCCCCAGGGTCCAATTTTCTCAATACACATCCCTGATATATATACACTGTTGGCTACTAGCCTCCATGGGTGAACATTTCTCTATTTGTTTTATCACTCAGGGGAAGGAGTTAAGATCCGCACATTAAAACTGTGTTCCTCTGGGCCTACCAGGATTCTGAAATGAAGATGAAAACTTTGCATGCAACTGAACCATTCCAGTATTTAGTGAATAGTTTTAAAAGGCCTCTAGAGAGAATGCCTTTTAGGCTGCTGTCACACTGGAGGATTAGTGCGATTTGGCCGTGCCTGTATTTATAGCGGTTTAAATAGTTGTGGGAAATTTTGATCAGACACTGAACTGGCTTCACTGTGCACTTGCCCCGGATTGTTGCAGCATCCTTTTGTTTTTGGTCTTTCACTCATACACATTGTTAGCTGAATTGCCTTATTTCTTACCAAGCTTGGGGCGGGGGGGGAGTTATGATATCAAAGGGTAATTGGCATATAGTGCAGGGTCATAACCTGTGTCTGCCAGAGTTGGAGTTCCCAGAGCCCATGAATGGACAAGGAGACCCGGATGATGTGATAATTGGTCTTTTACTTAATAATTATCAACCATACAAAAATGACTAGCACACATACACACTCAATAGAGATCTAGGAAGAATTAGGCAAGAGAAGAGTGACTTTCACATTAGCAGGAACATAGTTGATGGGTGATATGTTACCTGTCTGGCAAGATGAGTAGACCATGCAGTGAAAAGGGAAGAAAAGAGAGAGGGGGAGTGGATCATGAACCGGCCACTGACACACGTGAAGTGGTCCCAAACTGATCAGAGATGGAACCTGAAAGGGGGGGGGAGCTCCACTGCATGTGCAGAGGGTTCTCCTTAAGTGGCCAATTTTGTGACCTGAGGCACATCCTGGTTCCCAGGAAATGTAGAAGAAAAAACCAATAACTTAAGGTGGATAGGACAAAGGAAACAATGGTTGGACAATATGCATTTGTTGTGCTTGAAGGAGTGACACCTCTTGGGGACGGTGTGAAACAAGGGAAGGGGGAAAGAGGGTACAGTCACTGTAACGATTCGGTGCTTGTCATGGGTGTCCTCTGGATCAGTGGCAGGGAGGCTCAATTTGCATCTTTTGTTTCTGGCTGGGCAACAGATTTTATTTGAGGATGACTGGGGGGTGGGAAGGAATGTGCTGCATGATGGCATCCCTTCATGGCTTCTTTGCAGGAGCATCTGGCCTCTTTCAAAACATGGCTCCTCTCTGGTCTGCTGCTGTTTCTGTGTTCATGAAGACCGGGGTTGCTGGTCTGCATCACGGTGCTTGTGCAGATGCAGAGTGGAACATGGGCAGAAGTCCTATGTAGTCTCGGGTCCAGATCTGGCTTGGCAAGCGCCTTTGGCACAAGGCTGCCCTGGCCACAGTATACAGTCCATAGTCCAGCATGGGGCACTCAGCTTAGCACCACAGTTCCATCCATTGCCCTGGCACCCAATTCACAGTCCAGCAGGGCATGGATAGTAAAAGAGTCTCTTTAGCAGTGCAGTCTGAAACGGCTTCTTGGCGACAATTATGAGCGTGTGTCTGAAGCTCTAGCTCTATTTCGACAGCTCCACAATCCCTTTGCCAAGTACTCTGGCCTCTCTCAGCCTCCTTCCCTTTGCCTCTCTTCCTTGGAACACACGGGGGAAGAGGGGATAAAGTGCAGATTTACATGACAGTAGTCCCATTGACTTCAGTACATTTACCCTTGTGTCAAACAGCACCTCTGATGCAGAAACAGGTTGGGGGGGATTTGTCGCTTGACAACAACTCCAGGGGGACTCCCGATCCAGAATGATTACTTGGCCGTGGTGATTGACAATTCCAGGGGCAATTATGCAGGTATGCAGGCATACCTACCTGATCCACACAAACACACACAAAGCCCCAAAGGAGGTGGAAATAGAAGGGAAGGTTCAGACTTCCCAAACAGCTTGACTTCACAGCAGGGGGTTCAGACGTTGGGAAATGCAGGGTGGAAGCACTGGCATATGTAAAGACCGGACTTTCCCCAGTGTCGGCAGACTCCACTTCCAGGACACACTGGATCCAGGTGCCAATGACTGGGGCAAGGAAGGCAGATGCTGTTCGATCGTGCTCTTTACATCCACAAAGGTACTATGATGATCTCAGCACAAACTGCTTGTGTGACCACAGCCTTAGCTAGCAGATGTGGGTGTGTTAATCCTACTAAAACTGCTCAGACTACTTATTTATAGGCTAGCAGGCATATTCTTAATGTTTTTTAAGGTTCCTTATGTGGAAATACCTCAGAGATGCAGATCTTGTGGATGATCCACACATAGTCCATGTATTTAGGTATGTTCTATAGGCTGCGAAAGAGTCTGGATTTTTCCTGATGGGAAGAGCAGGTGAACATTGAGCCTGTTGAGTCAATAAGGAGCTGAGAACTCAGTCCTAACAATTATGGGCCACTTCATGAGAACTCTTCAGAATGGTACAAGGTATGAAGAGTAAATTATATTCCCAAAGGGCAATGTGAATACTATGTGCTATAATAAGCTACATTTTCACAGGCAATAACAAAAATGAAATTAGAATCTACTTATTTTCCATGTCTTATTCCTGAGGGCAGAGTTTTCCCTCAGCTGAAGTTATCCTGCAAACTCCCAAATCAGAGGGTTTAAGTCTGCAGTCCTAAAATGTTTTTGATAAGTATGTCACATAGGCAGTTTTCAGCAAAAGTGATTCAGCATTTAATAAGTGATTCAGCAACTCAGAACAGCTCAGAACAGATAACAAACACATAGAGCAACAGGCTCTTATTTAAACTATGTGGGCTAGCATAGCCACGCCCCTATTCAGGTTAATAACCAATAGGATTACAGAGATAACATCCAATCACTTTACTTCCCTCCAGCACAATCCTTGCCCCCTGATTGGCCTGCTACACAGAGTAGCCAATCAGGCATTGCCATTTAGGATACCAGCATGTCAATGGGGATACAGTCCAAGCTCAGGACATAACAGTTTGCCTGTGAACAAACTTCATCAAATAAAACGGGACTTATTTCTGAGAAGACCTACTTAGGCATTCTCCCTAAAATTACTGCTAACACAGACCAAATGTTAACATAAGAAGAGTGATAATGAAAAGGAAGAATTCTTTAATGTATAGAAAAAACCATGAGTCCAGTGGCACCTTTAAGACCAACAAATTTAATTCTGGGTATAAACTGTCATGTGTGTGCACACCTAAATCTAGAAAAATCTACTCACCTGAATCTAGAAAAAAAATGTCAGTATTGGATATTGAAACTCTGTCTTGGATAGGGTTGCTGACAGGCTTGGAGGAAACTATCTAGACCCTTTAATAGAGGTTTTATGAACCTTGAGTACTTTTAAGTCTGTAATTTGTATGCTTCAGTCTGTGTTTCAATTGTGTCAGTTTGAACCGTTATCATTTGTGTCCTCACAACCTGGTGCCTGCATTGTTAGGTGCCTTAAGTCAGAGGAAGTAAGACAGAAGAAGAAGAAGAGAAGAGATTGGATTTATACCCCACCCTTCACTCGGAGTCTTAGAGTGGCTTACAAACTCCTTTTCCTTCCTCTCCCCACAACAGAGACCCTGTGAGGTAAGTGGGGCTGAGAGAACTCTAACACAAACTGCTCTTTCAGGAACAGCTGTGCCAGAGCTTGTGACTGACCCAAGGTTACATCAGCAGGTGCAAGTGGAGGAGTGGGGAATCAAACCCGGTTCTCCCAGATTAGAGTCCGCACACTTAACCACTATACCAAACAGGACAGAAGAGGGATGGATGGATGGATGGATGGATGGATGGATGGATGGATGGATGGTGTTAACCAGGTGAGGGTCGGCAGCATGGTATAGCCCAGGTATATTAGAACTCAGAAGCTAAGCAGCATCAGTACTTGGATGGCTCTGCAGAGGCAGGTAGTGGCAAGCCACTTCTGATTCTCAGATGCCTGGAACGTTTTTTCTTGGGGCCTGCCATAAGTCAGTTGTGATGTCATGGCTCTTTAATATGTATTTGTCGTTTGATGCCATGAAAAGCTTTCAATTGCCCATTAAGCTTCTTCTAAAAAGACCTCCAGGCCTTTTGACAACTCTGACTCTGGAAGCATCATAAATGTTTGAGATGACAGCTAAGTCATTGCATTTGGCAGAGTTACATTTTTGCAATTCCCAGATTGTTTCATTAATTAGATCTCATGTGCATGTGTGTGTGTTCATGTCAATTGCCTTTGTCCTTCAGTTTCACATTTAGCATTATTTTCCCTATATAACAGTAGCTACTTGCTAAGCAAAGAAAAAGCATAAATAAGCAATGGTACAGATTTACCCCTTCCAAAAAAGCTGCCAGTTCTTTACTGCTGGCTTAGGATGGGTAGCTGGGAAAAGGCACACCTCCAGAGACTGCGTCTGTGCTTAAAGATCTGCTTTTAAATCATGGCGAAAGGCTAGTGGGGGAGAAGGCGCAGAAGCTGATCTGCAGGGAGTCAACGCTGTTTTGAAGTTGAATCAGACTGCTTGCTGCTTTTTTGAGATAAGCAACAGGAGTGGGAATCCTAACTACTGTGGGAAATATTTCTGTGTCAAGATACCCAAATGGCTAAGCAGTCATCCTGGCTTGAAGCTACAGATGTTTCAGGCACGTAGTGGCTTGACAATCAGTCCACTGAATTACAAATTGGTCACTGACTGTAGCATCCTCTTGAATTCTGGATTTAAAGAAAACGTTGAGAAAATGTGTTGGGCCTAGGGAGGCCTTTGCATTGGTCTGTTTCCATAGTGGAGTTTTTTATTTTGGAGTAAACAAAGGAGGGAAAGCTATATACCTAAGCAGCATTTTGAATTATATTGATATATAGAAATATTTATACAAAGCTAGATTTCAAAGCAGATATGTGCAGTTATTATGCACGTATAGTATCGCCCAATCTCATCAGATCTCAGAAGCTAAGCGGTGTTGATAGTTGGATGGGGGACCACCAAGGAAGAATCTGCAGAAGAAGACAATGGCAAACCACCTCTGCTTCTCACTTGCCTTGAAAGCCCCTTGCTGGGGTCTCCATAAGCCATTTGTGACTTGATGGCACTTTACACACATGCAAACCTATGTGTTTTTATAATGTACGCAGACGAAGTAGTGCAGCAGTGTTTATAATGCATGTAGGTGAATTGTATCTAATACGAATTGTTATCCTGAGTGTACAGCTGTACAATTTCATGTTGGACAGCCTTTTCTAAGCTGCTGGTTTCTACTTTAAAACAGAGATTAGCGGTGCCATCCTAAGCATCATTACATCCTTGAAGTCAGTGGACGTAGAAGGGCATCACCCTGCTTAGGATGGCAGTGTGCAGTAAGTCACACTTGAGAAATGCCTAGCCTAAACTCTTCAGAGCCGTGACCTCAATAGCCCAGGCTAGCCTGATTTCATCGGATCTCAGAAGCTAAGTAGGGTCAGCCCTGATCAGTATTTGGATGGGAGACCACCAAGGAATTGTGACATGATGGCAGGCAATGGCAAACCATCTCTTGCCTTGAAAACCCCTATGGGGTCTCTATAAATCAGCTGTGACTTCCAAATAAACAAAAAAAATCAGACGCCAGCTTCCTGTGTGTTTGTGTGTGAACCCTCTGTTTTAGGCTTTAGTCAACATCCAAGGGTTGCCAAGTTCCATGTAGTCCCAAAGGAAAGGAGAGTGTGTAGCAGTAGGATTGGCGCCTGACCAGGCAAAACATGGATCTCAACAAGGGCAAGAAAAAAGTTGCAGCAGTTGTGGAGACCCAAGAAGGACTAACCCTAGAAGAAGGACTCAAAAGCTGTAGTGCAAGACAACGAAGAATTCAGGAATGCCAAGAGTTCCATCCTATCCAGGTTACAAGGAGAAGAATAAAAAGCTGTGGAGGAAGCAGTACAGGACCATGGTTAATGGCACAAGAAAGCAAATGGGAGGATTCACCTTCCATTTTCAAAAACAAAATCTCTGGCATAAAACTGACATTCAGAGAGAGGCAGGACTGGGCATTGTCCAGCTTGTTCTGTAGCCTCCATTTTCTTGTCTTACTCTCTGAGGAGAATAAGTGCCATTTTGTTTGGGATCTGATTTCAGGAAAGGTGCAGACAGGCACTATGTTACTTCATTCAGCCAGTTTGGTGTAGTGGTTAAGTGTGCGGACTCTAATCTGGGAGAACTGGGTTTGATTCCCCACTCCTCCACTTGCACCTGGCTGGATGACCTTGGGCAAGCTGTAGTTCTGATAAGAGCTGTTCTTGAAAAAAAGAGCAGTTTCTATCAAGAGCTCTCTCAGCCCCACCTACCTCACAGGGTGTCTGTTGTGGGGAGGGGAAGGGAAAGGAGTTTGTAAGCCTCTCTGAGACATCTTTGGGTAGTAAAGGGCAGGGTATAAATCCAATCTCTTCTTCTTCTTCCTTTGGGTAGATAGCAAAATCATCTTCCTACACTCACGTCTGGGGGAGGTCAATAATAATTCCTTAAAATGATGGAATAATTGAAGTTTAATTTTCTAATTTGAATCTGTGTCTGAAAGATTAATAGCTTCTAAATCTGAATTTTCATAATTATGGGCTTCAGGTCCTAAGGAATTGACATGAGTTGACAGTAGTCTCAAGTCTTGTCACATGTTGCTTCATTTGTCAATGTTGTGCTTTTATTTTCAAACATTTATTATGTTTTGTTTGATACAGAAGACGAAGGAGTGTGTGGCAAACGAGAACTGGTATCTGGGTTTTATATAGGCTTTGCTCCCATGTTTGGTCCTAAAAGCTACAATCTTGGCCCTACTTTTTCTAGAAATACTACTATTTTTGAATCTAAGGGATTTCCTAAATTTTACTGTATCCTCCTATGGATTTACTTCTGCCTACAACTATTTCATCTGTTTCTGGTTCCTTACTTGGACTTACTCATACTGAACCACGATTAGTCAGTTCAGCTGGCAGGTGGAACAATGCCTAGTTATGACTGGCCATACAATGAATGAGCCTACTAACAGATGACAACTTGTGCAACTGGTGATTCAGTCCCTGCATGGCAGCGGGGGCGGGGAGGGTGGTGTAGGAGAACTCAGATTTGCACAGCAGTCCACTAGTATGGGAAGCCATACAGACCTAGATACCTGGGGAGTTTTAGATCCAGAGAGCGGACTTTTTAATTCAGATAGATGTTACCACAGTGGCTGCAGGCACAAAAGAGGAGACACTGGCTTTCAAAGTAAATAGAAGGAGCCATCTTGTTGATTGACCTGGGCAGCGTTGGGCACCCATCTACTGGATCAAGAGAGAGGGGAAGAAGAAGAGAAAGGATGTATACTCCACCCTTCACTACTCAAAGGTCTATCAGAGCAGCTTACAATCCCTTTCCCTTCCTCTCCCCACAACAGATACCCTGTGAGGTAGGTAGGGCTGAGATAGCTCTTTGGAGGACTGCCCTTGAGAGAACAGCTTTGAAAGAACTTATGACTGACCCGAGGTCACACCAGCAGCTGCATGTGGAAGAGTGGGGAATCAAACCTGGTTCTCCCAGGTTAGAATCCATGCTCCTAACCACTACATCAAACTGGCTGCGTCTCAAAGGAACTGAGAATCAAGAATCCAGTCAGGTCAAGCCTTTCTTTCCTGAACCAATGCAAGTGGTGTTTGTACTCACTGTTCTGACCTTTGGAAGTCTGAAGATCAGTCATTATGCCTCCAGACGCCATAGGAACATGAAGCAATTCTTTAGCGGATGTAGAAATCTGCTTGCCATGGTGATGGATATGCAAGTGTGGCACAGGTTCTGCTATGGCGTCTTCACATCTCTCATTCCTGGTAACAGGGCCAGTTCCAAGTTTTGGGGGGCTCTGGGCAGAGAGTGCCTAGGGTCCCTCCACTGTGCACCATGTGCCACCACTCACACCTCCCTTTCTACCCACCCACCCACATTCCCTCCACCTGCCTGTGTCCACTTCCCTTGCCAGGGTGTCCTTCCCCTGCCTACTTGTGAGTCCTTCCATCACCTGCACTCACAGCCACCTACATGGCCACTGTGCCCCTTCCTTCACAACAGTGAGAACCAATTTGATGTAGTGGTTAAGAGCAGTGGACTCTAATCTGGAGAACCGGGTTTGCTTCCCCACGCCTCCACATGCAGCCAGGTGGGTGACCTTGAGTCAATCACAGTTCTCTCAGAGTTCTCTCAGCCCCACCTACCAAACATGGTGTCTGTTGTGGGGAGAGGAAGAGAAGGAGATTGTAAGCCCCTCTGAGACTCCAAGTGAAGGGCAGGGTACATATCCAATCTCCTCCCATCCCCCCTCCCTTCTTCCTTCTTCATCTCCTTCCTCTCCTTCTTCATCTTCTCCTCATGTTTGCAGCTAGCAGTGCCTCCACCATGGCTGTCAGGAACACTGCTACTGTGCACTACCTGTAGACCCTTCCGTAGAGCTACTGGGCTGGTCGAGCACTCACAAGCAAGTGGGTGGGAGGAAGGGAGCATTGGGGTGTGTGGGTGGGAGGATCAGCAGCCATGAGCCCCATCAGAAGCCGTGGGCCCTGGCCAGCTCCCTTACCCTGCCTGCAAAGGTAGTTTCTGAAGACTGCAGCAGAGAAGGCACAAGTATTCTAGTGGCATCATGTTGGGCTAATGCAGGCTGTAGTTCTCTAGGATTTGGGGAAGGGGGGTAAGTCAGGGGCTTGTCTTTGATCTCTGTTAAAACAGAGTCCAGCTTGTCATAAAAATCCATTCATCTTGAAGCGAACCATATTGTCACTAAATAGAAAGCGTGCTGGGCCTTAGGCTGTTCTCATCAGGTGGTTTCTACACTCTCAGTGGTGTATAAACAGTCCACCAAAAGAATCTATGAAGTTACTAGGCGTACATTTTGAAAGTCTTGATCAAATCAAACATTAAAACATTCTGGAATTTCTACAAGGAGAACTGATACGAGCCTTAAGCCTAATGCACTGAAAAAAACCTGTGTCTTTGTGCTTGATGGCATTGAATTAGAAAGGATTTTTGTGCATCAGCATGTTTGCTGCTCCAGCAGAGCTGGTACCCTTCTGTCTCTTCTTGTGGTTCACGGATTCTCCACCTGGAATTCAATCTACCTGAAACAGGTGTAGAAATGACCTCAATACAGGGTTGCATCGTCTAATCACCATGACAAGCTTCTGTGAGTTTGCCTAGGTAGGGTTTTTTTTTTTGGGGGGGGGAAGTCTGTCTATTCATTAGCTGGTAAATAGCCAGGAATAGACTATCAAAAGGTAAACAGTTATTTTTTTATGTTCTCTTCAGTGTATGTGTATGAGTCACACAAACACACACACAAACAAACACAGGATCAGAGAATGTTGTCCAGGCATGCCTTTGCGAGCAAAGTATTGATACGCAGAGCCACGAATACACAAAAAAGCTCTGAAACTATTGAGAATGGTAAACAGTTACTGAGAGAGTCACGGTATGTGTATTTCATTTGTATCTGCTTTCTTTCAGCTGAATTTTTCTTTTACCAGAATCAGTCCTTAGTGTGGCGGGAGATAGACTATCTTGTAGTTGTCTTCTGTGTCAGTTATATTATGAATGCTTTTAGTGATGCTCATGGTGGGGATTAAAGAAAACGGCTCTTTTGAAAGGCTTTCCCAACTTGCATCCATTAGAGGAACATAAGCTTATATTTCCTTTCTCTGATAATGTCACTGTCAGTTGCGGTGTTCCTTTCTGGCAGCTTTTATAATATCCAGGCAGTAGTGCACTATGAATAATACAATAGCATAATCAGTTTACGGGTATATTTCTGTTCTTCAAATTATTTCCTGAAATTCCTGTGGCCGCAGTTCTCACAGTAGGAGCTAATCCATTCTAAGCAGATGTAGGCCCTTGATAGATGAGGCTAGCCCTTTGCTTTTGTTAACTGTAGGGAGAGGGAAATCGACCTTATCTCATGTGTTTAAAAACCAGGGCTGCATCCACATGGCAACTATTTTCCGTGTTCCTTCAGTTGTTGCTGTGAATGCAGGGGAATTTGCAGATGCAAGGGAGTGTCCACATGGTAATTTCCCCCATAGTTTTACTAGCCCCCATGGCTACCATTTCCTTATTATCTGAAGAGGACTTTTAAAAGCTTTTTTAAAAAGAAAAAGTAATTGATATGGACCAGTCATTATACTGTTAACTTCCAACGGTATGTCAATAACATTCAGTTATGGACAGATCACTCTATCTTTACAGTTGGTAATTGACATATCACTATAGTTTTAAATATATAGCTTAATGGCTTAAGCCTTAACACTATATAATGTCCTTTTAGGGTTTTTTTTTAATCCTGGAAAAGTCCATTGGTGGGCTTAAGGAATTGATTGTTCCGAACTGGATCCTGTCTAGTGAGGAAATTAAAAAAGGCATTTGAATGTGCTGCAGTCAACTTAACTGGAATCCTTTTGTTGCTGGGGGTGAGAATAAGGGCAGGTCCTTACAGAAAAAGTAAACACAATAGCAATAGGTTTTCCTGTTTCAAGCTGTACCAAACATGGCTCAGTTATACAAACGCCACTGCAGCTTTATATAAACCTTATTATCTCTTTGTTCTGCTGTCTCTAATTTGGGGCGCAATGCAGCTATTTTTCGCTTATGGTCTCAGCAGGTAGAGTTCTAGATAAACACAGTCAGGTCAAGATAACCCTGTAAAATGTTTACGTTATATCTTTATGGATAGCAAAGACTCTAAAAAGAGACATCATGTAGAACTCGGTGCCTTAGGGACAACAACAAAAATATAATTTGTCACTGTTCAGTATTAAATAATTTTTGCAGGCTATTATTTTATTTTGGAGGCTTGAGAACAAGGGAATAGAATGGCTGACTCCAGTTAGATGTGCAGAATCTCCCCCCCCCCATGTTTTGGTATTAAATTATAATTATTCCTGCTTTCTCTTTCTCCTATTTTTAGAAATAAAAATAAGCAAGAGATACTTCTTTAGTTTGATCATGTATTCCAAATGTTCCAGTGAAATTATGAACTTCTGTGGTAACATGTTAAGAACCAAGGTTCCAAAAACATTTTTTGGGGGGAGGCTAAAAATAGCATACATGGTACTGATCATGCTACAAAATGGCTCATATTCTTCATTGTCAGATACTCAGTCTACAGAACATTGTGAAACTTGAAAGCTTGCAAATTTGCATCCGAAAAGTTGGCCTCTATAAATACCTCCTTGTCTGCGTTCCATCTCATCATTCTAACCCACACAGCAAGAGCACTTGGTATACCAAATTGCTTAATTTCTCAATGACTTAAAAATAGTCACAAAGACTTCAAAAACTGAAGACAAGGCATTAAGCTCGGTGGGAAAAGGCTGCAACCTGTTGTTTCACTTACCACTCTAAAAGGTCATGATATTTTCCAGCAATGATTGCTTTATAACAGGTCTCTGCCCTTTGTATATGTATTGATATGAAGATCCCCAACACATTTTAAAGTTGTGTGACAGATAGTGAGGGGCTACTGAATGGTCAGTCCTGACGAAACTTTTCTCCCTCATAAGATTGAGGTCATCTTTTTCCAAGGTACTCTCAAAGAATGAGAAATGGAAACACATCACACAGGCCTCAGTGCTTGAAGAAGGCACAGCATAGAAAGGTCACATCTGATTGTCTAGCATCAGTGGCGTCGACTTGAGTTGAGCTACTTGTCAAGAAGGTTCTAGAACTGAGGAGTCACAGAGCAGACAGAGACCACAACAAAGTAGGGAAGACTTAAGCCCCGGAAACCATGAATTTAAGCATGTTTTACTTTGGGTTGGATTGTGGCTATGGCCAGTTTGGTATAGTGGTTAGGAGCACAGACTCTAATCTGGAAGAACTGGGTTTGATTTCCCACTCCTCCAAATGCAGCTGCTGGTGTGACCATGGGTCAGTCACAAATTCTTTCAGAGCTGTTCTCTCAAGAGCACTTCTCTCAAGAGCTATCTCACCCCCACCTACCTCATAGGGTGTCTGTTGTGGGGAGGCGAAGGGAAAGGAGACTGTAAGCTGCTCTGAGACACCTTTGGGTAGTGAAGGGCAGGGTATAAATCCAATCTCCTCCTCTTCCTCCTGTATAAAGCTGATAGGGTGCTTGATTGGTGTTTATGAAGATTTATGAGGATTTAAACATGTGAACTTTTACATTAACATTTGGCTTGTGTTCTTTATGAGAACTGTATAACATGAATAAAGCATATTTGAACTGGCTCTAATTGATCCACATATTTCTACATGGCAAGCAATTCCTGTCCAGTTCAGATTGGATAGTGAATGTGAAGTATTGCAGATGGTATAGTGTGGAGACTGTCCCACTAGCACAGTGGATTTACTGTGTGGCTCACAGAGAGCCACATTCATATTTCCCTTTAGCCAGAAGAGTCAGATGGCTACTGAATACATTGTGCAATACCCCACCAAACACACAAACCATAATATAAGAGGTCAATTTTAAATATAGAACTATTACATTTTAAAGTTACATCTCAGTACCCCAAGCATGTAGCATTGTCCCTCACCACCACAATTGAACCTCAGCCAGGTTCTGTGTATCTGAAGTAAGGAGAAAGGCTGGCAATTCAAACATGATGCAAAACAGTGTGCCAACTCACAGGTTCTCCAGAACTCTTTAATAGTATGCATTTTAAAAAAACAAAACACTTCCTTATGTTAAAAGCTCCCTTTAAATTGAACAGTGTTGCAGTAGACAGGGTGATTCCAATCTCTCGTCATGCTACGTTTTATGCTTGCAAGGAGTTTTGTATTATGGGATTGCTTTTAACACTCCCTCACTCCCAGGTGTTGCCCATCCACCAGCTAACCCTGGACAATGTACCTCATGCCAGAGAGAGAGAGAGAGAGAGAGAGAGAGAGAGAGAGAGAGAGAGAGAGAGAGAGAGAGAGAGAGAGAGAGCGAGAGAGAGAGAGAGAGAGAGAGAGAGAAGGGTGCAAAAGAAGCAAAGGCTACTCCAGTTCTCCAACTGCAGATGCCTGCTCAGAGCCAGCCAGCAATAGTGTGAAACCTCCTTTTGCAGGAAGTGTGTGCACCCTTTACTTTTTCCTAGCAGTGGTTGTTTCAGAGTGGGAGCCACCTGCCGTCCACTAGCCTCACTGGGCAAGGACCTTGCCCACTATCCTGAAACAAGGGGTGTGCCACTTTGGGGAGCGGTGCCACAGGTAGGTTGTCAAGGGGCTACACATGGCTCTGGAGCCACTGTGTGAGCATCTGCACTAGAGTATGTAGTTTGATCCTCTGCTTTAGTCCTTTAGAAATATTCACCAGATTGGCAGCGGGCTGAGATGGGAGGAGCTTTTTCCAGGCAGGACTTGCTAATTAAAGTCCCAGCACACTTCCCCCAAGCACACAGGTGGGCACAACCCCCACCCCCAAAACTCCGGAGAGTAGATTGGTGCCAATGGGCATCATGTTGGGGATCAATGATTTAGATCAATAGTACTTGCGCTGTGACTTGCAGAGAGCCACATTAGCAATTAATGTCAACCATAAGAGCTACCATATATTCTGTGTGTCACTCCAGATGCACACACTCGATAATATATGATACAGCTATTAGGGATGGGCATGAACCGGGAAAATGAAGGTTCGTCATGGTTCGTGGAGTCTCACAAACCATGAACCTTCATGAACCTTCCTGTTTACTGAACTGGTTTGTTTTGTGAGGCTTGTGGTGTGGTAGAACGGCTCCCCGGCAGGCTAGAGATGCCAAACTTGCAGCGAGTCTCCAGTTGACTCTCCTCTTCTACCAAAGGGAGATTGCCTCCCCTTTCCTCCTGACCCTGCGATCCTCGACTTCCAGGCCTCCTGGAGCCCCCCTTTTTGGCCTGGCCTCATCGGCTGGCTTCTTTCTGACTGCCCCATGGGCTGGATTCCCAGAACTCCTGCAGCTTCCATCAGAGGAAGATTGCTCTCCATTTTCCTTCCAACCCCTCAGTCCTCAACTTCCAGGCCTCTTGGGGTCCCTCATCTGCTGGCCTCCCTCTGACTGCACCATGGGCCATTTTTCCGGAATTCTCGCTACTTCTAGCGAAAGGATATCACTCCCCCTTTCCAGCTTTGAAAGAACTTATGACTGATTCAAGGTCACACCAGCAGCTGCATGTGAAGGAGTGGGGAATCAAACTCAGTTCTCCCAGATTAGAGTCTGCGCTCCTAAACACTACACCAAACTGGCTCTCAAGAGAGAGCTAAAAATAATATAGGTATTTTGTACCCAAAGATAAAACAAGTAATGGCTACCACTTGCTGTGAGCGGAAAAGTGTACTTCCTCCAAACCTTGTCACTTTGCAGAAGAAAACAGTTGATTTTTAATGTGTACACAAATTTACATAAATATGTGCACAACGCATTCAGAAGGATTAATGATGGGATGTGAAAACAGTTACCACCTGCTTCCAACACCTGCTATAACTAGTGTAGCCTCACCTCATTGTTCCTTTTCAACATTGCCTGTTCCCGTCCATGAGGCTTAAAGTATAGAACAGTTCTATGTATCCCTCCCCAATTTTAAAATCTCACCACTAGGCTGTGTCCTGAGTTCCCACAGAATGCTGGGTAATAAAGGAAAAGAAATCTCACTCTAGCTGTGACACTTTGGTCCAGTTTGAAATTGTCTTCTGCTATAAGCTGTACTATAACTTTTCTGTTATGGTTCTTCTTCTTTATCTTTAGTTAGAACAGTGATGGGGGAGAGGAGAAAAAAAAGATTCCTGAAATCATTCGATGCTTAGATCCTTGTCTTAGATCACAGTTTAAGGTATATAAAGACAAGGTTAGGGCACACCTCTTTTGAATACTGTGAAGACCTGCCTGGCTGAGGGAATTTTCCCAAAACAATTTTGGTTTAAACTTCTACTGAAAAAGCCCTTGGCAGATAAAAGTTGGCCAATTATAGGCCTGATTCCAATCTTCCCTTCCTAAGCAAAGTAATTTAATGGGCAGTGGCAGAGTAACTACAGGGCTTCCAGATGACACATATGCCCATGTGACCCATTTCAGCATGGCTTCAAGCCTGTCTGTAGGAAAGAGATGGCTTTATTTTATTTCTTTATCTATTTATCTATCTAATTTTTTGTGGGTATTTTATGTGTATGTGTGTATATGCTTATATGCCTGGAAGTCATGGTGACTTCTGGCAACCCCTAGTGGGGTTTGGACATTTTCAGAGAGGTGGCTTGATAGCCTGCCTCTGTGTCCTGAGCCCTGGTATTCCTTGGAGGTCTCCCTTCCAGTTACTTGCCAGGGTTGGCCCTGCTTAGCTTCTGAGATGGGATGAGATCGGGCTTGCCTGGGCTATTCAGATCAGGGCAGCTTTAATCACTTTGATGAACAACTTTAGCTTGTAAATGGATAGGGGGGAATGCATTCCTCTTGTTCCTACCTGAAATTTCAGTGGCTTTTGATACAGTTGATCATTCCATCTTGTTGAGGTGGTTAGAAATTAGAATGAGCGTTCAGCTAGCAGTGTTCAAATGTCCCCTGCATTTTTTAGCTGATTGTATCCAGAAGATGCTTAATCATAATGCTGAACCTGTTGTTTGGGATCTATCTTGTAGAGCCCCCCAAGGTTTGATGTTATCCCTGATCCTTGTTGATATGGGTATTCAGGCACTAAATGAAATTATGGTAAGGTTTGATGTTGTGTGTGATTGCAGACAAATCTGCATAATTCTGTAAATAAGCCTCAGGAAGCAGCTGTTTCTGTCCTGGTCCAGTGCCTGGATGCAGAAGAAGAAGAAAAAGAGGAGGAGATTGGATTTATACCCTACCCTTCATTTGGAGTCTCAGGGTGGTTTACAATCTCCTTCCCTTCCTCTCGCCACAGCAGACACCCTGTGAGGTAGGTGGGGCTGAGAGAACTCTTTGAGAACTGCCCTTGAGAGAATAATTCTGAGAAAACTGGCTTGCCCAAGGTCGCGCCAGCAGTTACATGTGAAAGAGTGGTGAATTAGACCCAGTTCTCCCAGATTAGAGTCTGCTCTCCTAACCACTACACCAAACTGGCTATTGGCTGAGGGAGAACAAGCTGAAACTCTGTCCAGGTTAGATGGGGGTGATGCTTATGCTGTTCCCGGCAGCTTGAGCTGGCTCTCAGAACAGCTAAGTTTTCAACGCACAGTCTTCACTCATTTAGAAGAAACTTTATTGAACTCTTTAAGCATCCAAAAGGTTCAGTTTACTTACATTCCCTTTTTTAATAGCTGTTAGGAGCCTTAAAGTCCTGAGTCTTTGAGTGATTCATATGGTAAAAAGAGCTGACTTTCTCCTGTCTTGTTAGCTCTGAGATTACAAACATACTAGGAGGAGGAGGGTAACAAAACAACTTTTCCTGGGCAAATGTATCAAAGGAAAAAGGCTGTATAGAACCAATCAGAAAGGCATAACTGGCATGCTAAAATGCTAACTAAATATCTAAGCAAACTAAGGCATGCAACACTTGAGCTTCAGTCTTCAAGTTCTTCTTCGGTGCAAAGCAGGATCATGTCTCTTATCTGGCAGCTGCAGGAACTGTTTGTCCCTTATAGATGGAGTGGGTTCATTGTCATGTTTGGCTATCTGGAAGCAATCTATGTGCACATTCCCCACAATTACCCATCCAAGCTTTAACTTCTGGGCATGCAGAGTCCCAGGAGGCCCCAAGAGCAGCTCGTGACATAGCAGTAGATTGGAGATATCTGTTCCTAACAAAAGCAAGATTTGCGCATTGGAGTCCAGGACAGGAAGTTGGCTTGCTATCGGTCTCAGATTAGGATGATAGAGTGCAATCTGATGTGGGAATCTGTGTGTGGTCGTTTGGTAGAGTGTCGCACTCCCACAGTGGTGGCAGAGAGAACTGATCTCTGCTGTGGAGCAATTTGATCTGAATTCCAAGACCACGGCCATACAACCCAGAAAATCTACAACAGCTAATGGAATCCAACTGCCTGCCTCCCCACTGTGCACTGGACCCCAGCACATGTGTTGAGGGTGTACTGAGTCTGTTCTCCCTGTAGGTCAAAGAGTTTGAAGAATTCCGGGCTGGCCAGGGACTGATTGCTTTGTCCATCTAAGATCATACATCTCTGTGGCTTTTTCTGGATGGCTTGTAGAGAAGACCTTAGCCAGACATCTCTGGTGACAGGATCTTTTAACTTTTGTGTTGCAGACCTGAGTATAGCGGATGTTGATGAACTCGTTTTGACTTGTTTTAGACATGTGTTCGCTGGAACGTCTGTGGAGGTTGTTGTAGAAGAGGAGCTTGGTGTGGGTTGCTGTGGCGGATCTGGATGCATGGCTGTGGGGTGCTTGTCACTGTCGCACTCACTGCAATTGATAACAGCTTTACAGTCCTTAGCTATGTGGTCAGCGGACTCACAGCACTTGAAGCAAAGGCCTTCCACTCCTCTAACGGCTTACCTCTGAACTCCCTACACTTGTTCAGTGGGTGCGGCTTCTTGTGAAGCAGACAAGAAGGCTCTGTAGGTTTGATGTCTCTGTTGGTTTTATCATGCTTGATACCCCTTGTCTTGCTCAGGCACTTCCATCTTGGTCTTCATGTCTCTTGAAGGTGCTCTTTCCACAAAAGAGTCAGGCTGAGGGGGAGTCATAGTAGGATTGGGAGTCATTACGATCCTCTGCTAGCTGGGTGATTAAACTCACTATGTATGAGAAAGGGGGGGACTGGTCTTGATGTATAGCCTTGTAGCTGGCAACTGCATCACCCCATTTCTCCTTCAGTGTAGGTGGTAGCTTCTCTTTGATTTGTCTCTGTGTTAAGCTTTGGTCAAGACACGCAAGACCTGGTAGCCTTGGATCTCTCTTGGCTGCCTGTAACAATATGAGGAAGTCAGACAATTCCCATAACTTCCTAACGTCTTTGTCAGTTATCTTGGAAAATGTCTGGAGTTTCAGCTTGAGCGCTTCCTCAATTGCTGTCGATGCTCGATAGCGCATGTCAAGCCTTGTTCACATGTCTTATAGGGCTGTTGTAGGACCCATTGCATTTGCTGAAGCAAGGGTTTGAGCTTGAGCAGAGGATTCTGGCCCCAGCCACGCTATCAGGTGTGTGAATTCCTCTTCTGGAGGTAATCCTACGTTCCTGACAACTCTTTTGAAGGTTTCCTTCCAAAGCGGGTAGTGCTCTGACAGCTCTGAGAACTTCTGCACCCCCTTTGCTGCTATATCTGGAGGCATTCTATTAGGTGGCTCAATGACAGGCTTCATTTCTGATGCTGGGTTCCCATAGGCAGGTTGCTGATGGGTGCGTGGCAGACCATTGACTGTGTAAGCTAGCTGAGGTGCCATGTACATAGACTGGTTCCAGTCATTTGCCATCTGCGCCGTCCAGCTCCATCTGGGCATCTCTGGTGCTAGGAATGCTGGGGCAAAAGGTGTACATGTGAACACAGGAGCTGTAGGTGCACGGGACTCTGTTGTAGGCACACAAGCCGTGTTGGTAAAGACAAGAGTCATAAATGTTAGGGATGTCGTTGCAGGAGCCACAGTTATGTGGTGATGCCAGGGGTCAGGAACCAGAGTGCCTTGGCCTGAGGGAAACATTTGTATGGTTCCTGTAGCTCCTTGTTGATTCTGGTGTCCAACTTGTCCAGAGTCCATGACTGGTCTGAATTCTGGGACATTAGGGCTGGGCACTTGACTAGCACCCCTTGATGCTGGGACAACTGATGTTGGAGCAAGGGTCAACACAGGATTTGCAGACGTCAATGGAAGGGCTACAGGTGTATGGCTTGGAGCTGCAGAAGTGATCTGGAAAGCAAGGGGTGTAGATGCAGATGCCATTGTCACCAAGGTTGTAGGCACTGGCAGTGTCACTAGTGCATCAATTAACTGGGCTGGAACATGAGCATGGGCTGCAGAAGTCGCTTGTGCGTGTGCTGGCACAGTGGGCTGGAGTGAAACTGTCATGATCTGTGTAAGACTGGGAGACAAGGCCTAGAGGCCTAGGCCTCTAGAGACCTGTGTGGGAGTGGAAAGCAGACAGCCTACAATCCCCACAATGCTTAGCGATGGTTGTAGCCAATCAGTGTCCAGGGATTGTGTGAGGAGATGTGAAAAGCTTTGTGAACTGTGAAATGGTGTTCTTTTCTCTTCTGTGGTCTTGCCTTACACAGAGTAAAACTGAGGGGACTGGTCTGAAAGGAAGATCCCTCATTTGGGACAGAGTGAGTACAGACAGGCCTGGTATAAGAAGGCTGTGAGCCTTGAACTAGTAACCAGTTAGGAAGAAATAGGTGGCTGCATTAGATTTGTTTATTTTGCATTTAAACACTGTTATATATTTTAAAGCACCTTGTGTTGTTTTCCTTGCCCCATTACTGTATTAATAAACCATTTGTTTAATTGTTCTCTGCCTGATCAGCACACTTATAGTTTTCAGCTTAAAAGGGACATTTTGGTTGGGCTTGGGAGGGTACTCTGGGCCTTCTCAAGGAACCCAAAGTCCAGAGTAGTGGCAGCTGAAGGTGGCAACCCACTGGGGTCATGACAGATGCGGAAACAGGAGTTGCAGAAGTCACTTGTGTGCATGCTACAGTACAATTTGCTATGCTTTACTATTCTAATCTCTGCTGGGAAAACACAATGCTTGTTGGTAAGACTGATGTTCTGCAGGGAATTGCACTGCCTGCATCTTCCTTCACATTCTGGGAAGACTTCAAAGGTTTTCCTGCCCAGGTGTTCAAAGCTCACAGAAGAGACATAGTATGGTGTTGGATTAGGGCCTGGGAGACCCAGGCTCAAATCTCTGCTCTTCCTTGAAGCTCAGTAGCTGATTGTGGGCTGTCACTGTTCTCAGCCTAATCTTAAATCCCAGAGAGAGGATAAAATGAGGAGAGTAATCAAGTACCTTGAGCTTCTGGGAGCAAACGTTGCATTTAAAAAAAACTAAAATAAATTAAAATAATATTCCTCTAGGGTTGCCAGGTTCACTGGAGAAGCATGGGTGGGGGGATGGGGGGCGTTCTGGGAGCCAGAAGCATTGCCCTCTATTGTGTGTGTCGTTCAACCTGGCGTGGAAGTTTCATAGCTGAGTATATTGATTTACTTCCATAATTGCTGTGGGGTTCTGGAATACTTGTACCAGTCAAAAGGTGCAGCTTGTGACAACTACTACAGCTAATGGGTATTTTGAAGGTATGATAGTGCTCAGAATCTACTGCTACACAAGACCAAGCCTAAGTTCTCGGTGTCCTGGAACAAGCGAGACCTGCTTCAGAATCCTCATTCTCTCCCTCTGCACCTGTGGCCGTCTTGTTATTTCCAGAACAGGGAACAGTGGCTGAACAGTCCAGCAGCTAGGTACATGGCAACCTCTGCAGAACTTTCGACATATCATTTGTCCAAAGTTTGTGCCCGCTGCCCTTTATCAAGTTTCGGGACAACTCTTGGTCATAAATATAGACAACTTTGGTCAATAGCATCTCTTGTTTTTATAAAATAAAGTTTATGTTTCTCAGTGTTTTACTAAAAAAAAACCTTACCAAAGTTAAAAAAAAAAAAAAAAAGCACAGCCAGCTCCATGTTGAAAGCATCTGTGAACTGTTAACCAATGACAGATTCTGAAAGACTCTGAAAGATATAACAACTATAGGGTGCAACTACATTAATAAGCCTGAATGGTCCTTGGGCTCCTGCACCACCCCTCAACCCAGCGGTGGACTGGGAAATTCAGATGGCTGGAGAAAGCCAAGCAGAGTAGCCCCTGCAGCATTACAAGCCAGCGTACAGTGGCCACTTGGCAATGCCAACAGTGGGCCTTGGCTTACTTGTTCCTTTTCCTGCAAGCTGGAGGCAGTGCTGAAGGAGGCAGTTGGTGAGTTGACACTGATCATCTTTGCCATTGTAGGACCCAAGCCTAGTGGTCTCTGAGGCACTACCAGAGTTGCTGGGGTTTGGTTCTGCTTGCTTCTGGCTGTTAGTGGCCCACCTGGAAAAATCCTTGTAAATTCAATGGCCAGTTCATCCCTGCCTCCTCCTTT
The DNA here is from genome assembly GCA_029375565.1 of Gekko gecko. Taxonomy (NCBI): domain Eukaryota; kingdom Metazoa; phylum Chordata; class Lepidosauria; order Squamata; family Gekkonidae; genus Gekko; species Gekko gecko. The sequence goes on along the minus strand of JAPDNY010000008.1, from coordinate 41,276,230 downwards.
CCCCATGTGTGACCTGCTGATTAAATATTTCTGCTTTCGTGGCAAACCATAGTTTTTAGTTGCGTTCAAACTTAGGTTTGTTTTCTGATGTCATCCTGGTGTGGAATCCTGCATTTCAGGCAAACCAACAAACTATAATTGACAGTTTGGAAGGTAATTGCAATCTGTGGACTGTCATAAACCCTGAAACGGCTAAAGATCTTGCTCTGCACAAGGAAAGGAAAGTATACATGAGCTTGGGGATTCTTGCTTATACATATATTGGCAAGCCATGGTTTAATGTTATGTCTGAACCATGCCCATAACTGAAGGTGAACTCTGGCTGACCCCTGATCAGGTGACATAATACGGAATGCTTATTTCCCTTTCAGTGTTTTAAATTTTAGGAAACCCAAGCTAACCTAAACAGATTTACATTGTGTTATTTTGCTTGAGAACAAGTTGTAATACAAATAATTGAGTTTAGCAGAGTCTCTGTTTCCAGACATCAGTAAATATTTTAAAACTAAACATGCCAGTGGGTTGTTTTAACAGTAATCAACTATTTTAAGGGGGGAAAAAACTTCTAATATATATGGTGGAGGACAAAAATTGTTATGTTGTACCATGGAAATAGTTATGAACAAACAAAAGGAGTCAGGAGGTACATTTTCCCCAGAAAAAAGAGATATTACATGTTATAAGAAAGAAGATTCCCCAGCTAAATAGGTTTGCTAATTTATTTAATCTATTTTTATCCTGTCCTTCATCTAAGGAGCTTGGAGGGGGCATACATGTGGTGCTCCTAATCCCAACCCTGAATTTACCTTCCGTTTGTCATGCCCGCCCCCGATCCAGCGCCTGAAAGCTCAGCCGTGAGCTCGGAAACACCCCCTGACCTGGCACCAGAGAGCTCTACCCCCGATCTGGCACCTGACAGCTCAACCATGACCTCCTCGGACCTGGTGCCAGGGATCAGGGACACGGCACCTTTAAGTCCCTCCAAGGTGCCGGAGTCCTCAGAGGATCTAAGTGCTGGGAGGGATGAGCTCCCAGCTACGAGACAGTGAGCACCTGGGGCGGATGCTTCCCCACCCGACTCACCCCCACGTGCAGATCATTTGCGAGACAGCAGGCACAGAGACTTGGCGACTCAACGAAAGGAGGCATGTGTATGGGGGCGACGATCAATGAGCCCCGAGTATTAACTAGAGCAGGGACCTGGCAACGACCGGTTAATTAGTTAACAAGCCAGCACGGTATTTAGGAGCATCCCCAGCCGTGAGCAAACTGTGCTGGCAAACTCGTCGAAAGACCACACGCCTTGCACCTATCCTCATTCCCTCATCTCGTCGTGACTCTCTGGCTCCCGACCTCGGCACATCTCTGAACGCTCTTCTGGCTCCTGATCTTGGCTCAGCTTCTGGACTCCACTTTGACCTCTGGCTAATGGTATACCTGACAATGGCTTTGCTCTCTGCTTTGAAACTCGTTTGCTTGGACTGGACTGATACCTTGGCTGATCTCTGGAATTCCCTCTGACTATGGCACTGGACTGTCCCTCTGCACCAAGCCCCCAGGCCCCATCGTGACACATCCAAATGGACATAGAGCTGGGTGTCATCTGCACATGGATTACATCCAGCCTCAAAGCTGCTTTGACTGACTCCTGTCCTGTTTTCTGTGGACGTTTCTACTAATGCAACCAGTGGTGTCTTGGTTCCAAAACTAGGCCTGAAATGGGTCAAGGACTGATAGGGGTTTGTTACTGCTTTCACAATAAATATAGTTCCCTCTGGTAAAGTCTTTGGAGGCAGGTTAATTTAAAAGATGCAGGGAATGCAAACTGAGAATGTGGTCACACTGCCTCTGACATTTTTGGGTGTTTCGTGTCCCACTGAAGCTCCTATTCTTGCCTGTTGTGGAATGCAGCCGAAGACCTAATTAAAATAGAAAAAAGTGGACAAAAGGACCATTTGTGTAGTGGTGACAGAAGGTGCTGTTGCTGCGTACCTTCTTCCTGCATTGAGGGTGGACTCAGAGGATAGATCCATCAGTGGCTACTAGGTATGGTGAGTGAAAGGACATTCAGAAGCATTCTGAAACAAAGTGCTAGGAGGCAATATCAGGGGACGGTCTTGGCTTCTATGCCCTGTTTACTGGCCCTTCAGGGCAGCTTGGTTGGCCATTGCGTGAAACAGGATGCTGGACTAGATGGACCACTAGTTTGGTCCAACAAGGTTCTTATGTTTTTATTCAAGCTTTTAGGTGAAAAAAACCAGGTCTCTGTACTGAGAACTGGCAATCCTTGTTGGCTAAATTTTAGCTTGGGTATATGAGATCGTAAGGGTCGACACGGCAGTTTGATTCACATGGCTGGTTCACCCGTGAATGTACATATCTTGGTTACTTGCCACTTTAATTCACAGCTGAATGTACGAACTGACTCTGCTGGAAAGCATTTTTTCATTGTATTTATGATATTATTTACCCTCACTTCATGGTGCTCAGAGCAGCATGCATAGGTTATTTCAGTTTATTTTCACAACTTGGGATCATGGCTTGCCCATGGCTACCCAGGCAGCTTCATGCAGTCTCTTATTATTAAACTCTTCAAGTGAAGAACATCTGACCCTCTCCCTAACCCACCGATAAATAGGCCAGGATTTCAGTGTAGTTCACCACCAGTTTACTCTTTCCATCCAAATTCTATTTGACTTTGTTGATGCAAACATGAGACAATTAGCTATATTTGAATCCTTCCAAAATTGTTTTGTGCTATGCCAGAACTGGGAGTGGGGGAGGTACCAGGTACAAGCTGTTTTGAGTCAACTTGAAGGCCCTTAATGTTGCTTTTCTAACTGATAGGAGCTTTTCACTCCTTGCCCCTGGCAGTGTCTCCCCAAAAGCTGCCTTGAAATGCCAGGAGGACTCCCCTGAGAAGCATTCAACTCATTACAAGCAAAGAGCTGCTGCTTCTGCTGCTGGAAGGGAAAATTGGCAGTCTCTCTGTCTGCACATGGGTCTACATAGTGCCTGTGCTCAAGCCTATTTGAATGCCCCATGAGAGCCAGTTTGGTGTAGCGGTTAAGAGTGCGGACTCTAATCTGGGAAAACTGTGTTTCATTCCCCACTCCTCCACATGCAGCTGCTGGTGTGACCTTGGGTCAGTCACAAGTTATTTCAGAGTTGTTCTCTCAAGGGCAGTTCTCAAAAGAGCTCTCTCAGCCCCACCTATCTCACAGGGTGTCTGTTGTGGGGAGGGGAAGGGAAACGAGATTGTAAGTCACTATGAGACTCCTTCAGGTAGTGAAGGGTAGAGTATAAATCCAAAGTCCTCCTCCTCCTTCTCTTGGATTCTGCTGCTTGAAGTCTATTTGCCCCTGTCCCATTTCACTCAATTATTTTGCATTACATTTTATAATTACTTTGTTATTGGATATTAGGTCCAAGATGCTAGGGTTCTCCCACCCACCCCTTTCATGGTGACTGCATCTTGGAAAGAAACAATGGCTGCAATCCTGTGTCATTTACTTCTTATGGTTTTTTTATTTTCTTGTAATGAGAACATACTGCAATAATTGGCACTTAGAAAATATCATGCTTTTAAGCGGCGTACACATTGTAATGGGAAAACATTCTATCCCAAAGTATAATTAGCTTTAATTATTTTTTTTACTAATGAATGTAAAAGCTTTTTGAAATTTCACATAGTAACTATGGTAGTAAATCTAATTTGTACAGATGGAGCTTTGAGTTACTTTCCCCCTTTTTTTTGCAGTTATGCTCAAAATGTACTTTTTGTTATGTTTTACTTTAGATACAATGTACAGCGGAATGCCAATAAAATATACAGTGCCATCATAAGTGGAGTTACACCCTTCTAAGTCCACTGAAATCAGTGGGCTTTAAAGGATGCTTGCCTCTTCAGGATGGCACTGATGAAGTAATGATTTTCAGGTCTGTAGGAGATCAGGATCAGGCCCACCCCCAACCTCAGACCATGGTACACCCCCCCCCACATCCAGGTGTGTGTTTTGTAGGGTCTGTTACCCAAATATTTGAGACAACATAATACTGGCTTGGAAATTTCCATACGATCCCTTTTCAGGCTTTATTTGTGAAGGAGGCATTTAATGAATGCTGACTGCAATGCAGAGAAGTTTTAATTCAGAGATATTGTAGAATATTCCCCGTGATCTTGGTTTGAATCCAATGATCCAACAGCAGAAATTGCATGGATCTTATTAGCAATACCCTCCCCCCAGAAGTCCCTGTTGATCCCAGGGTCGTGGGGCCCACCTGGACTATTAGCCACGCAGCTCAAGGGGCTGAATGAGAAAGGTGAATGTGAAATAGCCCTCCTGCCTACCTCTTGCATCCACGGAGCTGGTATTCATGGAAGAGGGAGGAGGAGGTTCCCTTCTGCCTCCTCAGTGCATCTAAACTGTAGCTGTGCACTCCTGAAGCATAAGTTTAAAAGACTGGGAAGATCTGATCCCAGATCTCACCTGCTCTGACCCCCTAGTGGGACTTATTGCAGGTGCAAAGATGCACTGAGGCACAGTTCATACTTTACGTGGAAACTGATACGGCATGGCTGCTCCCCATGACACTTTGGTAATTTCTGAAGAGAAGCAATCACGTGGGCAGAGTGATTAATATGGTTGTTTCTCACTCAGGCTTCCCTGGGTAATCCTCAGTGTTCTAAAAATGCAAAGATTGTTCTATCTATTGTGAGGCTGACATGCGGAATAACCCAGACGGCTTTTTTGCAGATATTTCTTGCGGCTTTCTGCTGTGCAGGTTTCTGTGAAGCTGTGCTTCTATGGGTGGTTCTCAGATTTCAGGCGTTTGTGACTGAATGGTTTAACCTGTTTGCTGATATTCCCAAGGAAGAACAAAGACAAGTGATGCAGGAAGCAGCGCATATTTAAAATGAGTCAATTTCCAAATATAAATATTGTTATAGCTTTTATCATCCAAGAAATTAGGTAGACTGAGTAGATTTTATTGCGCCCTTCATTTCCATCCTAAGGAATAATGTCTTTTAAAAGTCTTTTAGGGCTACAAGAACCTTTAAAGATGGAGGAAGTGAATATGGCTGGATATGAAACTGACCAGATCTTTCTGGATAGGGAGGTGCAGGTAGGGTGTTGAATTCTGAAATACAGCTTTTGGAACCATTGTAGAATTTTCTTTTTGCTGTGGTTTTTTTTCCTTTTGTCAAAGCTTATTTATTTATAAATGTAGTGTATTTTTATCCTGGCTTCCCATGAGGCAGCTCAGAGCAGCATACATTGTACTCCTTTACTCCATTGTATCCTCACAACAACCGTGTGAGGTAACCTATGCTGAGAGAGGGTGACTGACCAAGGCTACCCAGTGTGCTTCATGGCAGAGAGTGGTGTTTTGAACCCAGATTTTCCAGATCTTAGTCCAGCACTCTAACCACTATACCACACAGACTAAGGTTGTTGTTGTTGTTAGGCTTTGTGTGTAGTATAGCCAGGAGATCTTCAGACTGTCTAGCAGCCAGACGTTCTAATCCTTTTAGCATCATGCACCACTAAATGATGAGCTAGACTTGTTTTTTAAGTCAAGAGATGTTCCAGAGGTGGTTTGCCATTGCCTGCCTCTGTGTCACGACCCTGGTATTCCTTGGAGTTCATCCTTCCAGATATTAGCCAGGGTTGACTGTGCTTAACTTCCAGGATCAGATGAGATTGGGCTAGCCTGGACTATCCAGGTCAGGGCACAGACTATGAAATCTGTGGTGATTGTGACACTGAAAGTTCTAACCCCAACTCTCCCTCTAATCCTAACTCTTCTCTGCATTGGCAGGGCTGGCTGTGGCAGCATCCATGAAAATAGTAACACAGGAAACTGTCACAAAAATTGTCTTCTTGTCCCAGAATTCAGAAGGAGGAGGTATAGGGGAGTTACTGGATTGTTTCCCACCTGGTATATCCCATGAAGTTGCTTCAGAACTAGAAGCCATAACCCTGCAGGGCTTTCAGCTGAAGCCCCTGCCTCCCCAGCAGACCTACAATCTTTTCTTTAGCCAGGCCCTCTCCAAAGAGTTCAGGAAATAGCCCAGCCTTATCTTGGTTCTTACATTCGCTGTGTTGCTCCAGCTAAGTAGTCCCACTTGCTTTCCTACCAGGTGATTTGAAAGGACAGGGAGCTAGAACTGCTTTCAGTGATGGTCATTTCTTTTCCCAAAGAGGTGAAGGTTACAGATATCAGTTCATGTGCTACTTATGGTGTGAGGACACTCCAGATTACCAGCTGCAGTGATACTGGTAAGAACAAGGCCTAGAATCAGCTGTTAATTTCCAGGACAAATATGTGTTGGTCTTGTAATCAGTACAGCTATAATCCAGTAAGGGTAGGGAGAAGTGTGTATATATTTCACTATAAATCTTAATGCGTTGAAACAATCTGCTAAATAAAGGCAGCTGTTTAAACAGCCCAGCACTCTAGGCGGGTGTAATTTGTAATGTGGGATGTTCCTCTTGGCAACCATCTCTGTATCTGACATGGGCTACAATCCATCCAAGTTCTCCTGCTGAATGTCACAAAGCAATTTTATGTTGTCTCTTTTTTTACCTCAGGGAAAACCATTCTGTATAATTTGTAGTGAAGGGTAAAGGAAAGATGACTGCAACGTATGTGGAGCTATAAGAATTTGTGCAATAAGGAGTGACAGAAATGAGCAGACAAGAGAAGGAGAACTCTTGAGGCAGAGAAGAAGATGTGTGGGGACAGAACATCTGTGGTGGTTTGGGAGTTAAAATTAAAAATGGTATCAAAACACCATGTGTGAGGAAATAAAGGGCGATGGGAAAACCTGCTGTGAACCTGCCTTCATGGCCAGCTGGAGATTATAAATGGCTTTGGAATCAAAACAGAATAAAGAAGATTCTCTGAAATAGCAGGTCTAAAAGACAGAAATATAGAGTAAAAGAAGCAAGATGAATAGAAATCCACAAGCATTGAGAGAGTGAGGCATTTTCAAGGAAGCAAGTCTTGTTGAATAACAACTTCTGTCAGCCTGTTTAGGATTGTTCCCTGAAATGAGGAAAATGAATGAAAAATAAAATAATGAAAAAATGCAGTAATGAAGTAAATGTATTAATACACCCAGGCATTTATAAAGTCTTTTAAGAGATGGGTGCATACAAATAATTTCGACCCATTATTTATAGTTAAAAGCATTCACTTTCAACCTGGCTAACGCAGAGTTGTTGTGAGGCTAAAATGGAGAAAGTTAAAATGATGTATGCCACCCTGAGCTCCTTGAAGAAAAGGTAGATTAAAAAAAAAATCAAAAATGGGAACCCCTCCTACAGAAAGAAAATTACAGCATTTCAAATTAGGACATTTCATTTTCCTCCTGGAACGACTGTGACAGAGGTCCCCAACATGGTGTCTGTGAGAACCATGGTACCCACCACCAACTTTCCTGGTGCCTCCCAAGTGTTTTTAGAAAGTGGGTGGGGTCAGGTAGTGCTTTTGCCCAACAAGGCTTCTGATTGGCCATTGGAGATTTGTTTGGCTCTGCAGAGTTTTAAAAACATTGCTTTGGCAGCAGCTGCCACCACAGAACAAAGATCTTCACTGTGTGACTGAAAGTTGCAGCAGCCATTTTATGGCTGGCCCCACCTCCTGTGGCAGCCATTTTGTAGCTGTACCTGCCACACTGTTTCAGAATTACAAAAGTGCTTGCAGGCTCAAAAAGTCTGGGGACCCCTGAACTATGAGAAAATTCTACATAAAAATAAGAACGGAAATAAAAATGAAAAACAGAAGAAAGGGTATCTCAGTATCATTGAAACTTTTTGGGCACAAGGTTTGGAGAACTTTTTAGTAAGAAGCTAGTAGCAGTTTTTAGCAGGGGTCATTTCATAGAAAAAGAGGTGCAGGAGCTCATTAGCATACCATATTAGCATAACTTATTTGCATATGCCACACCTCCTGACATCACTGGAAGTGCGTCAGAAGGCAACATCCACTGCTCAGGCTCCACCCCAAAAATCTCCAGGTATTTTCCAACTCAGATTCAAACCTGGGTCTCCCAAATTCTTGTCTGGAACACTAACCACTACACATTTTAGTGATTTTAAAAAGCTCATCTGCTAAGGAAAAGAGCACACAGTAAATTGGTGTGGCTCTTCAGGTCACTCTGGAACTGGTTAAGGACAGAGACTGGCTGCAGCCATCTACATATTGAACGCAGACAAAAGACCCTTTCTGCATTGGGTATTCCCCGCCCTCACAGCTGTTCTGCCTTGCGGTATATTTGTTGTTCTGCATTGCCTCCTACTTTCAACTTGGTGTATATTTTTAATTTCGCATTGCTTCAGAGGTTCACTCTACATTTCCGCTGGGTTCTTTTAAAATTCTGCAATGCTCAGCTCTCAGTTCGGTTTCCCTCTGCTGTTTTCTTGGGTTTTCTGAACGCTGTTTTGTCACAGATTGTCTCCCCCCCATTCCATGCCAGAGTAATTCTAATGTAGACAAAATCCTTTGGATTTATCATCCCTGCTTTTAAGGGGCTGTCTTAGCTCTACTTTTCCCAGATGAGTGTACTCATGTCTGGGCTGGAACAGGCTTTGAAGCATGGGTTCCACAGCAGCCATACACTGAGGGTGTCTTGAGAGTGGCTTTCCACCACCCTGCACCCTTAAGCAGTACACAAGCAACACCTTGCTCCTTCTTTGGTTCATTGGTTTCCACTTCATGCTTGAGTCTGTTGTTGGTGACTTTCCTCCAAAACCTGTGAATGGTGTGTAGATCAAGCCTTGGCATATGATGCAGTGAATTTTCAAAATGTATGGGGGCAGATGGAAAGACTTGTTTTTCGAGTCTGTGAATGGCTCCCCTCTGGAGACACAGTGGGTATTCCCACATTTAATCGCAGCTGCAATGTGCATGGCAGCCCACAGCTCGCCGAAAAGTTATCCAAAATCTATAAATGTCATTCCCCCTCCCAGGAACCATGATCCTGGCCACCAGACTTTGAGCAGTCTATAATGCAGCGGTTGTTCTTTTAGCAAACATTTGCTTTGTTTCCTGTATAATGCAAAAGCTATCATCACATATGTTTTGGTATACTTCAGTACCATGTGTTAATACTTTTTAGTACTGTTGACACACCCACACTACTATGAGTCCTGGACAGTAATTGTCTCTAAGTGTCATTTTACTGATGGTAGGGGGCAGAGGAAAACACCATGTGGAAGGCTGGGGCATGGACACCAGGAGTATGATGTCCATGATTGAATTTGGGTGACTTTTCTCAGAGTAATGCAGAATATATAACCCAGATGTTTTGTGATTCCAGGGGGGAAACCCCAGAAGTGCAGAATTACAAGCACTGAATCCGGAGTAAAGGCAAAAAGAGATTGAGTACAGAGAAAAGGCCCAGTAGAAATGTATGCAGAAAGGGCCCAAAAAACAAGATCTTTGCCCAAGTGAAGATTATTCACTGCTGCAGAAACATATATGCTTATGGAAGACTTGCAGTGCATTCCTGTGCCTATCTCCCCAGATTGTATTTAGACACTATTATGAAGTGAGCTACTCTAAAAAATTATGCCAGACTGAATGTTGCTAGGTTTTAAAGTACCACTGGACTCTTGTTTTACCCAGAAGGAAGCAACACTGAATTCAGTACTCCCGAGGAAGTGTGCATAGGCTTATGGTCTAGCTGTCTTGTGCACATTTCCTTGCAACTACTGGAATGACAATTGATTTCCAAAATACAGAAATCAGTTCTTCTGGAGAAAATAGCTGCTTTCAAGGGTGGACACAGTGGTTTTAAACCCACTGAAGTCCCTCCCATCTCCAACACCTCCCCTCCACAGGCCCCGTCCCTAAATCTCCAGAAATTTCCAAACCTGGAGTTGAGAGCTCTAGTAACTTTTGCTGCTGTTCCTGCAGTGCTGTGTAACACAATCCTAAATATTGCAAAATGGTGGCTTTGGCCTCTCTCTCCAGCCCCCAGTATGGAAGAATTTTTTTCTTTTCTTTCTTGCATAAATAGTCTCTTGATGGACTGTCCTCTGGTTCCAAGGGATTTTTCTTGCCAGAATTAAAAACTTCTCTGTCACCAACGTCTTGGCAAGTGGGTTTGTGAGGGGTTTCTTATGCAGTGTGATAAGAGCAAGTTCAGTCAAAATGCGACTTGGAAAATGGACATGGAAGTGTAGTTATCAAAGATTATGTTCTGCACTTATTTGAGTCAGCATTGTAACCATATCTTTATGCCTGTAGATCTTTTCTGTAATCCAGAATTTTGTAAAAGTAAAAATGGAGAAAGTTTTAAGTTCTTGCAGAGAGCCTTATATTTTCTGTTCACTAGTAGTCAGAGATCCCCGAGGTTGCTGACTTTCTGAGAGATATTTTACTGTGAGCAGAACTGAATGTTATCTTGGGAAGTGTAGGGTCACAGTTTCACAGCTGCTGAGGTAACAGAAATGGAGGAGCTCTTATATGAGAGAACTGCTGGACAGGGGAATTGAATTAAGAACGAAAAAGCTTAAGAAGATGTAAGGGTATAAACCCAATAATTATCTTAATCAAGTTAAAAACTTTAAATATTAAGAGATATACAAAAATCTACATGTATTTATTACAAAGTGAATTAAAAAAACAGATATTGGCCCTGCTGATGGACTCAATTAAGAATCAAATTGTACAGTGACAACCAAAAATGACCGTTATTGACCTTGACCATATGTGTTTCAGCCCATTGGCCTTCCTCAGTGGTCAAACAAATTATATTAAAGTATGGCTCCTGACATTACAATGCCAATCATGTCTTATAAATTTACCAAAATGAAATATTTCTGGAGGAGAAAGGAAAAAGGGGAAAAAACTAAATTATTAATTATTAGAAATGATACAATGGAAAACATATACCAAAATATATTTTAAGTTACTTACTGATCATTATTGCCTGTGACCAGGGGTCTTTTACGCCCCCAGCCGGCGTCCCGGAGAGTCTTTCAGGCAGCCGAATGTCAATTTCAGCTCCATTATATCCTATGGGCCATTGAAGTCAATGGTGAAAACATAGGGTATATTCTAGGGGCTGAAGGGGAGGGGTTTGAGGGAGAGGCTAGAAACTCACAGGATAGCTGATGGAGCCTCTCCCCAAGATACCCACCAAGTTTCAAGAACATTGGACCAGGGGTCCAATTCTATGGGCCCCTAAACAGGTTAGGGGCAACCTGTTTGGGGGCCCATAGAATTGGACCCCTGGTCCAATGTTCTTGAAACTTGGTGGGTATCTTGGGGAGAGGCTACATCAGCTATCCTGTGATCTTGGAGCCTCTCCCTCAAACCCCTCCCTCCAGCCCCAGAATATACCCTATGTTTTCACCATTGACTTCAATGGCCCATAGGTATAATGGGGCTGAATTGCCACTGAATTTCTTTCATTCCCTCCTTTCCTTCTTTCTTTTTCCTCTTTCCCTCATTCTTCTCTTCTCTTCTCTTCTCTTCTCTTCTCTTCTCTTCTCTTCTCTTCTCTTCTCTTCTCTTCTCTTCTCTTCTCTTCTCTTCTCTCTCTCTTCTCTTCTCTTCTCTTCTCTTCTCTGCTCTTCCTTTCTTTCTTTCTTTCTTTCTTCCTTTCTTTCTTTCTTCCTTTCTTCCTTTCTTCCTTTCTTCCTTTCTTCCTTTCTTCCTTTCCCTCTTTCCTTTCTTCTTTCCTTCTCTCTACTCTCTCTCTTTCCTTCTCTCTTTCCTCCTTCTGTGGCCCAACTCTCATGAGAAGGAGTTTAAACTTTAAACCCCTTCTCTCTTAGCTCCCCCACCCAGACCAGCTGGGGAAGGGAAGGGGAGGCTTTTGAAGATGCTTCCCCCCTTTTGCTTCCCCTTCTGACATCACTTCCGGTGATAATATATCAAAACAAAGAAGCACTGTGATATATTTGAACATTTAATGACAATTATGTATATCTATAAAAAACTTTAGAAATTCTAAGATATTCAAGACAAAACTTTAGACATTAAAACATATTCAAAACAACATCCAATATTCTCAATGAGCACCCGGTTATACACTCATTTCAATAGTCTTCCTCAGGAGTAATACTTTTAAGTAACAAGGTGTCAGCCTTTTGATACATTTTAACATGGCAGCATTAAACATTCATTTCAATAGTCTTCCTCAGGAGTAATCCTCTTAAGTAGCAAGCTGTCAGCCTTTTAATACATTTTAACATTGCAACATTAACTTCTTTTTCTACTTTCTTCAGACCATGACTGTTTGACTTCTTCTTCAACTTTTCCTAAAACAAACATGATTATTAAACATTGAAAGAAATATGAAGCTGAATGGAAACTAGTTCTAATTTTTAAATTTTTGAAAATTATTAATTTTTGACTTAAATAAATTTAAACTTACTCAGTTCCATTTCCAGTAGTTGTCTAAGGAGCAAACCAGTTAAATCATTTCTTAATAGTAGCAACCAGTCCTTTTATTTTTATATCTGGCTAGAAGCCTTCTTTTCAAATAGGCTTCCCCCCTTTTGCTTCCCCTTCTGACATCACTTCCGGTGATGTCAGGGGGCGTGGCATATGCTAATAGCCTAATAGCTCATTAGCATACCATATGCTAATGAGCTCCTGCAGCTGTTCTTCTACGAAAAGACCCCTGCCTGTGACCAAAGCAAAGATATTAATCAGAGGCCTCATTCTTGATCGTTTGCTGCCATGGTCAGGTATACGTCTTCATAGTGATGTTTCAAGTGTACACCGAATTTTTTCAAAAGATATTCTTGTAACATTTTTTAAAAAACTGATGAGATATGGAAAAATAAAACAGAATAATATGTCATATCAATTGAAATTACCTTTCTCACTTGGTCAGAAAAATTCAATGCAGCCAGGAGCCAATAGTGATGTAATAGTACAGAATACAAGGTGCCCTGGCCATTTTATCGGAGGCAATGGGATGATGCAGTCAGGATGGGGGGAAAAAGACTGTGCTTGTGACCAACCTCAGAATGGGGGGAAGGGGTGGAAATGATCCAAAATTCAAAATATGTTGGGGAATACAAGTATTACAGCACATTTTGATTTATGGCTGCTTGCTGATTTTTCCCTGCAGGAGTATCCCTCTCCCCAGTCTTCATGCTTCCCTCATAAAGTGTCCCTTTAGGAGCTAACAAGACAGTACTTGATCTGTCTTGTCATAATTTTTGAGGGTCATTTATGCTTAAGGTAATGTATGAGGGAGTCTATTTCTCACTGCATGTGGCTGATAAGTATATGTACTTTCCTGCAGAGTAGATAGTTTAATGCAAATAACTGTATTAAATAAGTAGAGCCAGTTTGGTGTAGTGACTAAGTGCGTGGATTCTAATCTGGGAAAACCGGGTTTGATTCCTCACTTCTCCACTTGAAGCTGCTGGATGACCTTGGGCAAACCGTAGTTCTGTCAGAGTTCTCTCAAGGACAGTTATGGAAAGAGCTGTCTCAGCCCCGCCTACCTCACAGGGTGTCTGTTGTGGGGCGGGGAAAAGAAAGGAGTTTGTAAACCACTCTGAGACTTCGAGTGAAGGGTGGGGTATAAATCCAATCTCCTCCTCCTCCTCTTCCTCCTCCTCCTTTCTTATGTTGAGGTCACTTGACTGGTGTCTGTTTAATCTTTACAAACCATAATCTGTAACGGGAATAGATACGTTACAGGAAACAACTGGATGCGTTTTATATAGATTAATGTACTGTATTCTCAAATGGCATATTTGTGGGACTGGTACAGTTCTCCACTTATGACTTTCTTAAAGGCTAATGCGTTTTAGTTATATCAGTATATTTGATCCTGTGATTTTTTAATTTCACTTTACATTTGTACGCATTAAGTGACTCTGCTGGGCAGTTCAGAAATGTATATTGGGAGCAAGGTTGACCTTACTTGGGACTAAATTTAACCCTCAAGCACTGTTCATTGCTCACATGAAAGTATATATAAAGGATCTCAGTGCTAGGACATAGCTAGATATAATGTTCGTTAACAATCAAACTCATGTTTCTTTGTTACTTTTTGTGGGAAGGAACATTTGAGATGATGAGTGGGTGCAGCAACATGTAATGGCACTAGAACTGTATCTTCAAACACAATCACTGCCAATCACTGGTAGGGGCTGATTGGAAAGTAAGAAAGGGCAAGCTGACTGGCCTTTCATAGAATCATAGGGTTGGAAGGGACCTCCAGGGTCATCTAGTCCAACCCCCTGCACAGTGCAGGAAATTCCAAATACTTCCCCCCCATACACCCCCATTGACTTCTGCCATATGCCTAGAAGAGGGGGGGAAACCCTCCAGGATCTCCAGCCAAATTGGCCTGGAGAAAAATTGCTTCCTGACCCCAAAATGGCAATCAGCATTTCCCTGGGCTTGTAAGAAAGGGCTACAAGAACTAAGCACTGATGCAACCCTCCCTCCCCTCCCTCTCATGATCTGCCTAAATTCACAGAATCAACATTGCCATCAGATGGCCATCTAGCCTCTGTTTGAAAACCTCCAAAGAAGGAAAGCCCATCACCTCCCAAGGAAGCCTGTTGAGCTTTAAGCCAGTGCTGTAGGGCCACTCAGTTCAGCGGTGTCAGTACATAGCCATTGCCTCACCCATTGCTTCCTCCTACAAACCGGCAGCAGTGATGGAGGAAGCAGTTGGTTAGCTGGCCACTGTTGCCAATGAAGGGTCTGAATGAAATGCCCCTTGAAGAACTGGCAGAGTTGCTTGGGTTTGGCTCTTTTTACACCTGGCTGCCTAGGACAGTAGCCCACAGGGAGATTTCCTCAAAAATTAAATGACTGGTCTCTCCCTGTACAATGGAGGAGTTTTGCAAGTGGGAGGGAACACTGAGCCCCTCTTCTTCCCCCTCAGCTGCCTCTCTGTGGTTACTTTCTCCCCTTTCAGCCAGGCTAATTTCCAGCCTCTGGAAGAAAAGTGGCTGAGGTGGGAAGGGGGGGAGAAATTCAGTGTCCTCTCCTGCTCTCTGCCTTCCCTATGACAACTTATTCCCCCTCTTGAAAGAGACTGAATCTGATGTCCTCATGTATAGTTCTACACTTCTACTTAGACATGGTCTGTTTTCAGTCTCATGTTCTGAATTTTCTTCTCTTGGATTCAGGGAGGTCTCTCTGCCACCTTAAAGGTAGAGAAGAGAGGAAGCACTCTTCCCACACTGGTAAAAATTACATGATACCACTCCTCTCTCTGCAGTTCTAATCTCTCCCACTTATCATGCCACAGAGACAGTATTCTGAGGGAGAAGCAGAGAACTGTAGCTATTTCAACCACAGTTCTTTTTTAAGAAATCGTTTTTGAGAAAGAATTTATATAAGCACCTTACCAAATTTAAGTAAACTGGTCTACAGATTAGGCTAAATGTGTAAAGAGGCTCCAAGAAACCTTGGAATTGTGATTCTGTGACACCCTTTAGATCTTGAACAAATAAATGGCATTATTAATTTTATTCTTCTGTTGTCACAAAGGCTACCTTTTACATAAAGGCATTATGTGGTGTTTTGGGTCATGAGATTTTCCACTGTGTTAGGCTGTTCTTATTCCTTCAGGGGAGAAAAGTCTAAAAACATTTCAACCCATTTTATTTAATTTAGAGATGAGGATTAAAGAAAACTTTCTTTTTGCAGTGAATAACCGCAACATATTTTAAAAAGTGATTGTGAACTAATGAAACCAGATTTGCAGATTTTAAATAGCTCTTGTGTGAAGCATGAATTGATAATAGCAGAAAAATACCTTTATTCATTTAGAAAGGATAAAGAAAATTAATTTCCTTTCAGATTGATTTTCCTACATTAAACACGACTGAAACATTATAAATATCAAAGAGGAATATTTCCAGTTAAGGTGCATTGCATAGCAACTGCTCTGCTTTGAAGGATTTTCTTCTATGGAAATTTCAAAAGCAAAGTGTCATTGTTTTCAAGGGAAAGTACAAAGGTGTTGAGTCGGATGAATGCAAACTGAACCTGAACTAAAAACTGGACCATATTCCCCCCTGAACCAGAACATAGTCTGAACTATTCTGTGGGAGTCTTTAGCTGCTTTCACACAGAGGTTTTGCTTCAGTCATTTTTAAAAATTGGATCATCCACATGATTTTGTCTCCCAGTCATTCACTTTCTGCAGTTTCCTCTCTGCCCCAAACCTACTTGAATGTGAGCTTTTCAGAAAGACCACTGGAAAAATTGGATCATCCACATGATTTTGTCTCCCAATCATTCACTTTCTGCAGTTTCGTCTCTGCCCCAAACCTACTTGAGTGTGAGTTTTTCAGAAAGACCATAGCCAAAGCAACTGGCACATTGTGTGGACAGGATGATGCATATTATGAAAGGTCCTGCCCACACTGGCACCAGTTGCTATATCATGATCTTGTAGCTCCTCTGGATTCCTAGATTTCATTTAAAAAATAGTGTCTAGGAAGAGAAAGGGGTTTCCTGCCTGCCCCAGTTCAAACTGGATGTTTTTAGAGAAGCATAAACTCATCAAAATATCTGGTCAAGGCAGATTATCATATCTAATCTGGTTGGTTCCCAAGTTTCTCTCTCTCTCTCTCTGGCTGATTTCTCATACGGCACTTACCACTGGTTTTCGTTGGAGTTTTCTGCCCTGGATCGTTTTCGTCAATTTCACACTGTAGCCTTTGCCGCGCAGTCTGCCCCGGATCCGCTCTGGGGGTTTCATTTTCCCATTACAGCCTTGGCATGGCTTCCTGCAATCTATCTCCTCCCACTCCCCCCTCACCCTCCAAACCCCTCCCATCCTCCTTCCAATCCCTCCCTCTTTTTTTTTTTTAAACGCATGCTCAATCGCGTTATGTCATTATTTCGCAATAGAGGAAATGATCAGGCATCATGTGGCACATCTCAGCTTTCTAATTGGACACAGGACACAGGTATGGATCCGATAAGGACCTGAAGGTAATGGTGTCTGGTGTTCTTCATCCCACAATGCAGTTTGTCTTCCTTCCTGGTCACTTTTTTCCCACCACTGACTCTTCAAAACGATTGGTCACCAGAGTGGCTGCAATGCATTGATTGACCAGATGCACTCCTTTGTTTCCAGGGGACAGCTGAAGCTATTGTAATGGAGTGCAGCAGATCTACACAAAACAGTTGTGGGGGGAGGGGTCTTAGCAATCCAGGCAGCACCATAATAGCCTTCTGCTACCTGGCTTACCACCCCCACCCAGTATTGAGCTCTCGTATTTTTTGAACTGTGTCCCTTTGTTTCCAGGGGGCCTGCAACTGCACATATGTGGCAGTGATGTTTGCAGATCGGCCCAAAACAGTTGCCGGGGGGGACGGGGCGACGACGACGACAACAATCCTGGCAGTACATTTCCACAGAAAACTTGCATGAAATGCCTCACAGTGGCAGACAACATCCATCCCATTGGTATGATGGGACGATATAACGACACCATTCTAAAACAACAGCAACAAAAAAAGGAGGAGACTGGGATGATGGGCTTTGAGAAATATAGTTGTGGGGGGGGGGGGTTGTAGCAATCCCGGCAGCACATTTCCACACAGAAAACATGCATGAAATGCCTCACAGTGGCGGACAACATCCATCCCATTGGTACGATATGTCGGTATAACGGCACCATTTTAAAACAACAACAAAAAAAAGGAGGAGGCTGGGCTAATGGGTGTGGAAAAAATGGGGAGGGGGAAGGTGGGTGGGTATGATTTACTGCGAGGCAACAGGAAACCCCTGGGAATCAAGGATCACGATGATCTGGAGCAAATGGGGGGAAGCTCCGGACCAAAAGGCAGCAGCAGGTCAAATGGTGTGAAACTGACCAAATGCACCGGATGAAACAGAGGGCTGACCCCGGCACAAAGTCTTGTGTGAAATCGGCCTCTCTCTCTGTTACTCATTTTGTGATGTAACTGCATGAATTATTGAGAGGTTGCTCCATTCCTGGTGTCTGTGCAAGCAAAATGTCTATCACCCTGACCTGTAATGCTACCTATCCAGGGGAGAGAGTATAACATTTACCTGTCCCTCCCCTCCACCGCCCAGTCTACAGTCCTGCAGGGGTAGATCTACCATGAAACAAATGAAGCTTACACTTCAGAGCCCCTAATTTTGGAGGGGCCCTGAAGCCACTTTTTTTGTTATTAAAAAAGTTGCTTTTTCAACAAAATTGATGGAGTTTTAAAAAAGCATTTTTTATTCAAACAAGGCTATTTTAGTGACAGAATCATAAGCCAATGGGTTGAAATACTTCATATTGACCTTAGAATATACTCTAATACCCATTTCATATGGCCCCAAAATGTCCCTGTAACTGGTCAGATTTCAAAATTTTCTTGGGAGCTTGCAGCACCAGAACCCCCAGATGTATGGGCTTGCTGAGTTTGCCAAAATCTATTCATAGCCTACATTTTGACCCATTTTCAAGGGCTCCACCCCACCACCCTATTCTCTGCCATTTGGGCTTTGAGGTCCTTGCAAGGGCAGCAAGGCTCTTTGAACCTTGTTGGATGTTGCCCTACTGTTGCCTGTTTAGAAGGGACCCCCATAACAGCAAGCTTCAGGATCCCAAAACTGTAGGTCTGCCACTGCAGTTCTGCCTGGGATTGTGGTATACATGCAAAAGATTTGCCCCTGTGCTTAGCTGCTGTGGCTCCAGAGATCAGAATAGCAATCAAAGTCCTCCCCAAGACAGTGAACCAACAGCCAATTTGGAGTGTATAACAATGATATCTGTTTTGTTGTTGTTGAAGTTGTTAATAACCAAATATACATCATTAGCACATAGCTCTTCCTGTATACGCCTCGAAGAGTGTTATGCTCTGATAGTCAACATGTCCTGGTGATCCCTGGCCCAAAGGACGTCTGCCTAGCCTAGACCAGGTCCAGGGCTTTTTCTGCCCTGGCCCCCACCTGGTGGAACATGTTCCCTATTGCGATCAGGCCCCTGTGGGATCTTATTCAAATCTGCAGGGCCTGGTGGAACAGCACCACATTTTGTACTAGCTGTAATTTCCAGATCAGCTTCAGGGGTAAGCCTGCGTAGAGCAAGTTGCAATAATCAAGCCTGGAAATGATCATTGCATGGGTCACTGTAGCTAAGTCGTGGGGGGAGAGATAGGGCTTCGGTAGCCTGATCTGCCTAAGATGGAAAAATGCAGATCTGGCAACTGCAGCAACCTGAGCTACCATAGCTAAGGAGGCATCCAGTGTTGCTCCCAGGCTCCCCACTGACTGGGCCAGCACCAAAGGTGTCCCTTCCAGTGTGGGAAGCCTGTTGCCCACCTCCATACCCCCATAACCCAAGTACCTCCATCTTCAATGGATTTAACTTCAATCAACTCTGCTGCAACCATCCAGCCACAGTGTCTAAAGTCTCAGCCAGATTTCCAGGAACGGAGGATGGGTGACCATCCATTAACAGATGGAGCTGAATGTCATCAGCATACTGATGGTAACCCAGCCCATAACTCTGGACTAACTGGGCGAGGGGGCACATATAGATGTTAAATAGCACTGGTGAAAGGATCGCCCCACATTCTAGTGGTGTTCTATGTTGGTACTGAGATGAGTATCATATTACACATTCATTGGCTAGTTCTCACCTATTATATAATGCTACTGATTTCATGTGCCTTCCCACAGAAGCATACTGAAACAGATTAAAATGTAGGTTGAACCAGTGCCACCAGTTATCATTATTTCACACCACTCCACTCTGGCCAAAGGATCAAGCTGGATTAGGGCTACCAGCCTTTGGCTGGCAATCTCTAAGAGCATGGGGGTGGGCAGAACTGCTGGATATCACTTCCTAATTCAGAACAGAAGGTGACATCAGGACACTCCAAAGATTTTCAAATACCTATGGCAAAATGGTGATTTGGAAATTCCTAGAGCATGCCGACCTCACTTCCTGTTTTGGAACAGAAAGTGATGTCATGATGCTCCAGAAGTTTCCAAACTCTATGGTTTTTAACAATAGAGATTTGAAAATTCCTAGACTGTCATGATGTCACCTCCTGTTCTGAAAGAGGAAGTAATGTCCCAGCACCATTTTCCCCACATTTCCCCACCACCACTCCATTAAGCAATGGTGGAGGACAGGGTGTATCACCAGGAGGTCCTTCTTTGTAACCTGGTAAATGGCAACCCTCAGCTGCACCAGCAGCCAAAGACAATCTGGTGGTACACCCCCCACACACACATAAAGACTTCCAGGTCAGATTCAAGTGCAACTAGATTAGGATAGCCATCTCTTGCCAATTCTTGCAATTTCAAGGTTACTTTCCCCTTCTTGCCCTTTTGCCTTTCCTTCACCTTTCACCTTTCCCTGCCCCCTTCTCAGATGCCATGAGACTCATAGTTAAGTAGGAATCTAGTTCAAGGTCTACTAATGCTTCAGCCACTGCATTACACCAGTGTTAGTCTACTAAAGGTTTAATTCCCACCTGAATATAACTTTTGTACAGCTTTCTATGAATATGCCATCTGTTGATGACTTTCCCATATACAGCTATGTGCTAATGATGTATATTTGGTTATTAACAACTTCAACAACAACAAAACAGATATCATTGCTATACACTTCAAATTGGGTGTTGGTTCACTGTCTTGGGGAGGACTTTGATTGCTATTCTGATCTCTGGAGCTGCAGCAGCTATGCACAGGGGCAAATCTTTTGCATGTATACCACGATCCCAGGCAGGACTGCAGTGGCAGACCTATATTTTTGGGATCCTGAAGCTTCCTGTTATGGAGAGAAACCGGCCCATTGATGTAGATAAATATGGCCGGTTATCAGTGGGTGGGATATAGCAACCTTGGGGCCTGCAAGACGGAGCTGTTCCACCAGGCCTTTGGCTGAGGCAGCGGGCATCCACACTTGTCCACCCCAAGGTTACTATATCCCACCCACTGATAACCGGCCATATTTATCTACATCAATGGGCCAGTTTCTCCCTACAGCAAGCCGTGATTATTGATTTTATATGTTTATAATGTGTTTTAAATGTTATTGCATTTATTGAAATGTAACCCGCCCTGAGCCTGTCTACGGGATGGACGGGATATAAATGCGAAAAATAAATAAATAAAATAAATAAACTTAGGTTGGGGCAGAAGTCTGAGCACTGTAAGAAACCTGGCTGGGGACAAAGCCAAGAATCCTAGTCATGCTAGACTCAAAATATACACAAATGGATATTTCTACTGATTGAAATCCATTTTCACCCCAGCTGCTCTTTTGTGCAACTTACCGTTGGTTATGTAGCTAGTCTGACACACATCTGATTCTAATTTTTTTATTTGGGGAATGTTCAAGACCTGCTGCAGGGAATTTTGTTAGAATGGAAAGAATTACTGTAAAGCCCTTGGAATTAAGGAAATTAATTGTTACATATAAACAAAGTTTGAATCGGTACACACTAATAATCAGTTTATACATGGCCTCCTGTCCTATGAGCCTGTTGGCCGAGAAACAATGTGTTGTAGACACACAACACTATTTGTTTCATTTGTTTCAGCAGATCAAATAATTTGTAGTTGTTTTTCGGTCTGTATGAGTTTCCCCATTGCAGCTTAAAACAGACGTGGCTTTGTCCACAAACAAACCTCAGTCATGTAATAACAGCCTTCTTTCTTTCTTCCTTTTTTCCAGGTACCTTGGTATAACCAGGCCTCTCACCTACCCCGTAAGGCAAAACGGGAAGTGCATGGCTAAAATGATCCTTTGCGTGTGGCTGCTGTCTGCTTCCATCACTTTGCCGCCTCTCTTCGGCTGGGCTCAAAATATTAATGATGGCAAAGTGTGTTTAATAAGCCAAGACTTTGGTTATACGATTTATTCCACCGCTGTTGCTTTCTACATTCCCATGTCAGTTATGCTTTTCATGTACTATCAGATCTTCAAGGCGGCCAAGAAGAGTGCTGCCAAACACAAGTTTGCTGGCTTCCCACGGCCCGAAGAAAATGAAGGGATTGTTTCTGCGAATGGCATTGTCAAACTGCACAAGGAGTCAGAAGAATGCACAAATTTCTCGCGGCTGCTTAAGCACGAACGGAAGAACATTTCCATCTTCAAAAGGGAGCAGAAAGCCGCAACCACCCTTGGGATTATTGTCGGGGCCTTTACCGTGTGCTGGCTGCCCTTTTTCATACTTTCCACTGCTAGACCCTTTATCTGTGGAAGGTCTTGCAGTTGCATCCCGTTGTGGGTTGAGAGGACTTTCCTGTGGTTGGGTTATGCAAACTCTCTTATCAACCCCTTTATATATGCTTTCTTCAACCGGGACCTGAGGACCACCTATCGCAATCTGCTGCAGTGCAGATATAGGAATATCAACCGTAAGCTATCAGCTGCAGGAATGCATGAGGCCCTGAAGCTTGCTGAAAAGCCAGAGTTCGTTCTGTAAGGTCATTTGCCATCTATTACATTTATTCCGTAGTTTCAGATATATGGACAAGATAATCTTTTAACTAAGGGCAGATCTCAGAGAATTTCAGTTTTCTGCTAGTTTGTCGTGTCTTCTGTTGAAGAAGCTTGGGAATTGTATTTGGTTGGGAATGCTGGAAATGCTGTAGGAGAAATCTATGCTCACCACCACACACACCCAGCAGCAATTCCCCAGAGTCTGGTAGCAAGGCTGGGAGACGGGTGCTATTAAACCAATGTAAATGTTATTATAAGCATGCCCTGGAGGCAATAACTCCAAACTTTGATCAGCCATTGGAGTCCTGGAATATCCAGAGTCCTTGCATTTAAGCAGCTCTCTTTTTAATGAATGCAAATCTTAAGGTGTTTATAGAGCCTTCACTGTGTGGCTAGAGATTACTGTCTTGTTACATATTTTGTTGGCCACTTGTAATGTTATCAGGTGAGCACAAGCAACCGCACAGTGGAGCATCAAACTTTATGAATAGCCAGTTTTTATCACATCCTCGTTACTCCACATTTCTGATAGCTATGCTTCTTTGGGAAACAAGACAACCACCTTTACTGTATAGCTGGACATTACGCATGATTGGATCTGTGTGATTTCATGCACTTTTGAATAAGTGGCCATAACGTAGTAAATGGTTACGTGTAGGTATGGAGAACTGTGGCAAAATGATTAGATGCCTGCCTGTTCTATGTGGGTTTCAACAAACAGGCTTTAGGCTTTAAAAAAAACCCAAAACTGTTTTTCTGAATTGGAACTTGGCATGCATTCAGAAAAGATGGACATTTTGGAAAGATATATAAATAAAGAATGCTTTGTAGATCACAATTTGTGAGTGGTATCCTGATAATTTTTACTCTGTAGCAGTGTCTTGGATGTAGACTAGGCCAGCATTCCCCAACGGTTGTGCCCTTGTGCACTGTGGTGCCTGCCAGGACTTCCCCCAGTGCACAAGGGCACATTGTAACATGGGGCTGGTTATTGGCTGCTCGTATCTAAATTAAAGGGTTTTGCAATAGGAGCTGCAGCCACTGGGATCTCAGAATGACTGGTAAACAGCCAGGCTTATGGTTCCATTTCCCCTTCAGATGTTCCTTTAGTTAGAACAGATAAAAGGGAATACTTCTTCACCCAAAGAGTGATTAACATATGGAATTCACTGCCACAGGAGGTGTTGGCAGCTACAAGCATGGACAGTTTCAAGAGGGAATTAGATAAACATATGGAGCAGAAGTCCATCAGTGGCTATTAGCCACAGGGTATAAATGGGAATTCTCAGTCTGGGGCAGGTGATGCACTCTATTCTTGATGCTGGGGGGGGCAGCAGTGGGAGGGCTTCTAGTGTCCTGGCCCCACTGCTGGACCTCCTGATAGCACCTGGTATTTTTGGCCGCTGTGTGACGGGGTGTTGGACTAGATGGGCCATTGGCCTGATTCAACATTGGCTTCTCTTATGTTCTTATGTTCTTATGACTCCCATTCTACTCTTTCTCCCTTCTTCCTCCACCCCTCTCACCTCCAGGCCTTCCTTTGTTTCTTTTTATTCCCCAATCTCCCCCCTCACCTTTGGGCTTTCCTTCATTTCCCTTCTGCCCTTCTTTTGCAAATTGAGGAGGGAGGGACTGCGCTGCGCTCTGTCCCCTGAGGCAGCCATTTCTTGTTTGGCTCTGCCTGCTGTGGGGTTGCCAGCCTTCAGGTGGGGCCTGAGGACCTCCTGGCATTATAACTGGTCTCCGAATGGCAGAGATCAGTTCTCCTGGAGAAAAGGACAGCTGTAGAGGGTGGGCTCTATGGCATTAAACCCCACTGAAGTCCCTCCCCTTCCCAGATCTCACTGTTGCCAAGCTTCACCTCCCCCAAATCTCCAGGAATTTCAGAACCCGGAGTTGGCAATCTTAGCCTACTGGGGTAGCCATTTTGGGGTGGCGCTCAGCACCGTTTCTCAAAATTCCAAAGGTGCCCATAGGCTCAAAAAGGTTGAGTGAAATGGACTAACAAAAATCTGGAAACAAGGCTAACAAGGATCTGAGTAGAGTTAGAAGGGCGTGACTCTGCTTAAGGTCTTATTTAGTGTCTTTGGGGATTCAAAAGGTCTACAGAGAGATTCCTCTGGTGCAAAGGCTGCACATCTGAATTTCTGCAGATCTTAGTACGTGCCCTGTCCTGTAGTGCTTTGGTCATTCCGTTTCACTCCTGGATCTCCGAGATTTATTTTTTTTTTTGCCCATTCCATTTTTGGTTGCTATCTGCAAGTACAGTTCACTAGTGGTGTAAATTAGCTTTGTGATTTTATTTATTTATTAAGTTATTAAGTTTATTTATTAAGGGCTCAGGGTGGTGTACATCATGGCTGTCTGTTTGAGACATGAGTAAGTGGCATTCCATTTGTACAGATCCTTAACTTTAAATGGGTATTTGGCCTTACGGCAGGCCTACGTGTGACCTCTCAAACAAGAAGTAACTCAGCAGCCATATATTGTGGCCTGCCAGGTGCTTGAAAACCTTCTTGCTTTTTGCTGCTCCTAGCAGAGAGCAGGCAGCATGATCAGAAAAATCCAAGTGGCAGTGCGAGAAATCCCCCCTTCAACCAGCAATGTCAACTGCATCACTTTCAGGGAAAACCCTGAATTGACACAGGGTATCTCTAGAAATTGGCAGAAACTCTGTGGTTTTCCCATAGAACTTCTGGCAATTCCTAGAGCTAGCCTACATCACTTACAGGTTTTCCCTGGAAGTGACAGAGCTGACATTGCCTCACCGTATCCCCATCCCCAACCCCTTCTGCTGCTGGCAACCATCCCTGATTCAGATTGGTGAGCCACAGGTGGTACAGGCCTTGCTTTAGGTGTTATTTCCCCCAAAGTTAATACTGGGGGTGGCTAATACTTTATCTTACCCTTTATTCACTACTCTTCATTCAGAGGGTTTTAATATATCCCAAAAGGGTTTTTTACAATATATGATTGGATATCTGCTGAGGTAAAAGTATATATAGCCACCCTGACCTGAATGGCCCAGACTAGCCCGATCTCATCAGATCTTGGATGCTAAGCAAGATCAGCTCTGATTAGTACTTGGATGAGAGATTACCAACGAAGTCCAGGGTTGCTACACAGAGACAAGGAATGTCAAACCACCTCTGTTCATTTTTTGCTCTGAAAACCCTACAGTCACCATAAGTCAGCTCTCTTTTTATTTTTGAGCTGCAGTGATCTTCTAAGTGTTCTCCCACCACTGAAATAGATTTGCATATAGCCATTCTTTTAAATTTTAGAATATACCATTCTTGTCACTGCATGTATCTTGAATGTTTCCCTGATTGCCTTCTGCAAGCATAAAGTTGAGGGGGCTGGGGGAATTTCAGCATTCACTTTTTAAAAGTCAAGTTTCTAGACCTGAAGCCAGTAGATACAAGCTCGATTATAAGCAATGCCTGGAGGAATCTTTATCCAAAACAACAAACACACCTTGGCTTGTTAATCCATTGAAGGCAAAGTATTCCAAAGCAAATGAATGTTATATGCAGAAAAGAACCTTTAGTTGTGCAACAGTAGAAGAAGACTCAGGCAGAGATCTTGGTGTGAAACTAATAGACTTAGAAGGGTGTAACTCTTCTTAGGACCGCACTCTGAGGCTTCAGTCTTTGGCACATTGACCTGAAAGAAAACATAGTGGAATTTATTTCTGAGTGCATAGGATTGTGATGTAAGAATGTTAAAACTAGTATACACGAGTATTTTTACCTGTGAAATGTTGGAGGATATGATGTTATAAAGTGCCAGACAATGATGTTTTGCCATTATTGAAGACAAAACTCTGCTTAGGATTGCACTATTTGTATTCATTCAAATTCCTTTACATGCTTTGGGACTGAGAAGGTGCTAAACCCTGAAGAAGGACAGCCAACATTAGAGCTTTTAACAATCCATCTCCAAAAAATGCAAAAAAAAAAAAAGGGCACAGTGACCAGCACCAGAAAAGAGAATCAGCTGAGGACAGTTGCAGATGTCATTGTTTTTTCCCCCTTGTTTGTTTGCTCTGTCGCCTGAGACAAAACTCTGGAGAAAGTTGAAGACACCCCCCCGCGATGTTTTAAATGGCTTACTTAAGTACGATTTTTATTCAAGAAGACAGAAGAGAAGATCATCTGCTTTTAATTACGCTGTTCCCTCAAGCCTGAAGCACAAGCAGGGATCCACGCACAAGCAGTCTTGCACAGCTTGGGGGGGGAGATGTTGCTGCAGGGACACTGGCAGAGGCAGGCTAGCTTAGAGGGCTACCTGGCCTTACTTCCCCACACCCCAATAAGGGCTGCTCTACCAGCAGCGGCATTGTCCCTCCCTTGTCCTATATTCGGTACCTGCAGGTGCTCCCTTGTCCTATATTCGGTACTTGCAGGTGCTCCCTTGTCCTATATTCGGTAATGTCCAGCTGGGCGATGGGTAAGAATTTTTTTGCTGCAGCACAGGAGAAGGCTCCCTGGAGATGGAGATGAGAAAGGAGACCAGCGTCACTCTATCAGAGCCTTTTTGGACACTGGTGCAATTTCTAATCTGTGATATGCCCTGCTCTGCTGCCAGTACAGGTCTGCATGGGCAAGACAGTGGTTCTACTGCTAGAGATGCCATTAGGGTTTGGACTTTGACGCAGTACACTGTCCTGTAGCTGTGGATTGGTTGCTAAGGGTCTATGTTTAGTCACCCATCTATGTGGGTGCCCAGAAACATCCAGTCCTGTACATGAGACAAGCTGAGGATTAGAAATGTATTGAAAGAGATTCTTAAGTATATGGTAGATAAGTGAAAGACTGGCTGAAGAACAGGTACAAAATAGTTGATGTCATGAGGTTATTGGCCTGGGCTGCTCCCATTAATAGAAGAAGAAGAGGAGAGATTGGTTTTGTATCCCGCCCTTCACTTGGAGTCTCAGATTGGCTTACAGTCTCCTTCCCTTCCTCTCCCCACAACAGACACCCTTTGAGGTAGGTGGGGCTGAGAGAGCTCTTTCGAGGACTGCCCTTAAGAGAACTTGTGACAGCTACATGTGAAGAAGTGGGGAATCAAACCCAGTTCTCTCATATTAGAGTTCATGCTCTTAACCACTACATCAAATTGAGTATAGGGCACAAGAAATAGAAAGTGGTGGCAGCACTTTGCTTCACTGACTTTTCTCTGTCGTAGCCACTGCTCTGTTTGCTGAGTCATATAAGCACTACCACCACTGCGGGAGTATGAAAGACAAGTAGGGATCCTGGCCCTGCTTTACATTTATATCTCACAGATGGACAATATCAGTAACCTTATTCTTTGTTGGTTCTACAAAAGACATCATGCCACTGATTATAGAACCTAAATAATACCAAATACTTTGATCTGCTTTTAAGTGTTTTGAACTAAGATATATCTAAGTGAGCTCTGCAGCAGTGATGCATGTTACAGAGCCAATAGTATTCATTCCAAGATGCAATCTCTATATTTTCTTAAAGACTTGGGATGTAGGAAGGAGAATTTCAAAATTAAGGATAAGCCATATCTGCTATAGCTGTTCTGTCACAAGCAAGCAGTATTTTATATCTCAGGGGTCCCCAACGTGCTGCCCATGGATGCCATAGCACCTGTTGACTCCTTTTCTGGTGCCCGCCAAGTGTTTCTAAAAAGTGGGTGTGGCCAGGTAGGGCTTTTGCACTGCAAGGCTTCTGATTGCGTTTTGGAGTTTTGATTGGCTGTGCAGAATTTTTAAAATGTTGCTTTGGCAGCAGCTGCCACCGCAGCACAAGAAACTGTCTTGCATTACTGAAGTTCAGCTATGGCAATCAGTCTATGGCTGGCTCTGACTCCTGCAGCTGCCATTTTGTGGCAGCCATTTTGTTGCTGCACCCACCATGTCATGTCAGAATTCTGAATGTGCCTCTGGCTCAAAAAGGTTAGGGACTCCAGTTATATCTAACAGTGAACCTGGCTCTGGCTTGTGGATCAAAAAACCTGCTCACTAGGGCCAGGGAAAGTCTGGGGGGGAGGGTTCTGCACACCAAGGGAAATTCCAGGTTTGCAGAAAAATCCAAAAACTTTGGAAAACCATTGGGGGTTAACCCCCCCCCAAAGCAGATGATGACATCTCATTCAGCATTGTGGGTTGTCTAGCAGCTAAGGCATGACCTGGAGATTTGGCCTAGGCAACTTTGGCAAATTGGGAGGTCGGAGGAAGGGGAGAATGGTGGGTGCAGTGTGGTGGGAGGGAAAAGTGGTGAAAATGAGGGTATACAGTGGGGAGAAGAGAGAAAGTGGCATTTGGGCAGTGGGGAAGAAAAGGAAGAGGCAAACAGGGAACTGTGCAGAAAAGGGAGAGAAAGCAGTAGCTGGAATGGAGATGGGAGAGAAAGTGGCAACTGGAAAGGAAAGGAAGAGTGGAGAAAGTAAGACCCCAGTGGTTGAGAAGAGAAAGAATGCAGTTTCTGGGTTGTGAAGGGAGGACAAGTGGTAATTGGGGAGTGGGCGGGGGGGGGAGAAGGGAGAGAAATCAGTGATTGGGGAGAAAGTAGAAAATGGCCAGTGTGGTTGCAGAGGGAATTTCCCTCTCCTTTAAGTGTTGAAGGTCTCCCATTTGTCAACAACTAATATTAAACAAATTGGCAAGGTAGTAAAAGTGCTAGTTCATCTTGGTAGGAAGAGAGCTTGCCATGTGAAAGGGTCACCATGAGCTGTCGGAGCCCATATCATATATCATATCATATATCATATCATATATCATATCATATATCATATACCATATCATATATCATATCATATCATATCATATCATATCATATCATATCATATCATATCATATCATATCATATCATATCATATCATATGAAAGGTTGATTGCCAGTACAAAGAAATGGGACTGTTGACAAAGTTTTTCTGCTCATCCATCCCCGTATATGTTACTCCGCTGTTTAGACCACATCAACATCTAGCATTTGATTTTTTCCTCCTCTGCAGATGGCATTTTCTTGTTCCATATTTTACAGGATGAGAGACAAGCCAAATAATTTGAAATAAATGTACTGCCGGCAGTCCTTGAATGGATGAGGCAATTGCTTATCAGTGGCACCCTTCAAATCTAGCTTTTTGGCAGGAAAGTAGAAACACACAGTGCAGAATGAATTGCTGTAGTTGCATTTAACATTTCTTGTGCATGGTTATTGTAGGGTTTGTTATGTATTGATAGAATTATAGAATCATAGAGTTGGAAGGGACCTCCAGGGTCATCTAGTACGACTTGCACAATGCAGGAAATTCACAAATACTTCCCGCACACCCCCAGTGACCCCTGTTCCATGCCCAGAAGATGATTTTAAAAATCTCCTGGATCTCTGGACAAACTGGCTAGGAGAAAAATCGCTTCCTGACCCCAAAGTGGTGATCAGCATTTTCCTGGGGGTGTAAGAAAGGGCCACAAGAACTAAGCACTGGTGCAACCCTCCCTCCCCTCCCTCTCATGTTCTGCCTAAGTTCACAGAATCAGCATTGCTGTCAGATGGCCATCTAGTCTCTGTTTGAAAACCTCTAAAGAAGGAGAGCCCACCACCTCCTAAGGAAGCCTGTTCCACTGACGAACCAGCCTGTCAGGAAGTTCTTCCTAATGTTTAGCTGAAAACTCATTTGATTTCATTTCAATCCACTGGTTCTGGTCTGGACTTCTGGGGTAACAGAAAACAACTCCGTACCATCCTCTATATGACAGCCCTTCAAGTTCTTGAAGATGATTATCATATCAGCTCTCAGTCGTCTCCTCTCCAGGCTAAACATACCCAGCTCCTTCAACCTTTCCTCATAGGACTTGGTCTCCAGACCCCTCATATCTTTGTTGCCGTCCTCTGGACACATTTCAGCTTGACTAAATCCTTCTGTGCCCAAAACTGAATACAGTACACTAGGTGTGGTCAAAACAGAGCAAAGTTTCGTGTGATCTGGACACTATACTTCTGTTGATACAACCCAAAATCTCATTTGCCTTTTTAACTACCACATCACACTGCTGAGTCATATTCAGTGTAATTTGACTTTTTTTGCCTAAATGCAGAAATTTACATTTATACCTGTGGAGGTCATGGTTTTGCCCTTCATGTCTGTCTATGAGCAGAAATATTTAATTCAAAGACAACTGGAGAAATTAGGGACACCGAAGGACTTACAATGATGGCAGCTATCCTGACTGAGCCAATGTTGTGGCTCCTGCTTCCTTCCCATTTTAGCATTATCTCCTATGGAATGGATATTCATGTTCCTTTCGTTGCCTTGTATTTCTCTGTATAAATGTTGACATTTTCTCTTTCTCCTCATTCATTATTTATATGGCGTTAATTCTATTATTTATTTTTGTAATTGTATTGGCTGGTTTTTGTTATGCACACATCCATCACTGTGACATTACAGAAATTTATGAATTTTATTTCATCTATATAATTATTCATATTGTTGTTGTATGCCTTCTGTTTAGAGGTCTAAAGGTCCCAATTTGCTTTTTTTCCTAGACTGAGAATTCAAACCAGGGTCTCCTAGACCAACAATAACCACTACACTACATTAGTGTGTGAAGGAGCCTTGCTGTAGTGGTGCTGACCAGCATAATCTGAAAAAGCCCACAGACCATGATTGGTGAACTCTGCTCACTGATTGGCCAGAGAGCCCTATGGTATCTGGTCAAATCAGTCTTAAATCCAGGATGTTCTGCTTGAGATAGGCTGCCAACTGTCTTTCTGAGCCTACTACCCTTAGCTTTTCATCCTGCCCAGTTTTTCACTCTCTGGAAATTGTGACCCACCCTATGTATACTGGAAGTATCCTTGGGTGAGGCTATGGCTTAGTGGTAGAATATCTGCTTAGTATGCAGAAGGTCCCAGTTTCAATCCCTAGCATCTCCAGTTGCAAAGATTCAGTAGCAGGCAGTGTGAAAGACCTGAGAGCTACTGCCAGTTAGAGTAGACGGAGCTGACCTTGATAGACCTGTGGTCTGATTCAGGATAAGGCACCTTCATATGTTCACATTTACTTGGAAGTAAATTCCATCTTCTGTCTCTGTTTGCCATCTTAGTCTGCACTTTGGCAGTACATTCCTCTTCGGTGGATCTTGGGCTACTCCTGTTTCATTTCTCCTTTCTCTTTTGCTGTCCCGTGTCTTGGGATTTGCTGCCTCCCAGCATCTGCACTTCTCTTTCTTTGGTAGGCACTTAAATAGTTTGAAAGTGGGTCATGTCCCCTGAGACTGCCATCCTCTAATCTCTGTGCTCTGTTGTCTTTTGTGACCGTCCCTTATTCTAAAGCATTTATCTTTGATTATTAACCTGCAGGATTTAAAAAAAATTAATTCTGCACAGCACCTCTTAAAAGCGATTTATAAATAATGAATGCTGTTTCATAGATTATTTAAAGCATTTGTATCCCTTGTACAATAAATACAGTGAGATATAAGCAGTGAAATATAATGAGTGGGTACCAATAAGATAGCAGACAAATTGGATAGTTTCAAAATTGTAATTAACCTTTCCCAAGTGATTACTCCTAGGTAGGGTTGCCAAGTTCAGCCTGGGAAATCCCTGGAGCTTTAGGAATAGTGCCTGTGAATGGGGTCACCTAAAATCTATTGTATACCATAGAGTCTGCCATCAGAAGCTGCCATTTTCTTCAGGGAACCTGATCAGTGGTAATTCTGGGAGAACTCTAGGCCCCATTGGAGGTTGGCAAACTTATTCTTAGGTTGTGTGTTTTACAGTATTATAAAAGACTAGCAGTAAAGCCTGTTGTGAAAGCAATACAACAGGCGCTAGAAAGATGTGACGTGTAATGAATGCAGAGGCTGGAAGGAGATAAAGTAAATAACAGCAGTCGGTAATCAAAAGATACAAATGAGGAAGTCAAGTCTAACATACCTTATGGCATACAACAGCCAGCATCCAAGGTCAGAGAAGGTAGGCTACAAAATGTTGCAGAGAGGGGTCCATGGAGTCAACAACTGGGCAGTCTGCGAAGTCATTTGATGTTGGATGTCCTTGTCACTCAATGTGGTTGTGGTCGCACTGTCCACCCTATTAGAGCAGATGTCTCAAGAGAAGTAGGTTTGAAAGTGAGTGGTCATGATGAAAGTCTGAGTGGGTCATGTGGGAATGAAAAAAAGGAGTCTTGGGAAATGAGTGTGGTGAAATGTCTATAGTTTTCATTGTGAAAAGGCATTTTTTTCAATAGTTTGCTGCTTTTGAAAAGTGATGAAAAGTATACTTGCTGCTTTGACCAAAGCTGTATTATATAAAAGAGGTATTGCTCATGGAACTAACAAAGCAGTCTTTAAACTGAACATGAGTGGTTGGGTGATCCAGATGTAGTAGGGCTGTTTGAGAGGTCATGAAAAAGCATTATGAGGACAGCACGTGAATATCTTGTATAGGTATAGTGCTTTTGGAACAGCTGGGGGAGAACTGTCTGTCACAGGATATCTTACGCACAACTGTGAATGAGTGCACAGAGTTCACAGAGTTAATCTAGTGGTTAGTGGGTGTGTGCTGGGAATGCATCCTCATTAGTAAAGTAACATAACGCAGAATGGAATGGTGGAGTTTATGCTCATCAGTGCAGAGAGGCATACATTTCACAGCATGTAGATGTCTTCCATTGTCATTCTGAGGTTGTGTGTTTTTTTGCTTCTCAAGGAGCTGGATGATAGATTAACAGTGGGTGCGAGCATGGGTGGAATGAGGCGCAGGAAAAGACTGGTGTCAGACCATTAAAAGATCGATCCTGAACAGGTTCTCTTGGGTACTATGTGTGGCTTGTAAGGCTTGCAGTTTGCACAGCTGCCATGGTTGTATGTTGCCATTGTAGCTTTTTTCTCAGAATGTTCTTTCTCAGAATGAGTTTTCTCTTTTGCGTGGTAGGCTCTTTTGGTGGGGAGGCATTGATGTGGTGGTCTGTTAGCATAAGAAGGGCAGTGTACAGCAACAATGTGGCTGATGTTTCCATCATGTTGCAGTGGTCCTATGTAAGGTAGAGAAGTGTGGCTGAGGAGTGTTTTCCATCAAGATAGTGTAGGGCTGGATGGTTTCAGGGAAACAAGCCGGGTTTTGGTGTAGTTGTAGTGAGCAGGAGGGTGTTCTTATATAGGAACAGTGTCCACATGTCTTGTGCACTTCCCTGGTCCTCTGATGTGTACAGCATGACTTCTGACAGATGTCTGAGTCTCCTGTAACTGTTGAGGTTCTCAGAATCTGAAGTGTTGTCTGTAGAAAAAAAAGCAGCAAGTGATGTCGGCCAGCAAGGATGGAAGTCACAGCCATGAGGCATTTGTTTTTTTTGTCTAAAGATCTTGTGCCACTGGACTGTTTTGGATTGCTAGCTATGGGGGCGGGGGACATGCAGATATGCGAGGCCCAGGGTGGTCCCCCCACCCCCCGTACCATGTCCCATGAGCCCCTGGGACCAGGCACTGCCAGCGCTGAGAGGCCTGTTGCGGCCCTCCCCCACCCCCTGCAAGGCCTAGGGCGGCCCTCCCATCCCCTGGAACATGTCCCGCAGGCCTCTTCCCTCCCCTGGGAGGCCTAGGGCAGCCCCCACCCCCAGACCATGTTCCACGAGACTGTTGCGTCCATCCCCCTCCCCCTGAGCCAGGCCCGGCTGCCTCCAGGCCCTGGGAGCCCTAGGGTGCCCTGGGAGGCCCGGCACAGCCTTCCCCTCTCCCCCTCCCCTGTGAGGCCTAGGAC
The DNA here is from genome assembly GCA_029375565.1 of Gekko gecko. NCBI lineage: Eukaryota > Metazoa > Chordata > Lepidosauria > Squamata > Gekkonidae > Gekko > Gekko gecko. The sequence continues at coordinate 41,242,047 of JAPDNY010000008.1, read as the reverse complement.
AGCCTTCCTACTCATCCCAGGAAGGACCTGCCGGGCCAGCAAGGTGCTGCAGCATCGCTGGGCTAGGCCCCGCTGACCCAGTGAAGCTTGGAGCGCCCCCCCCGGAAAGCTCCTGTGGCCCAGCAAGAGCACTTGGGCCAGAACCTGCATGGCCAGGTGGTGGTGGGGGGATCACTCACCTCAGCGAACGGCTCAGCAAGTGGCGTCTTGCATGGCCCTCGTCATCCTCCTCTCATCGCCAGGGATGGCTATGGCTGGTGGAGCAGGGTCTCCACTGCTGTAAGGCTCTGTGGCAGCAGGATCCCCTGCTGTAAAAAGGCTCCAAACGGCTCTCCTGAGGCAAATGGCATTGTCTCTCCTCCACAGACAAATGGTGTCGTCTCTCCTCAGGTGAAGCTATGTTGTGAGGGGAGTTTTTTCAGGAGCTTGCTCTGTGGGTGGGACCCAGGCACACCTTGTGATGGGCAGGTCAGGCAGTCAATGGATTTTGCCAAGCATAGAACCTTGCCAGACCACTACATGTTTATATAATAGGACAAAATTTAAAGTATGACAGTATAATGAAAAAATTACATAATCCAAGCCAAAAATAAAGTTACAACTTTACCCACTGTGCTAAGGTAGCCTCAAGAAACAAAACTGAAACCGGCTACTTCCTGGTTTCACTTCCATCAACCAATACTAAGTGGTATTTAATTTCTTGTGCTGAGCTGGAAAGGTTGGAAGTGTTCCTTTTTTCATTCTTTTGGTTATTTTAATGTGGTCATAATGCCTAAACAGGAAAGAAAATGATGGCGAATCAGTCACAAGGACAACTAGTGAACAGAATGAAGTGATTAGTTCTCTCTGTGAATAGACTAGAGTTGCCAACTCTGGATTGGGAAATTCCTGGAGATATGGAGGTGGAGTCTCGGGAGGGCAGGGTTTGGGGAAAGGAAGAACTTCAGTAGGGTAAAATGCCACAGAATCTACCCTCCAACACTGCCATTTTGTCCAGGGGAACTGATTGCTGTAGTCTTGTGATCTATTGTAATTCTGGGAGCTCTTGTCCCCTCTTGGAAATTGGCAACCCTAGCATAGATTTGTTGGTTAAGCCATCACTTTGCAAAAGACAAGCTTTGAAGCGGGGGAGTGAAACTGATGGGTTTAATGGCTCACAGCCATTTAAAACTAACAGCTGATGGGCAGATCTGCCCCACTGTTAGGTTTAA